>LR738714.1:136156322-136196200 GCA_902687465.1 Secale cereale
GAGCCTTGAAAAATTGAAAATATTTGGTCTCAAGAGTCATGATTGGCACATATGGCTTGAGCGGGTAATGCCGGTGATGTTGCGTGGCTTTATCCCTGAGGATGAATGGCTAGTACTGGCAGAGCTGAGCTATTTCTTCCGTGTTCTATGCGCGAAAGAATTATCGCCTGGCTTGCTAGAAGAAATGGAAGAGTTGGCGCCGGAGTTGATCTGCAAGTTGGAGAAGATCTTTCCACCTGGCTTCTTTAATCCAATGCAGCATTTGATTTTGCACCTCCCGACCGAGGCACGATTGGGGGGGCCCGTGCAGAATCGTTGGTGCTACGCAACTGAGAGGATGCAGAAGACGCTTCGAGCAAAATGTAAAAACAAACGTCGAATTGAAGCATCGATGGCCGAGGCATTCATTACTGAGGAGGCGGCAAACTTCTGACAGCACACTACAAAGCCAAAAATCGTCATTTGCATAATCCGAAGCCTCGGTACAATGTTGGCGACCCTAAAAAGGGTGAATCCAACCTCAGCCTATTCAAAGGGAAGCTTGCACCAGCCGGTGCTTATACTCCCTTATCGTTGGATAACGAGGAATGGCGGACCATTACGTTGTATATCTTGAACAATCTAACAGAAGTGCGGCCGTACATCGAGTAAGTTCTCGGTACATTGTTTCGCAACCTCTACTTCATTTGAACTACTCTTATTCCCGGATATTTGATACAGTCGATACGTCGCCAAATTCTCGTATGGAGCGGTTATCCAAAAGGATTCCGTCAAAGAGTATGAGCTTCTGGCAATGCATGGAGGCGGCTATCCCGGTTTCATCTCTTGGTTCAAACAAACGGTAATTTCCATTAGACCATTTCATTTCTTCTTCTAATTTCTGGCTAATGCAACAATCCTTTCGTATTAAACTTGTAGGCTAGTTCAGAGTCTATGGACGCCAAATTGAGACAAGTCGCTAATGGTTTTGACTATAAGGTCCATTCATTTGACAAATACGACATCAACGGGTATCACTTTCGTACCTACGGCAAAGAGCTATCTATGGCCGACCGAAAGTCTACAAATTGTTGTGTCTCTGCTATCGGCGAAGGAGATACCGAGTATTATGGAAGAGTTGAAGCAATTTATGAACTTTTATTCTATGATGCAAACCCACCGAATGTCGTTGTCTTCAAATGTCATTGGTTCCAGCCGAAAGAGACTAGAAGGACTCATGAACATCTAGGGCTAGTCGAAATCAAACAAAGCACCCATTTGGATGTTCCCGATGTCTATATTACGGCTCAACAGGCAACCCAAGTTTTCTATCTACCGTGGGCCTGCCAAAGTAATCCAAATCTCGAAGGTTGGGATGTCGTTTATGAAGTGCCGCCACGTGTTAGACCACCTACCCCCAATGAAGAGGATTATGAACCTCACATTAATCCAGACACATATGAAGGAGAATTGTTCCAAGAAACACGTCTTTCCAAAAAACGTTTCAAGAACCGCTCACCTCGGAACATTCAAGTAGACAGCGACAGTGAATCCGAGCCTGAGCAGGAACAAGAAGAGCCGGAACAAGAAGAGGTTACTGCAGCGGATGACCTGTCAATGCTTGACCGATTACATACAGGAGGCCTTCCAGATGTTGATGAATTTATTGATGATGATGATGATGAGCACGTCATTACTGATAGTGATGAGGATGATGCATTTATTGACCCCGAAGCATATATAGACGATGATGATGCATTTATTAATGATGACGATGAAGATTAATATTATAGTTCATGTCAGGTATTCCATTATTATTATATACATATATATTATTAATTAGTTCAAGTTTTAACCTAGCTAGCTCAAATATGACCTATTTAACATAGGATAGCCCTAAAATGAGCTATACTTAGCATTTATTCCTCCAAAATAAATTTATATGCTTAGCTAGCTCAAAAATGACATAACAACCTTAATTAGCTCAAAAATGACCTATTTAACCTAGGATAGCTCTAAAATGAGCTATACTTAGCATTTATTCCTCTAAAATGAATTTATATACATATTATTATTCATGTCAGGTATTCATTTTTTTATGTTGTACTAATTTCGTTTACTCTTTGTCATTCCAGGTGTTGACACATGGTGGGCGCGGGTCGAGAGCGCTCCGAGGCTCCTACCTCGGCGCGTGGTGGGAAGGGTAGTTCCATTCCCCCCCATAGCCTCCGGAGAGCGCTAGATCTCAGTTTGCATAGTCCAGCGACGGTCGCTTCTTCTTCGGCCGGGAGAGGTCGGGGGGGTAAGAAGAAGGAGAAGGCTACTAGAGGTGGACGTGGCGGCGGGAGAGGTAGGAAGGCTGCTACGCCTTCCTCGCCGCCACCCCCAGCTGAGTCACCCGACCACAGGACTGCTCCGTCTGAGATCGAGCCATTTGAGGTGGACCCGTCTCGGACTCCACTCCACGAGCCTCGGGCCGCCGAGCCTCGGGCCGTCGACGAGCCTCGGGCCGCCGAGCCTCGGGCCGTCGACGAGCCTCGGGCCACCGAGTCTTCGCCCCACGAGACTACGGAGCTCAGACGGGGTCACGCTGAGTCGGACCCGAGCCCATGGGAGGACTGGACGGAGTCGAGTGCACATGGTCGCGTTCAGGGTGCAGACTATAGTTCTGATAGCTATAGCGAGGGTGAGTTGGTTGAGGGGCGCAATGTCTACCAGCGTGGTGGTACAAAGCTCCCGCCCACCCCGACGACCCCCGACCAGAGGTGGTTGATTGCGCCTAACGGGGAGAAGTAAGTGCATTTACTCTTGTTTAACCTTTTGCCTTGACGTTTCTTCGAATATCTAATGCGTTGGCCTTGTCATACTGCAGTTCTTGGACACACTCAGACGGGGTCCGCAAGCCCAACACTGTCATTGGTGTGATTTGTCGCCAGTGCTTTCCTGGGTGGGTCACGTTGCCCGGTGAGGGCCGGGTTCCAGAGATAGGAATGACCTGGGAGCACTACTTGGCTGCCCCGGCCCCGCCGGAGCATAGGGTCGGCGATGTCGAGTGCGCCACGGTGGCCGACATTGTGATCGCCACATTTTGGGTAATTTCTCCTTTGCCATTTACGTTGTGTTTTCTTCTTTGATTGCATACCTTCTACATGTGTTTTCTTGTTTGATTGCGGACCTTCTAATCCGTGTTTTCTTGTTTGATTGCAGACCTTCTACAGGTGTGCTGAGGGACAGGAGGAGGTCGCGGCTCGGGTTATCGACGTCGAGTGCAGGCGCCTACTTGGAAACTTTCGGCACGAGGCTCGGACGCAGGCTGTTCGAGACTACTTAGCACAGACTGGTATTAGGAGGAGAAAAGAGAAGTGCCGGAACAAGTATCTGAGTAAGGAGAAGTACATGAAGGTAATTACCTATTCTTAAGGCCTTGTACTTAGTTTCCTTAATTTGATTCGTAGGCTTAGTGCTCAAATTTCTCTTGCTTAACTTAGGTGCCCCCGAGATGGTGTGCGGACAAGATGGACTGCTGGGAGGCGTTGGTGGATGAGTGGTGCTCTCCCCAATGGCGCGTCGCCCACAACATTGCAAAGGAGAAGCGTCTCAAAATGAAAGGCGTGCCACACCATCTAGGCAGCGTCAACCTATATGGGTACGGGAATAACTGGGTATGTGTGGTTTGCTTCATGATTCATGCAAATTCATTCTTTGTGCTAGCTTGAGTCCTTAACTAATACTCTGTTCCTCTCTTTTAGTCAAAATTCAACAAGGCTCGAGTGCCAGAGCTGTTCGACCTCTATGGCATGTCCAATATGGCACCGTACAAGAAGGCCAAGGCATTCTCTGAGTCTGACCTCGAAAATGCAAATAATTTCAGCAACGTGGCCTCCCACCACAAGATGGTGCAGTACGTTAAGCAGGGGAAGGAGAGGAAAGGGCCGGACTTTAACCCGAGCCGGCCTTTTGATCCAGAGCTAGTGATGATATCTGGTGGCGGGAGGTCCCATGGCTCGTTAGCCATGGGTAATGGACTGATACGTTTTAGTAGCACTCTCCCGCAGATCAAGAAGCGCCAGACCAGCTCTGATCCTGAGATATCGTCTCGTTTACGACCAGTGGAAATCGAATTCCAGGTTTGTTATATGGACTCAGTAGCCTTTCCTCCATTACATTGTGTTTGCGACCGTCGATGATTACAATGCTAACGAGTGGTGTTGCAGGCTGCTATTGAGGCAGAGAGAGCGAAGACCCAGTCTGCTTTTGAGGAGAGGGACCGGCAGTTGGCGGAGAGGGACCGGCAGGCGACGGAGAGGGAGAGGGAGAATGAGGAGAGGACGGTTAGGCTGTTGGAGGAGGAGAGGAACCGGAACGAGTCGGCTAACCAGGCCATGTACGATCTCTTCGTGGTAAGTTTCTTCTGCATATTAGCTAAATCATGCACACAATGTTCCTTTCATTAGTAACTAATATGACTGACTCGTCAAAACAAAATGTGCAGTCCATGTGCGAGAAGAACGGCCAGACCCCTCCGTCGATGCCAATCATTGCTCCGGCGGGCACGGTGAGTTTCATTTGAACGGTCATTAGTTACTAGTCTTCACATTTGAGTTGCATCATGCTAATGATACATTGGAAATAATCTTTGGTGCAGCGTAACTCCCGACAAGCATCGACCGATCCTTCTCCGTCTGCCACTGGCGCGACCGGTCCTACACCTACACCTACACCTACACCTCCGTGATGACGGTAAGTTTCCCAAGTGTTTTGCTTAATAGAGTTTTGTTGTGATGCCATGTTGTATCTACACATATCGTGCATAATGTGTGTATGTTTGAATGCATTGTATTTGTGGGATTCGACATCTAGTCGTGTGCCTTTGGTAGCCTTCCATACAGGGAAATGCCTCCTAGTGCTTCCACTGAGCCATGGTAGTTCGCTACTACTCCGGAACACATGGATTGACCGGCATGTGTCCTTCTTTGCTCCTGTGTCTGTCCCTACGGGGAAATGTCACGCGGTGTATCACCGAAGTCCTTGTAGCTTGCTACGACTTGGTTGCACTCGCTGATGACCGACACGTGCATTGCTGGGTCATGTATGCCTGTCCCTGTACGTTTGTGCCACCTTGGTTCTATGACTAGTCATGTCGGCCCGGGTTCTCTGCCATAAGGATACTAGCGACATAATCATATACTTAGCATTTTTTTCCTCCAAAATGACTCGATATGCTTAGCTAGCTCAAAAATGACATAATAAGCTTAATTAGCTCCAAAATGACATATTTAACCTAGGATAGCTCTAAAATGACCTATACTTAGCATTTTTTCCTCCAAAATGACTTAATATGCTTAGCTAGCTTAATAATTACATAATAAGCTTAATTAGCTCGAAAATGACCTATTTAACCTAGGATAGCTCTAAAATGACCTATACTTAGCATTTTTCCTCCAAAATGACTTAATATGCTTAGATAGCTTAATAATTACATAATAAGCTTAATTAGCTCCAAAATGACCTATTTAACCTAGGATAGCTCTAAAATGACCTATACTTAGCATTTTTTTTCCTCCAAAATGACTTAATATGCTTAGCTAGCTTAAGAATTACATAATAAGCTTAATTAGCTCCAAAATGACCTATTTAACCTAGGATAGCTCTAAAATGACCTATACTTAGCATTTTCCCCTCCCAAATGACTTAATATGCTTAGCTAGCTTAAAAATGACCTATTTAACCTAGGATTGCTCTAAAATGACCTATACTTAGGATCTTTTCCTCCAAAATGACTTAATATGCTTAAGAAATGACATAGTTTAGCTCCTAAATGACTTCACATCCTTAGCTAGCTTCAAAATGACATAATAACCTTACTTAGCTCTAAAATGACATATTTAACCTAGGCTAGCTCTAAAATGACCTATACTTAGCATTTTTTCCTCCTAAATGACTCAATATGCTTAGCTAGCTCAATAATAATTACATAATAAGCTTAATTAGCTCCAAAATGACCTATTTATCTTAGGATAGCTCTAAAATGACCTATACTTAACATTTTTTCCTCCAAAATGACTTAATATGCTCAGATAGCTTAAAAATGACCTATTTAACCTAGGATAGCTCTAAAATGACCTATACTTAGTATCTTTTCCTCCAAAATGACTTAATATGCTTAGCTAACTCTAAAATGACATAATATGCTTAAGAAATGACATATTTTAGGTCCTGAATGACTTCATATGCTTAGCTAGCTTCAAAATGACATAATAACCTTACTTAGCTCCAAAATGACCTATTTAACCTAGGCTAGCTCTAAAATGACCTATACTTAGCATTTTTTTCCTCCTAAATAACTCAATACTCTTAGCTAGCTTAAAAATGACATAATAAGCTTGATTAGCTCCGAAATGACTTATTTAACCAAGGATAGCTCTAAAATGACCTATACTTAGCATTTTTTCCTCCAAAAGGACTTAATATGCTTAGCTAGCTTAAAAATGACTGATTTAACCTAGGATAGCTCTAAAATGACCTATACTTAGCATCTTTTCCTCCAAAATCACTTAATATGCTTAACTGGCTCTAAAATGACATAATATGCTTAAGAAATGTCATATTTTAGCTCCTGAATGACTTCATATGCTCAGCTACCTCCAAAATGACATAATGACCTTACTTAGCTCCAAAATGACCTATTTTACATATATAAGTTGCATCATAATAATCTTCATATTTTAGTTGCATCATAATAATCTTCACATTTTAGTTGCATCATAATAATCTTCTTCTTCTAGTCTTCTTCTTCTAACTTTCTTCTTTCCCATTTTACAGATTTGCTTAAGATCACGGAAGCTTGGGTTGATGGAGTGCTTGTATTTAGTTTTTGTTTTGACCTTGTGAAACTTGCTACCTATGGATGAAACTGTGTAATATTGATGAAACTATGTATATGTACGGATGAAACGTGCTACTATTGATAACATGTGTTGGATATATATATGTGTTCATGACTATTGGTAATATGTGTTGAATATGCTATATTGGTCATATAAATATATTTGTGTTTGATTTTCTGTGAAAATGAATTGATATAAGAAAAACAAAATTAAATGGGGCAATATAGACACTTTGCCATCAGCTGGCAGATGGCAAAGAGCTTTGCCATCAGCTGGCAGATGGCAAAGAGCCTGCAGAGAAAAATATTTGGATTGGCCTATTTGGGCTCTTTGCCATCAGCCAGCAGATGGCAAAGTATGCAGCCTTTGCCATCAGCCAGCAGATGGCAAAGAGCCTGCAGCCTTTGCCATCAACCAGCAGATGGCAAACAGCCTGCAGCCTTTGCCATCAGCCAGCAGATGGCAAAGAGCCTGCAGCCTTTGCCATCAGCCAGCAGATGGCAAAGAGCCTGCAGCCTTTGCCATCAGCCAGCAGATGGCAAAGTGCCTGCATCCTTTGCCATCTGCTGGCAGATGGCAAAGTATGCCGTTATCTTTCTAACGGGGCTAACCCCGTTAAGAGGCTTTGCCATCTGCCAGCTGATGGCAAAGGCACAGGCTCTTTGCCATCAGCCAGCAGATGGCAAAGAAGCCTTTGCCCACTGGAATTCAAACAAACTGTTTGCCATCTGCTGGCTGATGGCAAAGCCTTTGCCATCCGCCGATCATGCCTTTGCCATCTGCCATGGCAGATGGCAAAGTGCCAGATTCCAGTAGTGTCTAATCCCATGTTCTTCCTATTCCCGCGTTTTGGAAATCCTACGAATCAAAGAGGCCCTAGGTTTTTTATAAAAACTAATTGATTTTGAATGAGATGAACTATAAGAATTAAATGAAGGTCTCAATCAGGCATATATGACTCGAAGCTTACATGCTACAATGTGGTATTTATCCGTAATTTGGTTGCAAAATCTGACGCGTGCAATGCACGTGTACCTTACTAGTACTTCGAGTATGTGCAAGACACAATGGCATGCTACATAGTGTCTCTCTTACAGTTCATGAAGCCTCGTGGCACATGTGGAGGCGTTGTCTCAACATCCTTGTGTGGATTGATCACAGTGACGTGCTGCTGGTTCCAGAAGAATGTACTCGTCCTCCCTGAGCCGCACTGGCGGTACATGCATGAAGAGAAGATGTGCACGCACGCCACGCACACACTCATTCCCTCGCACGCACACGCGGGTACACGGGTGGATGCAATTTTGTACCAAGATCCACCCCATGTGATAATTTGACGCGTGTAAAGTCCTTCACTTCATTGATGGTCAATTAATACAGTGCATGCAAATTGAGTGGACGTGAGGGCGGAAGAAAGACATTACTACCCCACTACGCGCATGCGAGTAGTTAAATCATGGGTTGCTAGTAGTACTTCCATTGGTCTCCTTCGTATTTTGTGCCAATTTTCGACAGTAACATAATATTTACGCATCTGAGCAGTGTAGTCTACTTGAAATTTATGTTCCTCTAAACTTATCGGGAGCCGTTTCGGGCCTCGTAACCAAAAACCATCAATTAATCTTTACCTTGTTCCCATCACATTCGAAAGTACTAGTGCTACAATTAAGTGCAAGCCTGCTCACACCTACTAGTATGTACCAAACCTGAACGTGTTCCCACTATGCAGGTTTTAGTACTAGTGCTAGTACTTAGGATATAAAAAGGGGGAACTACCTAACCGAAAATTACTCTACCTTCCTCCTCATAAGTCCTCCTTCTTCGTCCGTCCTTTCCATGGCCGGTGTGCAGAGCTCTAGGTCGAGAACTACTCGTAACAAGGGAGCGGCAACCATGGCTGCGGAAAAAAAGAGGGCTCGCCGCCATGCAGAGACCTCGAAAGATCTCTCACAGGCAGGCGATGGCTCCCAGGAGCGCCCTAGACACGGAGGCGAACATGACAAGCTGGCGGCGCTGGAGTCGTTATCCCTCGACGGCATGCCCGATCAGCTCAATAAGCACCTCAATAAGCAGAAGGAGTTCATCCACGGCTTGGTGGAGCTGCTTAAGGAGAGCCTCGACGACATGCCCGCTGAGCTCAATGAGCAGGGGTAGTTGACCGCCGACTTGGTGATGTTGCTGAAGAAGAGCATTTCCTCAGAGAAGAAGGCGACCAGCGAAATCCTGCAACTTCAGGAGGACAAGGCGAAGCTCTGCCACGAGCTCGGCCTGCTGAAGGAGGAGAATGCCGGCTAGAAGAAGCTGTGTGAGAATAGTAGTTCCTCGATGAAGATGTTGCAGGCCCTCGTCATGGAACAGAAGGAGGAGTTGGCGAAGCTCCGCATCGAGCACCCGACTGTTGTCAAGGTACGTAATGCGGCCGAGGAACAGATGATGAAGGCTCGCGTCAAAAAATCCCGCGTCATGGACACAATGATGAAGATGGCAGAGGAGACGCGCAAGGAGATGGAGGTCGTGGAGGCGATGAAGAAGTAGTTACGACTCCGCGGCCAGCAACCCTTCATGTAGTGAGAGCAATGCCCCAGACTTGTGTGTGCGTCTTCCTTCTTTTTTTTTGGGTGATAATCCTCCTTCTTCTTTTGCTCTTGTGTTTCTTATTTTGCTTCGGGTGTTTCGCCGCACGTGTCACCTTCTCTGCGAGGCATGAATAGAACAATGCTAAAAATGAGATGACTAGCAAATTAGATCATTATTTATCACCAATAGAATAATGCCTCTTGCTAGTAATATATAATAAGAGTAGAGAGTAGAGGATATGGCACTCGGCTGCCGTGTTTCGTGCTCCTCTGTCGTACTCCAGTGGAAAACTTGAGTATACCGCATGGTTCTTTGCTTCTCCTCAGGTCTTCGACACATTTATATGAGCAGTCAAATCACAAGGCCCCGCCTGCCAGCAGTAATGAGCCATCAAATCACAAAGGCCCTCGCCCCTCGTGAAAAGGACCAAGCTAGACTGCCCCGCCTCTGGCCTTTTAAAAAATATATACATTTGTACAATAGTAGTATCGATGGATTGTGCCATGGAGCAAAACTAACAAGATGTAATTAAAGAAAAAATGTGGTACATATAGAGAGCGCTCGTCGCCAAATTATGCATATACTATATGACACTACCCACTATGAAGGTACTAGTAACATAGACTAGTAACTGGTCTATGTTACTCTCCACTATGACCAGCCAAAGTCGAGGCGCGGATACCAACAAGGGCCTGGTTGTGTCTATACTTGGACAACTCACCCGACTGCATGCGCACCAGGCAGACGAAGCTCGTGTGGTGTTGGTGCCGTGTGCGGCCCGCACATTAACCAAAACCTCGCGCCTCCATCTTAGCCTCCGCGTTTGAAACATCTCAATCTCAAGGCCAAGGAGCAACGTGAAACCTATGATAGAGCCAATCGGATGGTTGAGAACACTACAATTCATAGCTACAGATGCGTGTGTGAGAGAGGACGAGTGCGTGCGTGCACCTCTTCTCAGAGTACAATTGTATGTGGGTGGCATCGACCTAGGGAGCAGTGATGGTGCGTGCGAGAAGCCCCGGGAGATAGGTGTAATGCGTCTGAAAAAAAGACTAGTCTATAGCTTGCCACGAGGCTATTCTTGTCGAATGCCAAGCGTAAGATATGTATATGACGGTGCCAGTTTTTGCACATACACAGCAGTAGAAAAAGAACTAGTACCATGGCATATGCTACACCACACCCGAGAAAACGTGCCGACGTTATGCCATCTGGGAATAGTGCCGCACTTCGAAACTAGAACCGTCAATAAATTTTGAGCGCGTCTCGTCACATTCTCAAATTACTACTACTACCATGCTATATTTAATTGCAAACCTGTTCACACCGATCACAACCTAAACGGTTTCCCACTTAGGAGCATATTAGTAGTACTCGGTTATAAATACTACTATGCTAAGATGACTGCACATTCCTCCTCAACTCATCATCCACAAAAAACAATCAAGTCAATCAAGCCATAGCCAGCGTGAGTTCAGGGTCGAGAGATTTCTACCAGGGAGAGGTGAGCATGGAAGAGGAAGCATGAGAGATGTCCCGCCTCGCCGTGAAAGCAGCCGACATGTCCGGCCACGCAGCAGTAGCAGCACAGAGGTCCCGCCGCGCCGCCGAAGCAGCACGGAGGTACCGTTGCGTCGTCAATGTAGCAGACTGGTCCGGCCACACCGCGGAAGCAGCAGAGATGTCCCGCCACGCCGCCAAAGCAGCAGGGAGGTCCCGTCGCGCTGCGGCGGCCTGGGAAAATTTCTCGCGGGCAGGCGAGGACTCTTACAGGCGCAAGCATGCGATAGTCCATAGCCAGATGGATCAGATCTCCGGCTGGGCGAGGATGCAGGACGAGGCTACCAGCGTCATCCAGCAACTGGGGGAGGGCAATGCGAAGCTCCGGGGCAAGCGCGACCTGCTGAGGGCGAAGATCGCCGGAAGGGCGAAGTAGGAGGAGGAGACCGCTGCCGTGTTGCAGAGGATGGGCGTCATCATCAAGAAACTTATGGACGAGATTGCCATGCTCCGCATCGAGCACAATAGGCTGGTGGAGGAATCCATGGATGCTGCCAAGCAGCGTATTAAGGACATGAAACTGATGAAAGAGATCATCGCCTGCCGCGAGAACTAGTCTCCGCGACCTGGAGCGCATAAAGAAAGTAGAGATCAATGAGCCAGATCGTTGTATGCGTCTTCCTTCTTCTTTTGCCCTTGTGTATTTCGGCCGTAGCCGCATGTGGCTTTTTAATTATCTTCCTAATTATGTAAGACAATTATTATCCACTCTCATCATCCTTATATATATTCATCAGTCTTGCTATAAGTCGCAGTAGATGCTATATAGGTCCGTCGGATCTTACATCAAAATCCGTGCAAAATGTTCTTTTCAAATTTTCTTTTTTCTCTCTTAAATCTCAGTCGAGTGAGACATTGCCACGCCATTAAACAGAGGCTCGGGCGCCATTAATGGAGACCTTGGGAGAGAGGTGGACGGCAAATGGAGGTCAAAGGGCTCTCCTCCCGATAAGCACGCGCAGGGGTCTGATCGCACGCCTCCCGTACTCAAATAGCTACCCTGCACGGCGCCTCCGAGCTAATAAAAAAGGGGACGCGTGGTGGCACGTAAATGGTAAATAGAACGCACACGTTTTCAATAATACTTGTGTTTCCGATTGTAACGTGACAACACTTGTTCCAAAATGACTTTGTTGATTGTTAATGTGTGCGCCTTCGCAAATCGGACAGCAAAATTACCACAACATGTTGGTGCCATGTCATGGCACCAAGCCAAGTTTCATGATTTTCATGCGTGTTTCGGATTTACAGGAATTAAAAAACCAAGTTTCTCAATGTTTCCAGCCGAGCCATGACGCCCAGATGTTTGAATTTCATTCCCATTTCTGGCATGGGACCTAGAAATTTACCCGAGGACACACATGTGATTTTTCAACCAGCTTTGGTGCATTGGAGCATGTACTCATATTTAAAGTTTGAATTATGCACACAAAGGTGACACATTCCCTCTCAGAACCACGAGCCTTCTTGAGAGAAGCTCTGGTTTGCAAGAAACTTATACCAAAATTTGTTCCTATTCTGCATTTTTTTACCACAGCATAGTAGTACCATGACATGACACCATGCCAAATTTCATGATTTTCAGGCATGTTTTGGATTTACAAGAATTTTAAAACCAAGATTCTCAATGTTCTCGGCCGAACCACGCTGCCCAGATGTTTGAATTTCATCCTCATTTCTTGCATGGGACCTAGAAATTCACCCGAGGACACGCATGTGATTTTTTAGTCAACTTTGGTGCATGGGAGCATGTGCTTGTAGTTCAAATTTGAATTATGCACATTAAATGACCAGAAACTCAATTAATGTATAAAAAAGGCCAAACGAACCCGGAATAATTCCAAAATTTAATAGGTCACTCATATAGTTCTATGTTGCCTCTGTAAAGAAAATCTGGCGGGTGGCAGCGTATATTGTTTCGCACACAAAGGTATAAAGAAATGAAGAAATAAAGATATTAGCCCTACTTAATTCTCGGGTTCTTATTATTTATGCCACTAGTTGTGTATCACTACTCAGTTTTGCTATTAGAAGTTACAACTATTCAAAAAATGCCATCGCTCCATGAGATGCCTGCTCAAAAATGGAGTTAGATATCTAAAAAATGCCATCATTAAGTTAGATGTTTGCTCAGAAATACCATTAGACATTGTTATTTTCACGTCAAATCCGGTGAGCATGTTACATGACAAAAATAAGCTGATTCTCACGATGATAAGTTAATGGTGTCCAGCACAACACACCCCTTAAATAAAACTAAGCACCCTGGAATTCTTTGACAAAACTAAGCACCCTAAAATTCGTTGACAACTAAACTGCTGGCTATATGATGTTGGCCATATATATTGTAGGTATATAATGTCAAGAAACGAGTGGTAGTACTATACGAACTAAAAGATGAAATGTACGAAATATAACAAGAAGAAACATAACATAGTTCTGCTGCGGGCTCAGCACAACACACCCCTCAGAAAACTAAGCACACCAGAAATTAAACTAAGCAACTAATCTGGTAGACACTGCATTAGAACCACCATGAGCAACGACACTGCCACCTAACTCGGAGTCCTCGTCCACGTCCTCGACTTCGTCCTTGTCCCTCTTCCTCTTGGGCGATACTTCTTTGCTTGAACCGCACACTTGGCTCTTGCTCTTCATCCAACCCTTGTAGATATTGAAACAAAGGTAGCCATCCATTGCAGCGTAGTGGATGTGGTCTATATCTAGTACAGTCCACTGCCATGCATGATGAAACGTGTGCGGAGCTTTCTTCAGG
Source organism: Secale cereale (assembly GCA_902687465.1). Lineage (NCBI taxonomy): Eukaryota > Viridiplantae > Streptophyta > Magnoliopsida > Poales > Poaceae > Secale > Secale cereale. The sequence goes on from LR738714.1 coordinate 136,170,105, forward strand.
TCACCGTACATAGGATGAACCATGGCTCCTGCCAGGGTCAGCATTAAAGGCTGATCAAGGGAGGGCACCAGCCCTTCCTTTTGGAGGTCGAAGGGGTCGCCTACAACAAGGCCTATCCGACCCAGGATTTCCTTGTCGTTCCTAAAGTCTACACTAATGAATTTGACACGGCCGCCCTTGAGGAAGTTCTTAAATTCCTCGCACTCAACGTCGGCATGTCATATGTGGTAGACCAAGCATAAGTCATGCACGCAAACCTGGATCACGGCGGGCTTCTTCTTCTCTGCCTCCTTTAGTTTCTTATCGCTTCCCCGGACTTTGGTGTACTCAACATCTAGCCCAACGACCCACTCATCATTTGAGTTTTCAAACATGCGTTTGAAGCGAGCAAGGCATTCTTTCACCGTTGCGGAAGAACGGGTGTAGATGACGTTGAACTCATTGTCGGTGATGGTTCTAACCTTGTACTCACCGCCGATCATGGAGATTTGGGACGCCGTGGATTTGGGAGGAGGGTTAGGATTAGTGGAACTGCCGTAATGTGAAAGGACGGGACGACTAGGAGTGGTTTATCGATTGTAAAAATGTCGAGTGGGGGCGCGTGCGAATGGCAGGGTAGTGGCTTGCCTGGTGGATAAATGGATTCATGCATAGCACTATGGGGGCCCAATTAGATGTCATGTCTACTTGACGCCCAATTAAATGGCTTTCGATGTCATGTCAAGCGTCGGGAAAATTATAGGTGATACGAAGCTTTCCATTCTCCCATGATACGGGCTTCCGAGAGCCCTTGGATCTGAGATCGAATGGTTGCATGGCATGATTCTAGACCTATGGGTGAATATCCTATCCTGGAGGGTTATTCTGCAAATTTTCAGCAACTTAGCATGCGACCGTTCGATCTCAGATCCAAGGGCTGCCAGCAGCCCATATCATAGTCGCGCCTACCACGACCGTCGCCTTGCTCGCGCCATTGGAGATTTAACACGGTGCGTTAGGCTATCTAATGTTGGCATGTCATACATAGTCATCACTTAGTCACTCATACAACAAGGTTAGCTATAAGGTTGGCTATAAGAGTATTTTTTTTTGTTTACTTCTCTCTATCTCTTTCTTCGTAGTATTTATTGCATTTGCCAAGGAGTGACCTCTTCTAATGAAATGGTGCTTAAATGAGGTGCTATGGGCATTAAACGGCTTAGCAACTCAAGTCCCCAATGCATAGGTGCTTAGTTTTTTGTTGCTAAGTTTGCTTCATCTAGGTACACGCGCTTATCACCGTTTCTTCCTGGGATCACCAAACTAGTCTCTCTCTTCTTAATTAACTTGCCACATCAGACTTTATGCATATGTGGTAGGCTTAGCACCTGTAGGATCAAGTACAATAGTGGGCTATAAGCCCGCTTTACATGGCATTTTTGCATATGTGGGGGAAAGACGCAAAGAAAAAGTGGAGGAGTGGGCTCTCAAGCAAGAGCCAGCCTCTACATGGTGGAGCATCGGGAGAGGCACCTGTATGGAGGTGGTCAGGAATCCGGCTTGGCAGTTAAAATGATAATGGCAAGTCAAATCACCTGGCCCCACCTGTCCAGCAGTAACTCACTGTCAAATCACACAGCCCTACGTTTGTAGTAGCCTACTCCCTCATCTTCTCGCGTCTCTGTCGAACCGACTAGGCAGAACTACCCCGCCTACCGCGCAGGAAAAGCCCCGCCCTCGACTTTTAAATAGTACAGTATACTAATTTTGTATCCGTGGATTGCTCCATGGAGCAAAGCCTCAAGAAAACGGCAGTACACATGTACGGAGTATACAGCACGCCCATCGCGTTCGCGTCGCACCCCAGACGGTCGGTCGGTCTGGCACACCGCTCTCTGAATGGAACGCGCGTCATATTGCGTTTGCACACACATGTGGGACCACAATTGAGAACCGACCATAGGCACACTCCCCGGCCCCGCAAGTCGGGTGAGTTAATAGAATTACATACGTTGGTACCTGTATGATCCCTGCAAGACACGGAAGATCAGTTCGTCCATGCATGTGACCAGACTCCAGCAGACACGCCTGGATTGGTGATACGTCCAAAACGTATCTATAATTTCTGCTTGCTCCATGCCACTTTTGGGTGATATTGCTATGATATTCATACACTTACATACACTTTTGATCATATTTGGACTAACCTACTAATCCAGTGCACCCCGGTGCCAGTTTCTGTTTTCGGCTGTTTTTGTATTCCAGGTTTTCACATTACGAGAACTGCCAGGAAAAATCCAGAAAAAATATATAAAAAATCAGCGTTCCAGGAGCTACCGTGCGGCCAAAGTACAGCCGGGGGGGACCCACAGGGGCTCCAGGCGGCCTGTGGGCGCGGCCCCCCTGGGCCGCGCCGGGGGGGCGCCTGGGCACCCCTGACCCCTCTGGTGGCCCCCTTTGGCATATATTTAAAGCGTGTCGAGAAAACCCTGATTCCGGAACCCTTTTCTCCAGACGCGATTCCGATCTCCGCCGCCATCGCCATCAAGCTTCGGGGGACCAGAATTCCTGCACCGGCACCCTGCCGGGACGGGGAAGTGCCCCCGGATTCATCTCCATCGACGTTGCTTCCTCCCTCCATGGTGCGGGAGTAGTTCCTCCTCGGGGCTGAGGTTCTTACCAGTAGCTATGTGGTCAATTCTCTCTCCCATGATGTGATCTTCGTTTTGATCATAGGCTATGTTAATCTAGGGTGATCCCATGATATTTCCCCTTCCTCTATGTATTGGATTGATGTACTCACTTGTCTTTATCTAGTATAATCCCCGAGACCAAGGTGACAGCGGTCTATTGGACATGGATTAGAACAATATTTTCATGAGTGATTTCCTCTCTTGTGTATTGATTGAAGATTGAGAGTCTCTTGGTGCTTGTCTTTGACTATCCTTTAGATATGTTATGGTGATTGTGGGACTCTCTTTGGATGGCCGCGGTGACATTGGGAAATCCTTAGGTTGAGAACTACGAACTTTGAGGTGTGCTTTTGTAGCCCTACATAATTCTCGTCCTCTCTTGACCACGAAGGAATTATCTCCGAGTGTGTCCCCTTTGCATGTTTTATGGGAAATATCATGTGATTCGATTATGTTAATGTTGTTGGGAGTTGCCACTAGTGAAAGTACGAACCTTAGGCCTTGTTTCCACCATTGCAATACCGTTTGTGCTCACGTTTACTACTTGTTTGCTTGCTACACTTTTTATTACATATTTATATTACCTTGTTTTGCCATCCATATCACTTGCCATTTAACATCTCTTCGCCGAACTAGTGCACCTATACATCTGACAAGTGTATTAGGTGTGTTGGGGACACAAGAGACTTCTTGTATCTTAGTTGCAGGGTTGCTTGAGAGAGACCATCTTCAACCTCTACTTCCCTGAGTTCGATAAACCTTAGGTCATCCACTTGAGGGAAATTGCTACTGTCCTACAAACCTCTGCACTTGGAGGCCCAACATAATCTACAAGAGTAGAAGCGTGTGTAGACATCAAGCTATTTCTGGCGCCGTTGCCGGGGAGGTGAGCGCTTGAAGGTATATCTTTAGATCTTGCAATTAAATCTTTTTGTTTCTTGTTTTTATTTCACTAGTTATGCTTATGGACAACCCTGTTATTGGATCGTTGCTTGCGGGAAGACGCCCCACACCGGTGGTGGTTGCTCCTCCCCCTACTGAAATTGTGCCCTATGAAATACCAGCTGGTATTATCGATTATGTTTTGGCTAATCGTTATGCAGGAGACAGACATCCCGATGAACACTTGCTATATCTGTCACAACTATGTTCATTATTTAAGCTTGCAGGTGTATCGAGGGAGTTTGTCATGAGGAAATTATTTGCCTTGTCGCTGAAAGGAAAAGCATTGGAATGGTATAGGCTACTAAATGACTCTCACCTGCTGGAGTGGGAAGAGATCCAGTCTCTCTTTTACTCCAAGTTTTATCCTCTTCATGAAGTCCATAAGAATAGGAATTATGTTTATAATTTTTATCCTCATGACGGAGAGAGCATAGCTCAAGCTTGGGGGAGACTGAAAACGTTAATGCTAAAATGTCCTAACCATGGGCTCCCCAAAGATATTATTATTACTAACTTCTATGCGAGGCTCTCTCGACAGGATAAAGATTTGCTCGATGCTTCCTCTATGGGTTCTTTCACAAACAAAAAGATTGATGCTAAATGGGAACTCCTTGAAAGAATTCAACGCAACACTGAAGATTGGGAGATCGACAAAGGTAAAGAGTCAGGTATAATTTATGAGTATGATTGCATTAAGTCCTTTGTTGAAACTATAAGTTTTAATAAGTTTAGTGCTAAGTTTGGGCTTGATTCTCAACTCCTTGTTGATTTCCTCAAATCTTTTGCTTCACATCTTAATATGCCTAAGGAAGATTGGATCAAGTGTCATAAACCTTTTAAAGAGACTTGCAAAGAAAATGAAATTGTTCATGATGATTTCAACATGCATGATCCAATTCTTAAAAATGAAGTTTTATATAAGCATGTTAATTTTTGTGGAGTGGAGAGACCTTGTGAAAGGCCTATGATTGAAGAAGAGAAGTATTGTAAGCAACATAAGCATGAAAGAACAATCACTTGGGTCAGAGATTTAAATGAAATTGCTAGAGAATTGTGTGACCTTTATCCTTTTACTTGTGAACTTTGCCGTACAGAGGGTCACTTTAATTTTCAATGCATGAACTTTCAAAACATAACTGTTAACCGGTTGTGTGATGACATGATCACCTCTGATCTTTATGACGAGCTTATGTTATTTTTGATGTGTGAAGAGTTATCAGAAAAGACTTCTTGGCTGGATGATAATGCCATAGGAATAAAAAACACTATTCAAAATTGCCATCTCTATTGTGTTGTTAATTGCCATGAAAATGATTACATAAGTAAGATTAGAAAGGAGGGAACTTTACCAAAGTATAAAAATGTCTCTTATATTTCTGCTAATAAAAAGGAGAGTTTCTCCCAAGTTTCCCCTATTGTTTCTAATGATAAACCAAGATATGTGGAGAAGCTTCGTCTCCAACCACTCCCTTCTAAGGTGAAGAAGAAGAAAAAGAAGAGGAGGAGGAAGAGGAGCAAGAAGGAAGAAGAATGGGTATCAACCTGGCCTGAGCATATTCATCCCATCAACTTTTATCCTAACGGTTGTAAGTTTAAAGAAGAAGGTGAAGTTTATTGCCTTAATTATCATCTTGATGATATGTCCGTAGGTACTATTGAAGATGATTTTGATTATGATATGCATGTTACTTATTGTGATTGGGAAAATGATGATAATGCTACTTATGATCTTGAAAATCTTTTTGTTACCAACTCCGAAAGTGATGATATGGAAAGCTCTAAGCTTGGGGATGATAGGATTGCAAATCCTTTACCCACTAGTGATGTGATAATTGATAATTCTCTTGCTAGTAAGAATAAAGACAACATGTTTACAAATATAGTTGCTAGCAATGATAATGCTCTTCTCTACCATGATGATGTTATGACTCCAATATATAGTGTTCAAGTGGTTTATGATAGTCCTACTCCCACTATTACCAATGAGAAAAATTATGCTTATGTGGGGAGTGAGAGTACCTTTTTGCATGTGGATCATGGTAACAATGCTTTATGTAATGCTTATATTGTTGAGTTCATCCATGATGCCACTGAAATTTATAATGAGAGAGGGAGGCTTGGTTCTAAATATCTTAATAATAAGAAGCTTCCTCTCTTTATGGTGAATATTTTGAAGTTATGCTTGTTTTGCCTTCCTATGCTAGTTGCTTCGTGCTTCAATGAATTATTCTATTGCAATATTCCTATGCATAGGAAGCATGTTAGGCTTAAATGTATTTGGCATTTGCTTCTTGATGCCCTCTTTTGTTCTTCAGCTCTTATTCGTACGAGAGCATCATTAAAGTCCTATGCCTAGCTTAAAGGCATAAAAGAAAGCGCTTTTGGGAGGCAGCCCACATGAATAAATTTTCATCATCATTGTATCTTTTCTTTTCATATTTGTGCCAAGTGTAGCCTCTGATTGCAAGAAAGTTCAAAAGTTGTGAGGTGCTGTCCAGGAAACAGATTCTGTCCTTGGATAGAAAAATTCGTATAAAATCACCAGATCATCTTTTTGGTCTGAATTTTTTCTACAGCATTCTCTATATAATTGTCTTTCGTGCATCTGTTCTGAGTTTTTTGATTTGAGTTGCATAAGTATCCCGAACAGATCAATTACTACCTGTTGTTCTGTTTTTCACAGATTTTGTCCTGTTTTGCCTTTCCTTCATTTTGCAAATCAAGAGCTTGCTTTTTCTTTGCAAAAACCTGTTGGCAATCTTGAGAAACAGTAGAACTTCAAGAATATCTTTATTTCCAGCAAGGTACAATTATTTTATTAAGGGTACTAACCTCGCTAATCAGATTATGATGAGTTATGTATGAAGGGAGTTTTCAAGTGTGCGAGGGAAGATGATAAAAAGATTCAGGAGTGTCAAGCGCTCAAGCTTGGGGATGCCCCCATGCACCCCCAAGAAATATTCAAGGAGACTCAAGCGTCTAAGCTTGGGGATGCCCTCGTGCATCCCCTTCTCCATCAACATTATCAGTTCGTCTTTCGTTTCGCTATATTTTTATCACTTCATGTGTTATGTGCTATGCTTGGAGCGTCTTGCTTTTAGTTTTATTTTTAGTTTTTCATAACGAGTCGGAACTCAGCATTCCTTTATGTGGGATAGAAACACGCTCCACTTCTACCTAGAACATAACATAGAATTTTCATGTCTATCTTTGCTGTGTGTGTTCTTTGTCTTTTAAATAGCTACTATCATGTTCTGCTCTTAATATTCATGCTTATCTTTTCAAAGAGCTTTTGTTTAGTTGGTTGCTTGAACTCTCTTTAATTATCATGCTCACCTTATTAAGAGAGTTTGCTTCCGTTGCATTGGTTAATATGTCTATGATAAAGATGCTACGTGCATGATGGCGCTTAGTAGTTCAGGTTTTCTTATGGTTAGTCTCAAATAGCTGGGGGATTCCCAATGTGTTATTGGAGTACCAACATGATTTGTTTGCCTATGATGTGGTATGGTTTAGTAATATCTTCCTTTGAGAATTTATTCTGATTGACTTGACGTATGCTCATGCATATTTAAGACTGTAAAGAAAGTCTGTCAAGCCTTGATGATCTTTTATTTCTGAGTAGCGATATAACTACCATGCCTGATTCAATATTGCTTTGTCGCTCTGCATGATTATGACCGTCATTGCTCTCTTAGTTGGTCGCTCCCAGTCTTTTGCTAACCTTCACCTGTACTAAGCGGAATTACTGCTGGTGCATCCACATCCTTTTAAACCAGTTATGCCATACGAGTCCACCATACCTACCTATACGTGGTATTTCACCGCCACTCCAAGTAATTTACATGTGCTACCTTTAAAACCAATCTTTGCAATATATAGCTCATGGGAAAGTAGCCTAAAAACTATTGTGGTAAAGAATATGTTGCTTATGTATCTTATTTCTTATGAGTTGCTTGCTTAGCGGTAACCATGTTTCTGGGGACGCTATCAACTGTCACACTTTTGTTGAATATCATGTGAGTTGCTATGCATGTTCGTCTTGTCTGAAGTAAGGGTGATTTTCCGTGGGTTGAATGATATGCATATTGTTAGAGAAGAACATTGGGCCGCGAACCAAAGCCATGCATCATGGTGGAAGTTTTAGCTTGGACTTAATCCTCAATCTCTTATGAGAATATGCTTATGCATTAAAGAGGAGTCCATCATCTATTTTCTATGTTGTCCCGGTATGGATGTCCTCAAGTTGAGATCTATCAAAAACGAGAAATCAAATGCGATTTATCTCCTTGGACCTTTGTACAGGTGGCATAGAGGTACCCCATTGTGACACTTGGTTGAAACATATGTAATGCAATGATAACCCATGGGAGTCCGAGCTAATTAGGACAAGGTGCGAGCACTATTGGTATTCGATGCATGAGGCTTGCAACTTATAGGATGTGTTATGCATGACACATATGAAGTACTACTACCGTTGACAAAATTGCTTATATGTTTTTAAAATAAAAAGCTCTAGCACATAACCATTCTTTTACTTTCATGTTGAGTCTCCATCTTCTTTTAAAAGCACCAACTACTGAGAGCATGATTGCCATCCTGAGTGAAATGTGCATTGTCCCAAAGTAGCATTGTCTTTTGCATGATTGTGATATCGTTTATTTTGAAATCATTGTATCTAGTCATCACTTAAACCTTGAAGGTGCCCCTGCATTTATGTTTTGCTTCACTAAAGGGGGCAAGCTAGATATCACTTTATCATATTTGCACATCATGTTCATTGCAAATCTTTTTGATGTTTCAGTTTCATATTGTAAAACTTTCAGTCATTTGTGATTTTCTCATGAGGCAACTTAATTACTATAGAATCATTGTCTCAGTAAGCTTCTGTCATATGACTATGAGAAGTCCTATATGGTTAATAGCATGTCACCACAGAAATTATTCTTGTTATCATTTACCTACTCAAGGACGAGCAGGAATTAAGCTTGGGGATGTTGATACGTCCAAAACGTATCTATAATTTCTGCTTGCTCCATGCCACTTTTGGGTGATATTGCTATGATATTCATACACTTCCATACACTTTTGATCATATTTGGACTAACCTACTAATCCAGTGCACCCCGGTGCCAGTTTCTGTTTTTGGCTGTTTTTGTATTCCAGGTTTTCACATTACGATAACTGCTAGGAAAAATCCAGAAAAAATATATAAAAAATCAGCGTTCCAGGAGCTACCGTGCGGCCAAAGTACAGTCGGGGGGGACCCACAGGGGCTCCAGGCGGCCTGTGGGCGCCCCCCCCCCCGGGCCGCGCCGGGGGGGCGCCTGGGCACCCCTGACCCCCTCTGGTGGCCCCCTTTGGCATATATTTAAAGCGTGTCGAGAAAACCCTGATTCCGGAACCCTTTTCGCTAGACGCGATTCCGATCTCCGCCACCATCGCCATCAAGCTTCGGGGGACCAGAATTCCTGCGTCGGCACCCTGCCGGGACGGGGAAGTGCCCCCGGATTCATCTCCATCGACGTTGCTTCCTCCCTCCATGGTGCGGGAGTAGTTCCTCCTCGGGGCTGAGGTTCTTACCAGTAGCTATGTGGTCAATTCTCTCTCCCATGATGTGATCTTCGTTGTGATCATAGGATATGTTAATCTAGGGTGATCCCATGATATTTCCCCTTCCTCTATGTATTGGATTGATGTACTCACTTGTCTTTATCTAGTATAATCCCCGAGACCAAGGTGACAGCGGTCTATTGGACATGGATTAGAACAATATTTTCATGAGTGATTTCCTCTCTTGTGTGTTGATTGAAGATTGAGAGTCTCTTGGTGCTTGTCTTTGACTATCCTTTAGATATGTTATGGTGATTGTGGGACTCTCTTTGGATGGCCGCGGTGACATTGGGAAATCCTTAGATTGAGAACTACGAACTTTGAGGTGTGCTTTTGTAGCCCTACATAATTCTCGTCCTCTCTTGACCACGAAGGAATGATCTCCGAGTGTGTCCCCTTTGCATGTTTTATGGGAAATATCATGTGATTCGATTATGTTAATGTTGTTGGGAGTTGCCACTAGTGAAAGTACGAACCTTAGGCCTTGTTTCCACCATTGCAATACCGTTTGTGCTCACGTTTACTACTTGTTTGCTTGCTGCACTTTTTATTACATATTTATATTACCTTGTTTTGCCATCCATATCACTTGCCATTTAACATCTCTTCGCCGAACTAGTGCACCTATACATCTGACAAGTGTATTAGGTGTGTTGGGGACACAAGAGACTTCTTGTATCTTAGTTGCAGGGTTGCTTGAGAGAGACCATCTTCAACCTCTACTTCCCTGAGTTCGATAAACATTAGGTCATCCACTTGAGGGAAATTGCTACTGTCCTACAAACCTCTGCGCTTGGAGGCCCAACATAGTCTACAAGAGTAGAAGCGTGTGTAGACATCAATTGGCTATTGTCTACATATGGTGCAGGTTGTGTTGTACAGGGTTGTAGTTCTGGTGAGAAATCTAAAAAAGGTTTCTTGTCATCTCGCAAAATTAGGTGTCATGTGCTTCGGATCACTGTGAGGGTTAAACAGTGACAACTGAGTTGGGCTAGTCATTGGGGGCACATGCACGAAGACTACTCGGCTGCCATCTATGTCAAGCCGGCTATGTTAATTAGGACATCTATCAACGGACCCCTTGTCTATGAGTTTATCTTTAGTTTGAGCTTTCATCCTCGTCTAGTTTGTCCGTCGGGATTCATCTTGTCTCCTTTGGGCAGTGAGGTTATGATTTCTTGTCATGTGGCATTTTTTGTGTTATATGTTATAATCCGGTGCTTCAAATCAAAATGACGACAACTACGCCTCTGGGGCACGTGCATGAAGACTTCTCGACAGTCATTGCCGAGGTCAAGCCGGCTCCGGCCGATAGACAAAAGAAAACCAGTGTTGCTCTCTTCACACTGTCTCGTCCTCTCCAGATTTAAACACGACAGCGGTGGCCACACTCTCTCTCTCTCTACTCACCGTTGGTCACAGATCCAGCTGGATCCTCTCCGCCTGGGAAGGTGAGAAGGTGCAACATTCACATAGTCGTCCTCGGCGACGGCTCTTACCTACTGCCGGCGTGTCCCGACCAGCGTGCCTTGCAGTTCTCTCCCAAGCATCACTGGCGAGGGAGGGCTTCCCACCCCTTCTTCCTCGCTGTCGTAGTGTGGGCAGATCCGGCCTCCTACCGCCCACCTAGCGACACCCCGGCAACCCTCAGGTATAACTTCCTTCGAAACCGGCCTTGCTCTACTTCCCGAGCTCCTAACGTCGCTGCATTTGTATCTTTTACTATTTCTCAGGCCCCCTCGTGTAGATAGGATCGATCGGCTGTTTGAAAACCACCTAATTTTTTACTGTTAAGAGGTAAAACTAGTTCATGCACTCGAATCTAGTAGTACTTGGTTCAAACAAGGAAGAAAGGGGGTGGGGTGGGGGAAGATATGTTACTTGAATCTAGGACTTGGTCGAAAGAGGAAATAATGGGGGCGAAAAGTAGCAGAGACTGGCTATCCAACGGGTCTCTAGGTCTAATAGGGAAGTAAAGGGAACGCAGTACAAACTCAATATAAACTCGATCTATTGGTTGAAAAAGGAAAGAAAGTGGGTACTGGGGACAAGTCAACAGAGTAAGTCCAGCACTAGATTTGCTAGCCTCACACAGTGCAAGGTGGCTATATACCGAAAAAATGGGACCAACCCAGATATCCTCTTCTGATGCTTGTTGCCCCGAGCTGCTCTTATGTAATGCCACTGGTAAAATGTAGCAGTCACACTGTTAAAAGGAAGGACACGTTAAACCAATGTTGTTTCCAATGTAATGCCTCTAGTAATATGAATCAATAGCACTTTTTTCATGTCCTGCTAAATTTTGCATTAAGATAAGTTGCTTCTTTTCGTTAGAGATGCAACTGTCCTGGTGTGCCTACTCTCCAGGAGCTTCACGACCAACCTTGATGTTGCTCAATTTTATTGCAACTAATGAAGAAGAAGCTCTGTGGGTTTCATTTTCTGATGGAAATGGAACCGGGGCTGGAGCCCTTTTCATAAAAGAAGAAGAAGAAGAAGTTGCTAGCTCATGGGACATTGCTTCATTTTAGGTGAACTGCACCAAAAGGTCCCATGAATTGAATCATCCATGTTGGTGACTGGTGTCATCCCTTCTACGATGGCGTTGACTGCAGATATGGTTCCCATCACGAGGTATGTTCCTTTTTGGTCTGACCGTTTGCCATAGATCATGCATGTTGATCTTGCTCTTGTGCTACTGTTCTAGCACTGCCATGATAAAGCAATAGTGTTATTATTTTGCACCTTAATCTAGTGGCACTATTAATTTGACGCAATGTTTTGGCACCGCTAGTGCCACTGTTTTTTTTATACATCGAAAGAGGGGGTTCCCTTTGATTTCATTAAAGAAACCCAACCATAGAGAACCATTATTCGACAACATCTCAGTGTAAACAGGCAGTTATGCAACTACTACTAAAACGGACTAAGTACTAGCAGGAGACAAGTTCGCCACATAAGCTAGGCAGGTAGGGGGACGCAGCACCAGCTCGGCCAAGTTTGGATTACAACCCAAATGCTACCACAGAAAACATCAAGGGGAAGATAGGGACTGAAAGAGCCAGCTTCAGCATCCCAGTCTAAGCACCCCCGGCCTTCATCATTGAGACGCACGGTACACCTCGTTTGCCACCTGCTCGACCCTAGTGTCACTGATAAATGAAGTAATAATACAGTTAAAATAGAGCGAGTGTCCTCTCTATCATTTCATTTCCAATGTAGATAAAGAAAGTGCTTCTCTTTGTTAATGTATGTTTCATCAACTAGTCCCATTGTTAATGTTTTTAAGTGTTTCTGCAAACTGGGGTGCTTAATTTTAGTTGATCTGCACAAAAATAGAGATTTGAATGTCTCAAGGCCCCTCCTTGTACTACCGCTGTACACTGATGTTCATCACTGGCAGAAGGTGTATGGGGGAGACTTGGGTCAATTTCCAGTATGATGTAATATTTTCTTTTGTTTATTAGTGTAGGTTTCATCAACTAGTGCCACTATAATCTAATCACGCCTTTTCATTATCTGTGCAAACAGGGTTATTCAGCTGCATTTTGGTGGAACTGCACAAATGTACGGATGGAACCGGCATATATGCAGAGTGCGAGGTGCCAAGTAAAAATTATCGACACCAACCCTGCTCCATCTAAGCATTGGCATCCACCACCATCAATGGGATGTGTGGCGCTCACTGTGGAGTATCGATCCCAAATGGAGCATCCACCAGAGATTGAAGGATCGAGCATCTACTGGGTGCCGTTTGTGAGGGTGTCGTGCCAGAGCGAGCCAATGGAGTCTTCGTCGACCGAACCCAACTGCAAGAGGAGAAAAACAGTTGGCCCGATGACGCTCCCCCGCCATCCTCTCCCTTGCCGTTCACATCGTCTCACAGGGCGGATGTCTGCTACCGAGGAATAGGAGGGATTGCCCCCCCCCCCCAGACCAATAGTCGGGCAGGTTGTGAATTGTCAATTGGGACCCACATGTCAATAAAGGCAGAGGCAAAAAAATTAGAGATATTTTCTCTGCACTTAAAAAAATGTAGTTTCATAGCAGTATAAAAGTGCAGACAATGTGATTCTCAGAGAAGAAACTGCAAGTTTCAGTTTCAGATAAGAAACTCCAAGTTCAGTTTCAGATAAGAAACTGCAACTTTCAGAGGCAGAGCATTTATATTAACACGGTCTTTTCAAACAGTGTTAACATCATGCTGGAAGTTTTATTCATGGTAGAAACTAGAACTACCAGCCAGTTAACATCATGCTGATCAACATTCATCATAGCACATCTTCATATGATGCAAAGTCAAAAAGATATGCTATTTTCAAAATGCCCACACAATGTCGAGTGTGCGAAAAACAGAGAAAACGAGGGATGAAGTTTTGGCAAGTGTAGGACATGGTGTGCGTAGATGACAATTGGGACCCACATGTCAATAAAGGTAGAGGCCAAAAAATGGAGATATTTTCTCTGCACAGGTGGAATCGAACCCGGGCGGAACAGCTGTCGGGTAGTGTCACTCGGCCACTGGGCTAGTTCAGTTGTTTCGTTACTAATAAGGCACTTCCTCAGGTGGTCGGATCTCCTCCTGCGCCTTTGTGCGCTCGCCGCGACGCCGCTGTCTGCCGTTGTGAACATGCTGAACAAACGAGAGGAATCTGGAGAGGACTGTACGTGGAGAGGCGGACAGTTGGGACCCATCAGGTCTATGATCGTACGCAAGCAAGTGCCTCATCGAACAAATACTTCCTCCTAATGCTATACCGACGTTGGGGCCCACGAGTTTGTCAACATAGTTACTTTTTTAGGTGCTTCAACGTAGTTACTATAGGAGATAAATTCACAACGAAGCCAGGGAGCTGGCAGGTATCATTTATTATCACTGGGGCAGCAAGTATGAGATGGATTTTGGGCTGCCCTGTCTAGGCTTTATTTTTTATCATGCGCAGCCCACGACCTCGGATGAGAGGTCCATAGGCCTGTTTGTATTTGCTTGAGGGCCGTCATGTATCTACCGGCCTATGGACCTCCCATCCGAGGTTTTATTTTTCCTGAAACATCGACAACCCAATTTATGTATTTTTTGAAGAAAACGTAGAGGTCTGTTCTATTTTTCTATATAAGAATAGGAACGCCTGATCCAACTTATGTTTCCCTTCTAACTATATTATATATATTTAAATTATTTTATATGTTATTATATATTATTGTTATTGTCATCATATATTTAACAGATATTTACATATGTAAGAAAACAATATCCCACATCTTATTAACTTATAAAAATAATTTCTTAACGATAAAATCCTGGATTTATTTTTTGGCAACGAAAATCCTGGTGATTGTGTACAAAAGCTTGGTAAGATTTAAGGACCAATGTAATAATAAATCACTTATTATATATATATATATATATATATATATATATATATATATATATATATAACAAAATGCTCAGCCCCTGTTTATTTTTTATAACATTGCTATGCCCACCCCAACATTATAATTAGAATCAGCCCATCAAAATTGTGTATTTCGAGAAAGTGCAAATGGCCTGTAACTTTAGAAAAACATAAATGGACCGTATGAACGCTACATTATTTGTTCACCCAGCCCAGCTAATGGACTGTAATTCAAAAAAGAAGATCAAATGGACTGTAAATTCTACCCCGCAAAAAAAGACTGTAAATTCTAAAAAATGGGTTGAATACGTGCCACATTTTTCGAGGCTGAAATATGGGCCAATAGGCCGAAGCCAATGCAAGTCGTTGTCAACTTAGTCAACACATGATTCTGACATAGTTAGCCGTTGGATTTACATCCAATGACCCGCATCCATCTTCAATCTCTCGTCTTCTTCCTCCAGCGCCGCCGGGACCACCTGCTCCCGCCTCTTGCTGCTAGCATCTCTGCTTAGCACGCTTCGCTGTGAAGCGCTACTCCACCGTTGGCCAGGCCATCCCTCCACACCTCTTGTTCTTCTCCACCGACTGTCGAATCACACCGCACCAGAACCAGTTAACCCTCGTACACCTCTCCGTTTACAACTCCACTCCCACGTCTTTCCATCTCCGGCTTGTTGGTGTCCGGGGCCTCGCCGTCGTCCACCACCTTGGATGCGCTCTGCGCGGAGTGGTCAACGTGGTCAACGAACGACACCATCAGAAGTAGACTGTGCGTGGAGAGGCTGACAGCTGGGTCCACGACCGCACGCAAGGAAATGCCTTCTTATTACGCGCCAAATAATGATTCCTCCACCTGATAACTGGGACCCACCGAAAGGGGACTCTGTATTTCGCGAAAAAACGTTCCCACCGTTGACAGATCAGACCCACCAGCTATATCTTCGCACGCAAGGAAGTGCCTCCTTATTACACAAAAAAGAATACCCCCTGCTAGTTGGGACTCACCTTGGTGGGAGGCTGACTTGTGGGCCTACTAAGTCGGCGACGGAGTGCTTTGTCAACTTAGTCAATATGAACGATTCTAGCTCCAGTGACCGTACGATGTCCATCCAACGGCCGTATTGCTTCTTCAACCTCTGGTCTTCTTGCTCTAGCCGCCCAAAGCAGCGCCGGTCGTGCCGCATGCTCCTGCCTCCCATGGTCGGCTGTGCTGCCGTGGAGGCCTCACCGCCCCTACTATTCCCACCGTTGGCCAGGCCCTGCGGTGACGGCAGCCTCACACCACAGCCGAACCAGTAAACCCTCGTACTCCTCTTCGCGCGGGCTTCCACTGCCGCGTCTTCCCCGTCTCCGCGTCGTCCCCTTCATAGGCCTCGCCGTCGTCCACCGCCCTGGTGCTCTCGGCGCGGCATGGTCAACGTGATCAAGGGACGGCTTCCATCGGACATGAACTATACATGGAGAGGCTGATAGCTGGGTCCACGGGCGCAGCAAGGAAGTGCCTCCTTATTATGCGCAAAATATTTATTCCTCCACCTGACAGTGGGGAGCCACCGGACGGGTCACCGTATTTTGCGAAAAAAACGTTTCCCCCTAACTGCTGGGACCCACCAGCTACATCTTCGCACGCAAGGAAGTGCCTGACAGTCGGGACCCACCTGGTCGAAGCGTACGTAGTGTTGTCATTCTGGTCGCGAACGTGTACGTACATACTGGTCGATGTAGAGGCACGCACGTGTCGTAGTAGAGGCGAGCTACTATTCATCCAGCCCTTCACCGTCTACTGTTCATCCAACCCTCCACGGGGTGGTCCTGTTCATCCAGCCCTCCACGGGGTCCTATTCATCCAGCCCCAACCGGCTCGATCGATCGGGGTCCTGTTCATCCAGAGGCAACACCACGGGGTTCTATTCATCCACCCCCACCGGGAACTGTTCATCCAAACCCCCCAGCAACGCTCACTGTTCATCCAGAGGCAGTATCTCGGCTTCAGTTAGCAGCAGTAGCGAAGGAATCGCTCGATCGGGTTCAGTTAGCAGCCATCGATCGCTCGCTCGGGTTCAGTAACGCGTAGCCTGCATTGCAATCGCTCGGATTCAGTTAGAGCCCAACGCCTCACTCGGGTTTAGTTAGAGCCCAACGCCTCGCACCCACGCGCGTGCGTGTACGAGAGAAACACACATCGCTCGGCCCCGACCACCCACCGTAACCGGGAACACCCTGATATTTTCCTCGCCCTCGCTTCTACCACGGTTTTTTCCGTCATGGACAACCCAAAGAATGTCATGCAGCTGCATCTCCAGCCCGTCCAGGACGAAAAACCCATTTTCTGTCATGATTTTTTGTCATAGAAGTAGGACCCCACCACATCTATGATGATACCGGGTTTTGTCACAATTATCGTCATAGAAGTGTCATAAGTATGACATATTTTTTTTCGTTCGGCCCAAAATGTCACGGATGTGTCTTTTTTTTGTAGTGTGAGTGATCGGAAAGGAATCAATCTCACCATGATCGGATTTAAGTTCGATCTGATCTCCTGGCGATGAGAGCCCCAGGGCGGCGATGCAATCCAGCAGCTCGTTTAAGGGCGAGAGATCTGCCGAGGTTGCGTCATCGGAGTGGCGGGAGTCAACATAAGGGTGGTGCTTGATGACCGCAGGGAGTGCGGCTGGCCTTGAGGCCATGCGGGCGCATACAACGAATCCGCCGAGCTGGAGAACCTGGCCAATGGCCAAGTTGTTTCAGAGGGCGATCTCATCGCTGATGACAAGACGAGCCATCCACGGTTCATCGCGAGCGCACATCGGAGCTCTCAATGAAAGCACCATTGTCGGTGTGAAAACTGGTAGATCTCAGGTAGGGAGGCCCAAGCTATGCGTTTAGAGGATCGATGGTAATAGGAGGCTGGGGACACGATGTTTACCCAGGTTCAGGCCCTCTCGATCGAGGTAATACCCTACTTCCTGCTATATTAATATGGATGGATATGAATACAAGAGTTGATCTACCTCGAGATCGTAATGGCTAAACCCTAAAGTCTAGCCTATGAGGATGTTGTGATGTTAATGATCCCCGTGACAGACTAAACCTCCTGGCTTATATACACGCCAAAGAGGGCCTAGGGTTTACAAGAATGACTGGGGAGAAAGTAATAGATACATCCAGACTATACGCTTGCCTTTCATAGGAGTTCTAACCGAATACGGGGGAGAGTCTTCTGCTTCTTCTTTTACATCCCATCAATACGGCCCAGCTTCATCGACCCGGACGCCTGAGGACCCCTGAATACAGGACTCCCTCACCCATGTCATAACGCTTCAAAATCAAGTTAGGCATTTGGTCACGTGGTTGTTGGAAGGAAATGCGACTATCAAGAAACTACGCAAAGGCTGATACTATACTGTTAGGTATATGAGCTCATATTGTGACTAGATACATAACTCAACAGCTTCTCGGCACCTAAGAGGGCAAGCTAATACCAAAGGGATTATGAAATCAGCGTTGGCAGGCATTGAGGAACTGACACGGAGGTTACATTATATTGGAGTGAAGTCACAGGAGCGGCTGATGACTATTAAAGATAGCTTCTAATAACCTTAAAAAAACATGTCCCAATCAGCAGGCTTGAGTGCTTAGTAGGCAACATACTTTTGGTTCTTATTAGTCAAGTTTAGTAGTGGACCATTTGTCTTTTGGAGGTCTCCAAGTGCTTTTAGATTTTTACTATGCAAGAATCATGTAGCGATGACGTTTTGCTCAAAAGTCTGAACCTACAATGACAACTTCCTTTATGTAAGTGTTTGTGTAAACAAGTGTGAGGCAAGCAGCTGTCTGTACTCTTATCAGGTGGCTTCTCATCTTCCGCTGTGAAATGTTATGTTTATGTTCGTGTCTTATCAGGTGGATTCTCATCTTCTGCACACAAACGCCCTTTGCTTCTGATTGATCGTTACTGTTCTTTACTTTTTTATCATATTTGCTGGTATATAGTGTGCATGATATACCTTTGCTTGGATATGCATTCCTCTGGGTGTATCACCGTATCTCCTCTACGATGCTTTGTGCTTGAGTACAACCACATATAGATTATCTTTGGAATTTCGTTTCCGTTAAACTGTATGAATTATCCATACAGTTGCCTTGGCCATTGTTTCATTCATGCAGCAATCTTCTGGCATGTCTATTTTTTTCAATTGCTTGTATGAATCGACGCCTATGAAGTAGGCTGCCAAGGCAATTGGATTATGCTATTTGCTCTTCTTTGCTATGTTCCCGCTCTTACTAATTTCTATCATGTATTATCGGTTTAGTTATCAAAATACATGTCAAGTGGATGTCTTTTGTGGTATTATAAAGCACTAAACTTACTGCTACCTTATCATCTAATGTCGAATTGAACTCCATCATGTTTTGCTTCTATCAGAGTTGAATATTTCTTCTCTGCTTTTTTGATATACTATATAAGCCCGTACGTTAAACCATGAATTCCTAATGACTTAGTATTACACGCTTCCCCAAAACGTTCGCACCGGCACCCTCGCGCCAAGGCGCGCTGCCGATCTAGTAGACTACATACGGAGCAAAATGAGTGAATCTACACATTAAAATATGTCTATATACATCCGTATGTAGTTCATATTGAAATCTCTAAATAAACTTATATTATTTTTAATGTAAAAAGGCTTATATTTAGAAACGGAGGAAATAATTAGTCTTCTTTTTCTCCCTTCATTTGAGGTAGGAGGATACTTGTCCGTTACGGTGTCCGTCGCAAATGGGTCACGGCCCCGCAGCCTGGGGAGGTGGGTACTATACCTAGCCAAATGGGCCGGCCCGGCCCGACATGGCCCGCCCGGAGTTAAACGGGCCAGGCACGGCACGGCCCGATCAAGCATGCTTAGTACATGGGCCGTGCCGGGCCGGCACGCGTGCTGACCTCGAGGGCCCAGGCACGACACAACTATTAAACGGGCCGGCCCATCGGCACGTTTATCCGTTAGCCCAACTAAGTTTTAGCCTATTTTACCATTAAAAACGAGAGCTCATATACGCCGCATTTTGCGGCGAATAGCTCACGCGACCCACAGGAGGCGCGCGACTGGGCCGGCCCATTCACTGTCTCGCACGGAACCTAAAATTCGCAAAAAAAAGATAACGCTGCCCGTGTGTCTCGAACCCGCGACCTGCTATATATACGCGCTACAGGGTAGCTACCAAGTCAGGCGAGTTACTCTGAAGCATTGGCAGCACCACACTTAAAGAAAACTGCCAGCAACGGCGAAAAATAAAAACCAGTCCACCAAATTCCAAAAAATAAAACTTGCCGGAAAGCGATCCTACTCAAGTCCTCCCGCTAGAGAAGCGAGTACGTAACCACTGTAGTAACTGAGGTTTAGTATGTACAATGGCAGCCCGGAGTATATGAACTATAATCCACGGCACATTAAAACTTGTTCTAAAATTTGAAGCATAATTTTTTTTAAAAAAACACTTTTTGAAACACAAACAGGGAAAAAAATTAAATACGTGAATATATATAAATTGTGAACTACTTTTCATAAACGCAAAACATATTTTGAAAACAATAACAAAATTTGAAACTAAACATTTTTTAAAATTAAACTATTTTTACAAAAAATGAGCATTTTTTAATTCGGGAAATACCAACATTTATTGAATTCCTGAAGAAGGAAAAAACAGAGACAAGCACATTTTTTGAATATGGGAACATTTTTTTTGAACTCCTGAACAAAATTTGGAAATACGAACATTTTTCAAACTTGCAAACATTTTTTTAAACTCATGAACAAAAATTGAAGAACGAACATTATTTGATATTTGCGAAATTTTTTTGAAACTACCAGACAACAATTGAAAAATATGTAATTTTATTGAAATTTGCAAACAAATTGTGAAATGGGTACATTTTTTGAAACTCCCGAACAAAATTTGAAAATAAAAAATTTTTCTAAAAAATTAAACAATTTTTTAAATGGAAAAATTATTTTGGAATCCTGAACAAATTTTGAAATGGGAACATTTTTTGAAACTCCAGAACTAAATTTGAAAATACAAACAAATTTCTAAAAAATTGAACAATTTTTTAAATGGAAACATTATTTTGAAATCCTGAACAAATTTGAAAAGTTGTCAAATTTTGAATAAAAGAAAAGGAAACATTTTTTCAAATGCAACCATTTTTAAAATTTCTGAACAATTTTGAGAAGGAAATAAACTTGAAAAGAAGGAAAAGGAAAGAAAAAGAAAATAGAAGAAACCGAAAAAAACAAAGAAAAAGGAAAAGGAAAGGAAAAAACGAAAAATAGAAAAAAAAAGCCAAAAAACCAAAATGGAAACAACACAGAAAAATACCCGGTTCTGGGAACCTTATAGAAGGTTGCCAAAACCATTCGGCCGCACCTGCGTAAATCACGAAGTGGGCCGGCCCATATTCGTCGCTAGCATCGCTGCTCCTGTGCGATTGCCAGACATCTCGCCGCAGGGAGCGGCGAATAGGAATTTCCATTAAAAACATTAAAAAATAATAATAAACTAAATGGGCCGTGCCGGGCCGGCACACGTGCCCAGCGTCCAGGCCCAAGCACGACCCTTGGCGGGCCACGTGCCGGGCATGGCCCGATTAATCACGTGCTGGGCCCGTCATTATTTGGTTAATTTTTTTCAAATTCAATTAAATTTTTCTAAATTGATGAACTATTTCCAATTTCAACAAAGTTTTTGAATTCGTGAACTTTTTTGTAGTAATCACTCGTTTTCAAAATCGATGAACTTTTTAACTTTATGTACTTTTTTCTCGAAAAATGATAAACATTTCTCTCAAAATCAATTAACTGTTTAAAATTCATGGAATTTTTTAAATAAAAAAACCTAAATGGTAGAAAAATAGCGGCCACACTTGTTCTTTATACCGAAGACTCCTGGCCAGCCGCATTTTTTTTGCGCTTTTCTGCCCTTTGCCTTCGCGGGCCAGCCCAACAATGCGCCGCAGCGGGCGCCAGCTACCTGTTCGGGCGCTTAGGGTGTGTTTGGTTGCAGTCACGGGCCGGAATGTTATGGGTCGGACCCGTTACTAGGCCTCGTTCCGGTGTTCGGTAGGCCAACCGGAACAGAACCCACTCGACCCCGATAAGCTGAGACCTACAAATCGATGGAATCACGCGGAACGAGCCCTTTCCCACTCCCGCAACCCTATCGCTGCTCCTCTCCTGGCGCCGCTCGACCTCCTCCTTCCTCTCGCTCAGGTGCGCCGCCGGCCCTCTTCCTCCCTCTCTCTGCTTCGCCGCCGGCCCTTTTCCTCCCTCCCGCTCTCTCTGCTGCGCCGCCGACCCCTCTCCTAGCTCGTGCGCGCCGCGTCCCCTCTCCCTCGCTACATCTCCTGCACAGCCAGCCCTCCAGATTTTGCGCCGCTGGACCTCCTTCCCTCGATCCATCTCCGGCGCCGCCGGTTTCCATTGTTGCTCATCTCGTACTCTCTCGATCTGCAGGATACCAGGAGAAGGCAGGGGTCTAGGGCGGCACTCCGGCGCGGCGGCAGAGGGAATCAGGCCCTCCTCTCCTCAAGGTATGAACCCTCTTCCTCCCCCCTTGTATATGCTGCTGTCCAGTACAGTTTTTGCTCAACTTGCTGCTGTCCAGTACATGTTTTTGTTCAAATTGCTGCTGTTATTATATGATTTTGTTCAAATTGCTGCTGTCCAGTACATATTTGCAATCTATGGTGATGTGTAATATTTTTGATAGCCTCTCCCTCCTCGCCGCCTCCTTCAACCGCCTCCTCTCATCTCACGGAAACAAACAGGGGAAAACCAACCAGAGAGCTTCACCCAGCGCGCGATGGGGAAGAAGAAGGAGCGGTCAGTGAATGTGTCGGGCAAGCCCCGTCACTCTCTCGACGTCAACCGCCCCAATGACAAGAAGGGTGCTGGCGGCGGCGGCGGCGCCGGCGGGAGCCGGTCCGCGGCCACGGTGCGGCGGCTCAAGATGTACAAACTAAGGCCCATGAGGGACCGCGGTGGGAAGATCGTCAAGCACGACCTTCAGTCCAAGGAGCTCCCCAACACACGCATCGAGCCTGACCGCCGGTGGTTCGGTGAGCAAATCCCCCTACCTCTCTGTTTGTTTTTCTAGTTGCGCACTTGATCGATGCCCTTAAGATACGAGGGCAGGTAATTACGTTGCTGTTGATTTGGATCAAGTAGGGATATGTACACTTTTACAGCGTGTTTGGTAGATTAAGGGAAAGGGAATGGGAATTTATGAGAGGAAGTTGTCTGAGGAATTAGACTTGCGAAGTGGACTATTAGTCCCAATCCCATGTTTGGTGTGGTCTGGGAAATAATTTGTGGAATAATTATCATGAACAAAGGAAAAGGAAGGGGACATGTAAATGATGAAACCAATCTGTAACATGTGAAGCCAGGAGAAAAATTTGAAAGGAAAATTGATCTGCATCGGTTTGTAAATGGAAAGATAAAGAATCAAACTCTGTTGCTAGCAAAATCTGAATGTATGTATTGAAAAAACAGATGGGATGCAACTTGCTGCTTGGCTGAGATGTACTCGTGCCTGGCGTTGCATCTACAGATTAGGGAGCAGTTAGCTCGCCGATTTATTTGGAGGAAAAATGATACTGCCGCAAATATTTAGTTCGGATTTCTGTAGAATTTTTTCTTTCGCTACGTGAGCTGGGCCAACAAATCTGCAACAATTTTTCTTAAACGTCAACTCCCATTTCTTCGTTGAATTACGAGGGTCCCCCTAGGGAAGAGATCGATGGGAGTTGGGCCTACTAATTCCTTTGCCACTTCCCTTCTTAATTCCCAAGTCCCTGATCCAATCAAGAGATTTTATGTCTCACCCATCTGAAACTCCCATTCCCTAGCTCCAACTCCCCCCAACCAAACGCGCTGTTAGGAGCAGTCGGGAGCTTGATAGATGTACGAGGAGAGCAGAGAAGATGTTATGGTTTCATTTTTGTATCCAGTTAGTAGCGTAGCAATTACCATGCCTAAAGCTCTTTTGCTGATTAGAGTCTGTCTGAGTACTGATTGGCTCAAGTAATTGCTAAACACAGTACATATAGTGAACTTGGTGGGTGATACATCAGATCGTCTACATAACAGTTGGTTAAATCAAACTTTGTTATGATGTATGCTGGTTTGAATTTGTTATACTGTCACAGGATGTGCAGTGCAGATGATTGACGATTAAATTTGTATACGAATTTATTCCATTATAAGCCTGGTGGTGTAACAGTGAATGTTGATTGTATTATTCTGCCTCTTTGGTTATCACAGGAAATACACGAGTTATCAATCAGAAAGAACTTGAATATTTCAGGCAAGAACTCCAGGCACGGCTTACAAATAACTACAGTGTGTTACTGAAATCTAAACAGCTGCCACTATCGCTTCTGCAGGATCATCAGAAGGTAAACACTTATGTATACTTCTATCATCCTGATCATAGATTTTGCACGTGCAGCTCATGGAGTATTAGTGTATGTGACTGACACTATTTTGCTGAAACTAGTGTTTAACTTAATTACTTGTACTCCTGGGTTCAATTTTATTTTTGGTTAAATAGCTTGGAACCTTCCACATTATTGTGAAGTATCATATTGTAATAAGATTTTTCTACTCACATATGTTTGCTCATGTTGATTATACAGCAAGCTCGTGCACATCTTCTTGACACTGAGCCTTTTGAGCATGCCTTTGGACCAAAGGGCAAGCGTAAACGACCAAAACTATCCAGTCTTGATTATGAATCTCTAATAAAGAAAGCTGATGATTCTCAAGGTACGAGTCAGAGCAATTAGCTTTAAGATTGGTCTCCAGTTCTGGAGCTAGAGCCGAATATGTCATTCAACTTTGCATGCATATTACAAAGAAATCTGGCCTACTGGCTGTTCATCTGCTACTGTATATGACAAAGAATAAGTGTGTCAGTCTTAAGAAGTTCCATAATTTTCTAA
The DNA here is from genome assembly GCA_902687465.1 of Secale cereale. Classification (NCBI taxonomy): domain Eukaryota; kingdom Viridiplantae; phylum Streptophyta; class Magnoliopsida; order Poales; family Poaceae; genus Secale; species Secale cereale. Next base: position 136,194,734 of record LR738714.1, read on the forward strand.
ACTAATATTTAATTGCATGAAGTTGCATGTATTATTTGTCAAGGATAGCTGTGTATCTTGGTAAACTTTTATTTTTTGCTTTTTAGATGCATTTGAGGAAAAACATGCTTCATCAAAGTTGCCAAAGGATGAAGAGGAAGATGGCTTAAGGGATCTAGTCAGGCATAATATGTTTGAGAAGGGACAAAGCAAAAGAATTTGGGGTGAACTTTATAAAGTTCTTGACTCTTCAGATGTTGTTGTGCAGGTCAGTGTTACACAATGTGGTGACCCCATCAGAGTTACTCTTTACTATGTAATCAATATAATTTCTGTGCATGTAGATATTGTTTTAAATTAGTATCTGTATATATTGATTGCTTAAATTGTTATTTCTTCCACAGGTGTTGGATGCCAGGGATCCAATGGGCACGAGATGCTACCATCTGGAGAAACATCTGAAGGAGAATGCCAAGCACAAACACCTGGTATTCTTACTAAATAAGGTATCATTTTAAGTTGTGCTCTTAGTGCAAATGTTGATTGTTTACCTGTTGCAATGCATTACAACACAATGATGATTGGGTCCATTTCATTTGTTGTTCAGTGTGATCTAATACCTGCTTGGGCAACAAAAGGGTGGTTGCGTACTCTATCGAGGGACTATCCCACCCTAGCATTCCATGCAAGCATCAACAAGTCATTTGGAAAAGTAAGTGAGTTTTTTTTAATATTGTGTTATGATTGTTGTGCTCCTTTATAGTGTGCACTTATACTTTTGAACCACTTCCAGGGATCTCTTCTTTCAGTATTAAGGCAGTTTGCCCGTTTGAGGAGTGACAAGCAAGCCATATCTGTTGGATTTGTTGGATATCCCAACGTTGGGAAGTCCTCAGTTATCAACACATTACGCTCCAAGACTGTAATTTTCTTTCTTGTCCTTTAGATGACAATTTTTAGGAAAATTTTCTGATGAATTTTTATATACCTGTAGGTTTGCAAGGTAGCTCCGATTCCTGGAGAGACTAAGGTGTGGCAATACATCACCATGACCAAAAAAATCTTCTTAATTGATTGCCCTGGGGTTGTGTACCAAAACAATGATACAGAGACTGATGTAGTTCTTAAGGGTGTGGTATGTATCTCTACTTGTGCCCTTTTTGTCTTCTCTTTTTGAATTGCAGATATTCAAGCATTTTTTTATCATTTTCATCTGTTTTTATCTTTCCAATCTTGTTTTTTTTATGTTCTCATCTTTGTTCCTATTTCAAGGAAGTGTTGAACTTCCATTTCAACATGGAAGTAATTATATTCCTTTAATTGCAACTTCAGGTACGGGTGACAAATTTGGATGATGCTTCTGAGCACATTGGGGAAGTTCTAAGGCGTGTAAAGAAGGAGCATCTACAAAGAGCTTACAAAATACTACACTAGTGAGAAGCATGTAATGCTAATGGCAAATATTACTTCTGAGTTGTAGGCCACAAT
>LR738714.1:136209509-136288066 GCA_902687465.1 Secale cereale
TTCGCCTGTATCACCGAGCACCGCGTTAGGTCACACGTAGCACCGCGTATTTCCATGTTATGCTTTGTGATGCTATTGTTTGCTCTGTTATTTATTGTTTCCCCTTCGTTGCTTATTTTCGGTAGACTCCGATACTGTGATAAAACCCCGAGACCATTGATGCTTCGGTGTTCGACTACGGCTACGCTTCCGAAGATTCCTTTCGTCTGCAGGGCTTCCAGGCAAGCCCCCCTTTGACCACCAGATATCGCCTACTCTTCTCTCTACTGCTTGCATTAGAGTAGTGTAGCATGTTACTGCTTTCGATAATCCTATTCTGCTGCATAGCCTGTCATTGTTGCTACCACTGTTGATACTTTACCTGCAATCCTAAATGCTTAGTATAGGATGCTAGTATTCCATCAGTGGCCCTACACCCTTGTCCGTCTGCCCTGCTATTCTATCGGGCCGTGATCACTTGGGTGTGATCACGGGTATATCCTACATACATTTTACATACACATGATGATGATTCGGAGATGGGGGCTGAAGGGGCAGGTGGTTCCACACAGGTAGTGGTGGGCCTGGGTTCCCGACAGCCCCCTGTTGGTTACTTTGTGGCGGAGCGACAGGGCAGGTTGCGACTACCTAGGAGACAGGTGGGCCTGGCCCTGGTCGTTGTCCGCGGTTATTTTATAATAACACGTTTACGGGATCTTGGTATTTGATCTGAGTCTGGCCATTTGGTCTATACGCACTAACCAGCTACGTGGGAATAGTTATGGGTACTCGACGTCGTGGTATCAGCCGAAGCCTTCTTGACGTCAGCGGTTTAGCGGCGCGCGCCGGATTGGACTGGAAGCCTGCTCTGGTATTAGGAGAGGCTAGGTCTGCTTACCGGCCGCCCTCGCAACGTGCAGGTGTGCATTGGGCGATGGGCCCAGACCCCTGTGTGCTTAGGACTTAGACCGACGTGCTGACCTCTCTGCTGTGCTTAGGTAGGGCTGCGACGTGTTGATCTTCCGAGGCCGGGCATGACCCTGGAAAGTGTGTCCGGCCAAATGGGATCAAGCGTGCTGGGTTATGTGGTGCACCCCTGCAGGGAAGTTAATCTATTCGAATAGCCGTGTCCCTCGGTAAAAGGACGACCCGGAGTTGTACTCGGACCTCATGACAACTAGAACTGGATACTTAATAAAACACACCCAGACAAGTTCCAGATATAACTCGGTGGTTGCTCTCTCATAGGGTGATGTGCGGGAGGATCGCCGGGTAGGATTATGCTTTACGATGTTACTTGGTGAACTCTTCTGCTACTCAAGACGGAGGCTGCCAAAAGCTTTGATAGTTGTTACTATTCCATCTACTCCCTTCTACTGCTGCAAGATGGAGGCTGCGAGATACGAGGATACTTGTTACTTCCATCTTTTCTCTTCTACTGCTGTAAGATGGAGGTGGCCAGAAGCGTAGTCTTCGATTGGATTAGCTATCCCCCTCTTATTCTGCTTTCTGCAGTTCAGTCCACATATATTACCCCTTTACACAGATATCATTGCATATGTAGTGTAGATCCTTGCTTGCGAGTACTTTGGATGAGTACTCACGGTTGCTTTTCTCCCCCTTTTCCCCTCTTGTTCCTTCTTCTCGGATGATGCAACCAGATTGATGGAGTCCAGGAGCCAGAAGATCCCGAGGATGTTTCTACGTGGAGTTCGGCTTCGAGGAGTAGTTAGGAGGTCCCAGGCAGGAGGCCTTGCCTTTTCGATCGTTGTTACTTTTGTGCTAGCCTTCTTAAGGCAAACTTGTTTAACTTATGTCTGTACTCAGATATTGTTGCTTCCGCTGACTCTTGTGTTTCCGAGCTTTTGTATTCGAGCCCTCGAGGCCCCTGGCTTGTAATATAAAGCTTGTATTATTTTAATTTGTGTCTAGAGTTGTGTTGTGATATCTTCCAGTGAGTCCTTGATCTTGGTCGTACACATTTGCGTGCATGATTAGTGTACGGTCAAATCGGGGGCGTCACAGTGATCACTTCCCAAGTGGTCTATTTCATCACATCGTTGGTCATCCCGCCTAGCACCCTTCTTAATGTAAACAAACTTGAGAGAGCTTTCCTATGGTCCGACTCGGACAAGATGACGGGAAAAAAAATGCAAGCTGAATTGAGAGATTGTTTGTCGGCCACTTGACTATGGGGGCTTGGGGTTCTCAACACTAACAAGTTTGCGCGTGCTCTTTGTTTGCGATGGCCTTGGTATGAATGGAATGAGCCTACCAAGATGTGGGTTGGGGATAGGAAGCCCGTGTGATGAGGAGGACCTCAATTTTTTCTATGCATCCACCACCATCACTGTTGATAATGGCGCGGAGACCCCTTTTTGGGATTCACCTTGGCTCCTTGGGGTGCAAGCCTAAAGACATTGCCATGCTCATCCACAAAGCTTCCTCATGAAAAGAATTGGAAGGTGCGGGAGGCCTCAAGCACAATGTGTGGATTCTCAAGATCAAACCCTCCACCACCGTTTCCATTGAGCATAACACACAAATTTTCACCCTTTGGATGCTCTTAAATGAGGTGCATCTTGACAAGCTCGCTAAGGATGACATTATGTGGAAACATACAATTAGTGGGCACTGTGCGCGGTGGCCTCCCCCTACGAGGCGCAATTCCTAGGGATGGTGTACTCACCCATGGACTAAATGGTTTGGAAGGCTTGGGATCCCTCCAAAAGTCAAGTTCTTTGCTTGGTTGGTACTTCAAGATAAAATTTGGACCGCCCATAGATTAGCCAAGCGTGGGTGGCCAAATTACGGTATTTACCTACTTTGCATGTTGCTACACTCTAAGGCCTTGGTTCTTGGTCATAAAAAAACTTCACATCTTTGGGTTGGTCACTTCCACTTGGCCCTTCATGGACTGGTCGAGGCTTGCTGGGCAAGTACCTGCGCAGACAGCATGACAAACCGACAAGCAAGGTGTTTCCAGTCTGCTCTCTCAAATCAGGTGTGAAGTGTCCTTTTAGGTTTTGGCTGGTAGAGCAGAGGAATGAAAATACTCTTTCGTTTCATGCATGGTACTCTAAGTCCCAACTGCGCTAGCTTAGTGGTTCGATTCGACAATAGAACGAACAATCCACCCTCACCATGCTTATCTTGTGGACAATTTGGAATGAATGAAACAATGGAGTTTTCAGGCTTAAAAGCACTCCACCGACAATCTTGCTTACCATTATCTCGACCGAACCCAACCTTTGGGTCATCGTCGGAGTAAAAAATTGGGGTGAATAATTTTGCGAGAGTAATAATGTGTTCTTTGTACTTGTAACAAACCATATTCTCTATTATTTACCTTAGTTAAAAATCATTTTTTTAGATAAAGAAAAAAATCAGCTGCTCCCCCGTTCTTAAATATGAGCCCATTTTTGAGATTTCAACATCTAGAAACAAGAAACCAAGGGGAAACCGAGCGTTCTCAGAGCTCAATGTTTGCTGGTAGTCGGATCATTTCTGTGATGCAATGTGGGCCGTCCGATCTCGCACCCGGATGACCCCGGCCGTCGGATATTTACCTGATTGACCTGAACCATCCGATATTTCTCGCTATGAGCAGTGCCACTCTCGCCCGTGCCACCGCCTGTAGTTCTCGCGCCCCTCCAAGGGCGTTTTTGTCATTTCACACATAGTTATATAAAACAGGAGCACGCCCGTGGAGAGAACCCTAGGCCCGCGCCCGCACTCGCCCCTCCTCCACCCCTCCCATGACCACACATCGCCGCGATCTCCTTCATCCATCGGCCGCCGCCTTCGCCTACTCCTCCTTCACTCCCACTCCCGGCAGCGCGCAACACCCCGAGGACCTCGCCTTGACCTGCCTCTTCCTCCCATCCAGCCAGATTCGTGGAGCAAGGCCTCTCACGCTCGCTCGCGACCCTCGCTGTGGCTAGGGGTTTGGGTTGGGCATCGCCTTCGTCGCCGGTGGACTTAGGCGGCTCCTCCCCGTCTCCTCCCTCGCCCCCACATGCGGCTCCGCTTCCCGCTGGCCATGGCGCGTGCTTGGCCTCGCGGCGCCAAGAACCGTCCCAGGCCTCGCTGCATCTCTGGCTCTAGCGAGGCATTCCTGGGCGACCAGGTACACTTCTCTCTCCCTCCCTTCCCTCTCCCAATGCCAGCCACCACACGGGCTCACCTTAGCCTCCTCTTCATCCACTCCTCCATGATGCTTGATAGAGGGAGCACGGGCGGCTTCAACGGGAGGAGCACTAGGCCAACCCCCAGCAGTTGGCGCCACCGTCTTCTCATGGCTGCGACACGCCATAGGTGGAGGCGTTCCTCTTGCTCTTCCTCGTGGTGGCATGGCAACACCGCCGTCAACGTCGAGCATGGGTAGGAGAACGATGCAGCCATCCACAGGTTCTTCTCTTTCTGTAGCTATAGATTTGTTATTCGCTGGTCAACCTCGCTGGAAGTGCTACACGAGTGCTATAAACATTCAATAGTATGTGTATTAGCAGATTTGCTATTGGCTTGATCGAACTTTGGTTGTATAATAAACCTCGTGTTAATGTGTACAAGTGTCAGCCAATGTTGTTTCTTTCCCTTTAATGAAAACATACTAAAGCATCCAGTTTATTCCTACCGAATTACTTTTGACCTATGATAGAAAAACATGTGTGTTATTGACCTTTCAGATATTACACTGAAAGTGGCTTCCCATGCCCACACCTGAGGAACCCATCTGACCACTTCCTGAGGACAATCAACAAAAATTTTGACGAGGTAGTACCTGTTTTTCCTTGTCATTTCGTTGTATGATACTCTGAACAAGAAGTGCAGCATCTTTACTTTGGCTATGAGATCCCATATGTATGAAGGAAATTGTAGATGGTTCCAAAGCTAGGAGAAAAACGACAGCTGAAGCAATAGAGATTTTGACAGATGCTTACCAGTCCCCCGCTTATTCAGAGAAAACAATGGACCGGATAGCTGATATGGAAGGGATAGTAAGTTGCTTACAAGCCCCATTTTTTTCTTTCTCGAGAGTAAAGATTGTATTGTTTTGGCTGTACCAAAATGTTTGGTTACAAAGAAGGGACTACCCAAATGCGGACAAATCTGTATATACCATCTGCAAAATAATTACTGGGGAAAATTCAGTCAGTGAAGTACTCCCTCTAGCTCACGAAAAAGTGGTGTCTTTTACACGGCCTTCAAAATGTAACTTTGGCAACTTGTTTTTGTTGTGGTATAATATGTACATATAATACCCAGTAAAATTATAACATGTTTGAAATATTTTCTGAGAAACGCATATCATTTAGGATCTGAATATTCAAAACATACTGACCATCACAGTTTTCAAAGTTCAGCTCCTAAAGAATCTCCATTATGAACTGGAGGGAACAACATGCTAATTCAGCGTCTGTACAACATGTTGTTTTCCATTTGAATGATCGGCAACAAACTTCTCGCCCCGGAGTAAACGGTGCTGGCCTAGCGATGTTTACCCATTCAAAATCAAATTATTGTTCTAGTATTATTGAGCTATGTTCCAGGGTGGAGCTCCATTTAGGAAGAGGGAACAAGCGAGCTTGTCAACAAAGCTCTTTGTACTCACCAGAAGGTCATTTGTGAATATGCACAGGGACATAGGATACTACTGGATGCGTTTGGGTGTTTACCTGGGCATTGGCATTTGTCTTGGCACCATATTCTACCAAGTTGGCCACAGTTACAGTTCCATCCAGGTGAATTATAGAAGACATGATTCATTAGGCAACATAAATAATTTATATGTCAACAGATTGATCTGTTCCCCTGATTTTTCAGTCTAGATGTGAAGTAATAATATATACGATGGCCCTTCTTACCTTCATGGCCATTGGAGGATTCCCTTATTTTGTAGAGGACGTAGAGGTTGCTTTCTCTGTGCCGTCAGACTAATATTTTCACAAGAGCACTTATATGTCCATGCTTTCACTGTATATTGAAGTATGAAATAAATAAAAGTCTGTCTTCACACTTTGTTTCTAGGTATTCAGAAGGGAGAAGCCGAGTGGCCATTATGGCATGGCGAAGTTTGTGATCTCAAACACATTGTCAGCCACTCCATACCTGGCCGTCATCGCTGTGATCCCTGGCGCAATGCTATACTACCTTACCGGGCTAATCAAAGGACCTGGCCGCTTCACCTACTTCGTCGTCAACCTGTGCATGTGCACACTGCTGGTGGAGAGAATGATGATTATCATCGCCGTCGTCGTTCCAGACTTCCTGATGGGGATCATCGCGGAGGACGGGGTGCAAGGGGTGATGATGCTCAATGGATTTTGTTTTCGTTGTTGATCCTGATTTAGATAACACCAAAGGAACAAATCAAGTGAACTGCAACCAAAACTACCCAACAAGGTGTGGCTTTTTGCACTGCGAGTTTTATATTGTTATTGTGTTCATGTTTATGGTCAGGTTTGTAGAAAACCATTCTTGATTCTTGCTTTACCATGGAGGTTGTCTACAAGGATTTAGAAGACGACGATTTGCTTCAACTGCATTTGGAAGCAGCTGCTAGGAGCATGGAAACCATTGTAAGAACATAAAGTTGAAGCATAGAAAGATGGAAGGAGGTCTGACTCTTCTCATTTCAATTCCACTTTTTGTTATTAGCTGCTGTTTTACCATCAATTACAATTATAGTCGGTGGGGCTGGTCGCCTTAGATCTGCGAGATGCCTTTGCACCGGCGTGACGCTGGTAAGGTGGTCTTGCCTATCGATTCTTGCCGCTGGATGTGCTCCTTCGTGAAAAGAAGTATAAAATGATACTTTTGCCATCTTAAAATAGCGCAAACTAATTCTACCAGTTTAAGCCATTTAAAATATCACTGAAGTTGTCCAGTGTTATTTTATTCAGCTCCATTGTGGTAAAATATCTAGCATATGCGTGTGATAAATGTGTAGTTGATGGTGTATCTCTTGGATGGTTTCTACCACTAAAACTTTGTGATTTCTTTCCCTTCGTAGTTGTTGGATTTAGGGCTCCGCAAAACCCAATAAGTTCGAACACAGGGGCGTGAACGAAGATCTCTCCCACTCGCGCCTACCTAGCGTCTCGCTCTCGTCTTGGTGAAGAGATTCAAGCAAACAACAGATAGAGCACGCAAGAGTTTACCCAGGTTCGAGCCACCGTGTGGTGTAAAACCCAACTTCCTGCTTTTGTGGATTAGCCTCGGGAGGGCTGGAATACGAACTAGTACAGTGGTTCCTGAGCTCAGGAGGCGAGCTCAGGAGGGTCAGGAGGCAAGTGTTCTTGCTCCATGCGTGGTGGCAGAGTTTATGGGTCTGCTCTACTTGGCTGGGCTTGGTTCGACTTGTCCCTCCACAGTGGGGGTCCTAGCTACTTATATAGGCAGCCAGGGTCCTCTTCCCCCGAAATGTTTAGACGGGAAGGGATCCCACAACGGCCATTTTTGAGCGGGAACACAAGGGCGCTCCTATCCTGACAAAAGCGGTCTTCGCCTGCAAAAGGATCAGGCGGTGACGCAGTGGTGGGCTCGACGGTGACATCCTCCTTATCGTCCTTGCGGTCTTCGGTCTTGTTGCATCAAAGGGGAAACCTTTGTCCCGTTCCTCGGGAACCTGCGGCTGCGCTGCCCCCTTGCATCGAAACGGCAACTGCGCCGCTGGCGGGCACTGGTACCCGCTAGCGCGGTGCATCACTGCTGACGTCTCTGCCTCCTCCTGAGGCAGACTTGGCCTTGGATTCTCCGCCCCTCCGGAGCACCTTTCCAAGGCCGCTCTTGAGGGAGTCTCGACGTTGTTCTCCTCGCGAGGCTTAGCCCCCTCGCGAGGGTCTTGGACAGGGGGTCGATCAGCTGGGCCATACCAGGCCGCTGTAGGAGCGCGTCACGGCCCGCAGACAGGCAAGTCTGGGTACCCTGGTTCCTAGGACGCCGACAGTAGCCCCCGGGCCCAAGGCGCGCATGGAGTTGGCTTCAGGGCGAAGCCTTAGCCGAGGACGAAGCGCCGCGGGCCCCAAAAATGGCTGTGGGCCAGGCTGGCGCGTGACGGTTGGATGGGACGTGGGCGACTCCGCTTCCCACGCAGTCTTGGCAATCGTGCGACTTGAGAATTCCTTGGCGCGGGCGGCGGGGCCATTATGGCCGCGCGTGAGTGGCCGCCGGTTGATCTTCTTGGTCTATAAACAGGGGGTAAGGCACCATGCCTCTCACTCGACTGTTGCAGATCAATCCCTGCTGCTCCCACTACTCCGAGGGCTTCCATGGCGCCGATACGCAGGTTCTTGGCCGCGGAGAAGGGGAAGCGCCCGATGGTAGAGCCTGAGTGGCTCCCCCCGAAGAAGAGGCACCATAGTTCTCCGAGTGCGTCTCTGAGGCCGGCGGACGCCTGCACATGGTGCACGCGGGTGCCGCCAGGATTTCCGCTTCCCTTGTATGCTCCAGCGGCAGGCGGACGAAGCGGGGACGACAACAGGGGTGGCGCCATCAGCCGCCCGGAGAGACGGGCGACTCCTCGCGCCCTGCTGCCGTCCCATTCTGAGGATGATGCCTGCGAGTTCATCGTATGGGCGCGGGCCCCTCCGCATTCATGGATCCTTCTTCCTCCATTCTTGAAGGAGGTGCTCCTGGCTCGCAGCCGGGTGATGATGCAACTGAGGCACGAGGGGTGTCGCCTTCCTCCTTCGTATGCCGACGTGGAAGTGATCTCCTCTGGCCAGGTCTTCATGACTTGGGATTGGGGTGTGGTGCGCCGCGCCTACACCCCCGCCGGGAGGCACATTCACATTCTTCATTTCGCGCTGGATAGGATGGGCACGATGACCTTCAAGGTCTTCGAGGCAGACGGCCGCCGGCTGTCCTGTGGCGCGGGGGACGGGCTCGCCGGCGACCATTCCCCATACCGTCAGGGCAGCGAGGCGCTCGCCATTGGTTGCGCCTCCGACTCCTCTGGTAGCAGTTACGCTACCCCTGAGACGGCCTCGAGCTCCGACGAGAGCTATGAGCCGCCAAGTCGCCGCTCCTATCGCCGGAGGGAAACGGTGTCCTCCTGGCGTCGTCGTTGTTGAAGGAGTTCAAGCCGTATTCCTCAAGAGCGAACTTCTTAGCTTAGTTCCTGCGGGACATCATGGAAGGCTTCATGAAGGCGTGTAAATTCTTGTAATACTTTTTCTATTGCCTGGCGTTATAAACTTATGTCCTTCATGAGACCCTTTGTTAGAGCATGACTTTCCCTTCCTTCTGTCCCCGCGGTAGTTTAGGGACCTACGCCTGCGAGACCCAGTCCCTAGACAAGCCTCAGCCTGCGCTGGTATGCCAGGTCGCGATGCCGTGGTCAAGGCCAGGAGGTGAGTGATCCAGGGTCTGGTAGGAGCCCTCGAGGCGCGACGCTCAGGAAGTCCCTCCTGGCGTGCAGGCAACCACCCACCGGTCCGACGGGAAGGGTTTTCATGTCCCAGCGGATTCGTGATTATAGTGGATGGAGGTGTAGGTACACGAGTAGATGCGGCGTTGAAAACTTATCTGAGCGATCCCCTGTGGTCAGGTGGCGGTGGCACTTGATTTTCTATTACCCTTCCCTCGGGGCGAGATTCGGTGTCCGGGCTGTCTTCACGAGGAGGTGACAGTAGTCGCTCCGAGGCCCTGGGGACAAAGGTCACGGAGCTGGTGGAGGCGTTCCTCCAGGCCGCTGCTACCGCAGCCGGAGAGGAGGAGACCGGTGATGACGTGCTTGGTGATGCCTAATCTGTTCCTGTCCAGAGAGGGAAGTGCGAGTGCCTTGGGGAGGCGTGAGAACTTTATTTGAATTTGAAAAACTTGGTGTTATTGTAATAGCTAGATGATTTTCATGCTTGCTTCCTTTCATGTTTGCTTAGGTGCTCTGTGTCGGCAGGGCCCAACCCCGCGCATACCTCGATCGCCATTGAGCCCTTCGGGTGACCGGGGTTGTCGCGATAACTAGACTCAAGGGATGATGGGCTACGTGGCTAGTGAGGCCCCTAGGTCGCGATGCCCAGGGGCCCCCCTTGATGTTCAAGCGATCTCGTTTGCGTTCTGCGTCGGCAGGGCCCAACCCCACGCATACCTCGATCGCCATTGAGCCCTCCGGGTGACCGGGGTTATCGTCATAACTAGACTCAAGGGATGAGAGGCTACGTGGCTAGTTAGGCCCCTGGGTCGCAATGCCCGGGGGTCCCCTTTGACATACGAACGACTCTCATGAAGGAGAACGAGCACCATACCTTGCTCACGAGCCTTCGCCTGGGATGGGGCCGCAAGAAGGCCAGGTGTCTGGGCACTTGGTCGGGTGGCGTCTGCCAGGCGTGACCTGAGCATAGCCCCCGTGCCTAGCCCCCCTCGCGACACCCATCCAAGGAGAAGATGTGAGCATCGTGAGCTGAAAAGCTCCCTGAGGTTGGTACGACCACTGGGGGCCGCCCTCAGTTGTTTATAACTAGCGCGGAGCATAGAGCTACCACACTTGCGCGGAGTGTGGGCATAACTGCGCCTCGGTCGTAGCGGCCAGCGCGGAGCTTGGTGCTTCCACTGGTTCATGGGCATAACCGCTCCTCGGTTGGATCTGCCAGCGCGGAGCATGGTACTTCCACTGGACCATGGGAGGGAGCCTCCCACCGGGAGAGACTCCGGGGCGTGTAGAACCCCGTCCTGACATGTGGCTTGCACGGTAGGACAACCAAGGTGTATATGGGCCCTTCTCAGGACGAGCTGAACGACTCTAAGGAAGTTCTCGTGAGCTTACGCATCACTCACGAGACCCTACCCTAAGGCGGGTTGCGCCTGAGTCTTCTTCTGCAAAATGTGAAAAGAGAGGTGTTGTGTCGACCCGTGCCGAGTGCATATCTAGAGGGTATCACATGAGAAGGCCGCAGCACCAGCGACCCCAGGAGGTGACATCACGGGAATGGCTCGCGAGACAGAGCTCAGCCGCTGGATTTGTCGACGCTGCAGGGACGGACCCGAGCACAGATGTCGTGCCCAGTCTTCTCATGCAACGATCCAAAAGAAAAACAATCGGCGCGCAGTTCCCGCGTGAGCGAGGCACCTGCCACGGGCCCCTACTTACCCATCCACGATTAGCCCATGCGAGAACAAGGCACCAAGGACCACGGGAGGTGACGTCACGGGAATGGCTCGCGATACAAAGCTCGGCCCTTGGGTTTAGCGACGCTGCAGGGACGGACCCGAGCACAGACGCCGTGCCAGTCCTTAATCATGGGGCGGTCGCGAGTGGGCTCACAAGGGCTCATGACCTTAGTGGCGGTGAAGACGCCAAGCATGCATATAATGCGAATGGAAAGAAACAACTAGCCTTGATCATGCAAAAAAGGGGAGACAACTGCGGGGGAACAACCCCCAGCAGTCCAAGGATGTTGTAGCCCGGGGGGCGCCCTCGATCGGATACCTGAAATGTCACCTAATACTTGTTGAAGAAGAGTTGGGGTAGCTGAAGACGCGAGCCATGCGGGTTGCTCCTGAGGATCATCGGGCTCCGGAGGCCCAGGGGCTCCGAAGGCTCTCAGTGGTCGCGCGGGTCCGGTTCTTGCTCTGTCCGGACCGCCTACCACTGAGCCTCCCGAGCCCCCAAGGCGTGATGCGCGAGACGCTGGAACGTGGCAGCTAAGTTGCGGAAGCCGAAGAGTGTGCGGACGTAGTTGCAGGGGAGGGCCCTCCTCCGGCCGACCGCCGTCGGCCAGAAGGGCTCCTGAGAGGCGGCTCGGTTAAGACCCACGATGTCAACGCAGACGCGGAAACGGTCGTTCGGGCTGCGAGCAGGTGAGCTTGGGGTTGTGCGGTTACACCCACCGCGGATGAGTCTTGCATACTGAAGTTCCTTGGTAACTTGGTTGATGAAGTCCTGAGCCCCCAGCGCTGAGCGGTTCACGCTGGGCTCACAAAAACGCGCGTCAAGACACGCTTGCAAGTGGTGCCCGAACACCTCCCTCGAGATGTTGGTGAGTCCGGAGACACTCCATAGGAGAGCCCCCGAGCCCGTCACGAGAGGGGCGTCGGGTGCGCCTCCCTATGCGAGGGCGGAGGGCGCCTCGTCAGCAGGCGCGAGTCCTGAGGCCGTGCCGTCAGGAGCCCCTGCATCCTGAGGTCCGTTGACGGGCAGGTTCTTCTTCTTCTTGGGGGCGGTCTGTAGGGCGAGGACGGCTCCATCCTCATCGGAGCATTCGACCACCACAGTCTGGTAGGCGTGCTCCAGGGAACGCACTGCTTCCTTTTTGTCGGAGGCGATCGTGATGACTCCGCCGCTCCCTAGCATCTTGAGGACGTTGTATCCGTGATGGGTCGCCGCCATGAACTTGGCGAGCGCAGGATACCCGAGGATGGTGTTGTACGGGAGGTGGATGTTGGCGACGTCGAAGTCGATGAGCTCGGTGTGGTAATTTTCGCGGTCACCAAAGGTGACGGGAAGGCGGACCTGCCCCATGGGGAGTGTGGAGCCATCCGTGACTCCGTAGAATGGCTTGGTCGGGTGGAGCTGATCGTAGGGAACCTGGAGCGTCTCGAAGGTCTGGACGGAGAGGATGTTGAGTCCTACTCCGCCGTCGGTGAGGGTCTTGGTCACGAGGACATTGCTGATGGTCGGGGTGCAGAGCATCGGGAGAGCGCCTGGGGCCGCGGTGCACTTGAGCTGGTCCTTGGGGTCGAAGGCGATGACTTGCTTGGTCCACCCGAGGTTGCACATGGCATCAGGTCTAGGAAGCGCCGCGTTCACCTCATGGGCGAACTGCTTGAAGATGCGGTGGGAAGCCGGAGCATGGGCTCCTCCCAAGATGCATGCAACTGCACGCGGCTCTTGGAAGCCCCCTGCTCCGTCTCCCTGGTGGCCGTCGTCATTCCTTCTTGGCGGTGGCGGCAGCGGAGGCAGGCCTCCATTGCCCTGAGGGAGACCCTCACGAGGCTGGTCGCGCCAGGGGGCGTCACGAGGCTGCTCCTGCCAGTGGTCTTCACGAGGCTGTTCGTGCCACCCTTGGCACGAGTTCCTGCCATCCCAACGTCCTCCACCTCGGCCTCCTCCACGGCCGTAGCCGCGGTTGTCGCGCTCAGGGCGCTGCCCGACATGCCCGCCGCATATTGCCCTGAGCTCCTGGCAGTCGTTAGTGTTGTGGCTGTGGACATTGTGGAAGACGCAGTATGGTCGGTTGTCTCTAGGGAGGTCATCATAGCCGCAGCCACGCTTCACTTCTGGCTCCGCAGCCAGCACGGCGGGTCCCTTGCGCTTTGCTTCTTTGGCCTTGGCCTTCTTGTCGTCCGCCTCCGCCTCAGGCAGCTCCTGGAAGGAGAGGCGTCCTTCCTCCGCCCTGGCGCACTTTGCCACGAGCTTGAACATCTCGAGGGCTGTGCACATGTCCTCGTGGATGGCGAGCTCCTCCCTCATCCTGACGTCACGGACGCCCTCGGGGAACGCCGAGATGATGGCCTCGTCCGAGACCCTAGGGATCCGGAGGCGCATGGTGTTGAAGCGTTGGATGTACTCTTGCAGGGTCCCTCCCGGCTGCTGCCTCACGCGGCGTAGATCAGCAGCTGCCGGGGCTCGGTCGCGGGTGCCTTGGAAGTTGGCGACGAAACGCTCGCGAAGCTCTTCCCAGGAGGAGATGGATCCCACGGGGAGGTTCAGGAGCCAGGAGCGTGCGCCATCTTTGAGAGCCATGGGGTACCAGTTCGCCATGACCTGCTCGGTGCCGTTGGACGCCTTGATGCTCAGCTCGTAGAGTTGGAGGAACTCCGTGGGGTCGGTGGTGCCGTCATAGCGCGGAGGCAGGTCCGGGTTGAACTTGCCGGGCCAGATGAGTTGCCGTAGCTCAGGAGCTAGGGCGCGACATCCAGCCACGCTCATGATCGCAGGCGCCCCCTGCGCGTGCGGTGCTGGTTCTTGGGGTGCTGGCGCCACCACCTCCTGTGGTGCGCGGTCTTGGCGCTGTGGGCCAGGGGGGCCGCGAGCCCCCGCCTGGGGATGCGGAATCACCTGGCAGCTCTCCTCGTCGCGCGCATGGGCTTTGCGGGGCGGCTCATGCCGCGGAGCCTCGCGCCGGACCTCCTGGCCGGCACCGTAGAGTGGAGGCGGAGTCGAGACTCCGTGGCCTTCGTTCCCCATCGGGGGCGACGGGGGACGGGAGGAGTGCGTTGGTGCTGGTGCTTCTCCAGCGGCATTGACGAGCTCGGTGATGCGGTGGAGCCACTCATCGTAGAGGTCATCTATCGAGCGGTAGCGCAAGAGCTCCGGCGCCATCAGTAGTGCAGGCTGCTGGTAGACCGGTCCACGACGGACCAGCGAGGACGACGCCGCGGCTAGTGAGGGTGAAGGCGTCGCCGTGCGGCCATCGCGTCGCACGGACGGTGGCAACGACGAGTCCTGCTACTCGCGGGTCGGTGGCGGCGTTGGCGACCGGCGAGTTGGGGCGGAGCGGTGCACCGTTGCCCGCAGGCGCCGTCTGAGCGACGTTCGCGGCATGGCGGGCGGCGCGAGCTCGGCGTGTGTCCACCATGGCTGTGGAGTGAAGTCAACGACGAGAGCGGGACGAGGTCGTCGGAGAAGCGAGATCTCAACACGCCCCCTACCTCGCGCGCCAAATGTCGGATTTAGGGCTCCGCAAAACCCAAGAAGTTCGAACACAGGGGCGTGAACGAAGATCTCTCCCACTCGCGCCTACCTAGCGTCTCGCTCTCGTCTTGGTGAAGAGATTCAAGCAAACAACAGATAGAGCACGCAAGAGTTTACCCAGGTTCGGGCCACCGTGTGGTGTAAAACCATACTTCCTGTTTTTGTGGATTAGCCTCGGGAGGGCTGGAATACGAACTAGTACAATGGTTCCTGAGCTCAGGAGGTGAGCTCGCGAGGGTCACGAGGCAAGTGTTCTTGCTCCATGCGTGGTGGCAGAGTTTATGGGTCTGCTCTACTTGGCTGGGCTTGGTTCGACTTGTCCCTCCACAGTGGGGGTCCTAGCTACTTATATAGGCGGCCAGGGTCCTCTTCCCCTGAAATGTTTAGGCGGGAAGGGATCCCACAATGGGCATTTTTGAGCGGGAACACAAGGACGCTCCTATCCTGACAAAAGCGGTCTTCGCCTGCAAAAGGATCAGGCGGTGACGCGGTGGTGGGCTCGACGGTAACATCCTCCTTGTCGTCCTTGCGGTCTTCGGTCTTGTTACACCAAAGGGGAAACCTTTGTCCCGCTCCTCGGGAACCTGCGGCTGCGCTGTCCTCCTTGCACCGAAACAGCAACTACGCCGCTGGCGGGCACTGGCACCCGCTGGCGTGGTGCGTCACTGCTGACGCCTCTGCCTCCTTGTAACGCCCGAAGACCGGCGTCCCAGAAGATTCCAGAAGATTCCAGAGATTCCAGATGTTCCGGGTTCTCCCGTGTGTTTCGTTGTGCTTGTGTTATTTATTTTTGCATTGCATCTTGTCATCATGCCATCATGCCATTTTTCCTTCTGCATCTCAACTTAAATAAATCGTGTGGACCTTCGGTCCATTTAAATCGAGGGAAGTGTGACTTCTCTTTATAACATATAAAAGCCTCTCAATATTATTAGGGAGCTATATTAATTATTCCATTTGTTGGAATTCACCCAACACACTTGCATATTTTTTTCCCATGCCTTCTCTTTCGCAATTCCTTGCCTCAAACTTTCCCTATATTTCTTTTCCCGTTTATCGAGGTTCCTCCAAAATCCTCATCATTTTGGACACTTCCGAAACCATGTCATAGTTCAATCCATTTGAATTATATTCAAATGGGTTTGAATATATATTCTTTTGATCATGCCACTTATAATTTTCTTGGATCAAACTCATTTTTATGAGTTCGGGAAAATTAACCCCGTTCAGTATTTTTTTCCCTAAGCCTCCTTTTCTTTTTCCTCTTTCTTCTTTTTTTCTGTTAAAGAAAAAAATAACAGCAAGGAAGAGCAGCCAGGCCTCTAGGCCATTCTAGTCCAGCCGGCCATCTCAGCGCCGCAGTGGGCCTTCTCCTCCTCCCCGCAGCCCATCTGGCCTCAGGCCCAGCCGCCACTACAGCGCTCCCCAACCCTAGCGACCAGGCCCCCTCGCTCCGCCAGTCTCCCTCGAACCCTCTGGCCTGTCGCCCGATGCCTTCCTCCTTGCAGCCTCGCTCCTTTCCCCTCGCGCCGCACCTCAAGCCCCGCACCCTTTTTCCCTCGAGCCATCGAGCCAGGAGTCCCGAGCCCCCGTCGCCGATCCAACGCTCGATCCGCCTTCATCCCTTGCGTCCCCTGCCGCGCCGCTGCTCCCTCCGGCCGGCCAGAGCCAGCCGCCTCCGTGCGCCTCTCCTCCTCGCCTCTGGACGCGGCCCCGAGCGCCCCGGCCTCCCCTCCGTCCGGCGTCCGCGCCCCACGTGCCGTGCCTCTTCGGCGCCCTTCAGCCGCCTTGGACGGGGCCGGAGCCGCTCCTCCAGCGACCCGCGCCATGCTCCAGCCAGCCTCGCGCCGGTCCCGGTGCGCCAAGGCTGCAGAAGCCCCGTGGCTGACAGCCTCCCCCAGCGGCAGCCGACCGGCCAGATTGCCCCGTCGTCCGCCCCAGGGCTGCCTCCGTCGCCATGCTCCAGCAAGGTCCCGCGCCGACCTCTCCTCACAGGCGTGTTCCCGAGCGCCTCCTCCGGCGCCCATAATGGCCAGCTGCGCGGCGCATGCGCCTCCTTGCTGCTGCCTCTGTGTAGCCTGAGTGTTTTTTTCCTTTGTGTGCTTCGGTTTGTGCCAAGTTCTACTGCACCGTGTGTACAACTACATGGAATCGCCAAGTCCCGATCCGACAAGTTCCACGACGACCTGAACATCTAGGGAACAACGAGCTCCGTGAACGCCTATCGTCGCAAGAACGAGGACCCCAAGTACCACGTCGCCGAAGACCGCGAGTACAACTACTTCCCACTACGCCAAGTACCACTACCGTCGCCCCGTGTACGACTACTTCCCTCTACGAACGCGAACAACTACCGTCGCCGAGACCCTCAAGTACCTCTACGAACGGAACGACTACTCCTTTTGGCAACGTGAACGACTACTTCCTCTACGATCTCGAACCCCTCCGAGAACGAACGCTTCGAAGGTATAACCCCGAGACGATGACCCGTGGAATGCATGTGTTGTATGAAATGCTACCCTTGTGTGCACCATGCCCGTTTCATCTTTTGTCATGTTCCTCGGTTGCCTCGTCGCCGACTCGTGGGAACCCGGTGACGGGATCACCCCACCTTTCATCTTGTTCCACTCGCTCGCTCGACCTTTGCTTTTGCTCCGGTCTCCCAACGAGTTACCGGAACCGATATGATGCCGTTGCATCATTTTCGGATCGTTGCCGTGGCACCCCTTTCTTTCCTCCACGGTGACAAATACTTCATATCTCTTATGTCAACCCTTTTAATAAAACTTTCATAAAACTTGATCATGTCATCCGCATCATGTTAACAACCTTTGAATGTTTAATTGTTGTTGCTTTAATAATTGCTAGACATGCTCATGGGGATTTTCCGGAATTGTTGTTGTTATTTCCGGCCTCATTTAAAATGTCTAAATAGGTAGTTTGCTTTTGTTTCACCTCTTGCCATGTTAACAAACATTTAATCTTGTCTTGTAATAAACGAGAGTCAACTAAATAAATAAAATGTGGTGTTTCGTCAATATGCAACTCGTTGCATATTGAGCTCCACTTAACTTGTAGTTTTGTTTATGCACTTTGCCATGCCATGCATATTTAAACCGGACATGCATCATACTTGGATGTGCATCGTATGCCATGTTTATGCTTGTGTGCTTACCGTGTTGTTTGCTTCTTTCCAGTTGCTTCTCTTGTTAGCTTCGGTTTCGTTCCGGAGTTGTGAGGATTCGCTCGACTGTTGCTCCGTCTTCTTCATTGACCCGTTCTTCTCCCTTGCGGAATCCCAGGCAAGATGATCATACCCTTGGATACCTTTACTACCATTGCCATGCTTAGTTGTCTCGATGCTATCGTTACATGTCGCGCTACCCATCTTTTATGTCAGCCTCTCCTTGTTGCCATGAAACCTCTAACCTTTGACACCTTCCTAGCAAAACCACTGTTTGGCTATGTTACCCGCTTGCTCAGCCCCTCTTATAGCGCTGTTAGTTGCAGGTGAAGATGAAGATCGTTCCAGGTGGGAACTTGTTGTTATATCACAGTATCTATAATTATTATTGACACACCTATATACTGGGCATGGGTGGAAGGCTTGGCCTTTTGCTCGGTGTTTTGTTCCACTCATGCCACCTTAGGCGCCGATAAACCGGCATTATGTTCCTTGATTTTGCATTCCTTACACGATGGGTGGATGGGGACCCCTTGACAGTTCGACTTTGAATAAAACTCCTCCAGCAAGGCCCAACATTGGTTTTAATTTGCCTCATAATAACAACTTAATTAATTAATTAAATTTGCATAGGGGGTCGCACCCTCGGGTTCTTAATTCTACATAACAGGGGGGGGGGCAGTGCTGATGGTGTTCGTCCCAAACTAGAGCCACTTGCGGTACCACCCAGTTATCTGGGATCTTCGGTTACTGTACGTAGCGCTCATCCGGACATGGCCTGAGACGAGATGCGCGCGGCTATCATCAGGGTGTCGTCACGCCGGGAGGTCTTGCTGGACTTGTTTTACCATTGTCGAAATGTCTTGTGCTACCGGGATGCCGAGCCTGATCGGATTTCCCTAAGATAAGGAGTGATGATATTATATTTGTTGGGGAACGTAGCAGAATTCAAAAAATTTCTACGCTTTCACCATGATCCAACTAAGGAGACATCTAGCAACGAGCAAGTAAGAGTGCGTCTACATACCGTTATGCAGATCGCGTGCGGAAGCTTTCGAAGAAGCGTGGATGAAGTAGTCGTACTCTTCGCGTTCTTCGTCACCGATGATCTAGCGCCGAACGGACGACACCTCCGCGTTCAACACACGTCCGGTGCAGCAACGTCACCTCCTTCTTGATCCAGCAAGGGGGGAGGAGAAGTCGTCAGAGATCCAGCAGCACAACGGCGTGGTGGTGGATGCAGTGGAGATCGCAGCAGGGCTTCGCCGGGCGCCCTGCGTTGGGAGTATGGAGGTGTGACGGGAGGGGGGGAGGCGCCAGGGCTTGGGTGCGGCTGCCCTCTCCCCCCCACATATATATAGGGGGTCAGGGGGTGCGCCAGGGCCCTGCAGATCCAATCTGCAGGGGGCGGCGACCAGGGGGGAGTCCTTGCCCCCCAAGGCAAGTGGGGCGCCCCCTCCCCCTAGGGTTTCAACCCTAGGCGCATGGGGAGGTGGGCCCCTAGTGGTGCGCTAGCCCATTAGGCCTGGACACTCCCCCTTGCGGCCTAGGGGCCCCACCGGGATGGGTGGCCCCACCCGGTGGACCCCCGGGGCCCCTCCGGTGGTTCCGGGACGCTCCCGGTGACCCCCGGAGATCACCCGATGGCCGAAACCTGACTTCCTATATATCAATCTTTACCTCCGGACCATTCCGGAACTCCTCGTGACGTCCGGGATCTCATCCGGGACTCCGTACAACTTTCGGGTTTCCACGTGCATGTATCTCTACGACCCTAGCGTTACCGAACCTTAAGTGTGTAGACCCTACGGGTTCGGGAGACACGTAGACATGATCGAGACCACTCTCCGGTCAATAACCAACAGCGGGATCTGGATACCCATGTTGGTTCCCACGTGTTCCTCGATGATCTTCATCGGATGAACCACCGTGTTAAGGATTCACTCAATCCCGTATGTTATTCCCTTTGTCCATCGGTACGGTACTTGCCTGAGATTCGATCGTCGGTATTCCCGATACCTTGTTCAATCTCGTCATGGCAAGTCTGTTTACTCGATCCGTAATCCATCATCCCGTGACTAACTACTTAGTCACATTGAGCTCATTATGATGATGTCTTACCGAGTGGGCCCAGAGGTACCTCTCCGTCATATGGAGTGACAACATCCCAGTCTCGGTTCGTACCAACTCAACAGACACTTTCGGAGATACCCGATGCGTACCTTTATAGCCACCCAGTTACGTTGTGACGTTTGGCACACCCAAAGTATTCCTACGGCATCCGGGGGTTGTACAATATCATGGTCTAAGGAATAAATACTTGACACTGAAAAGCTTATGCATTACGAACTATACGATCTTGTGCTATGCTCAGGATTGGGTCTTGTCCATCACATCATTCTCCTAATGATGTGATCCCGTTATCACTGACATCCTATGTCCATGGTCAGGAAACTATGACCATCTGTTGATCAACGAGCTGGTAAGTAGAGGCTTACGAGGGAATCATTTTGGTCTATGTATTCACACATGTATCGCTGTTTCCATACAATACAATTCAAGCATGAATAACAGACGATTATCATGAACAAGGAAATATAATAATAATACTTTTATTATTGCCTCTAGGGCATATTTCCAACAGTCTCCCACTTGCACTAGAGTCAATAATCTAGTTACATTGTGATGAATCGAACACCCATAGAGTTCTGGTGTTGATCATGTTTTGCCCGTGAAAGAGGTTTAGTCAACGGGTCTGCTACATTCAGATCCGTATGCACTTTACAAATATCTATGTCTCCATCCTGAACATAATTCCGGATGGAGTTGAAACGACGCTTGATGTGCTTGGTCTTCTTGTGAAACCTGGGCTCCTTGGTAATGGCAATAGCACCAGTGTTGTCACAGAAGAGAGTCATCGGGCTTGACGCGCTTGGAATGACTCCTAGGTCGGTGATGAACTCCTTCATCCAGACTCCTTCCTGCGCTGCTTCGGAAGCAGCTATGTACTCCACTTCACATGTAGATGCTGCCACGATGCTTTGCTTGCAACTGCACCAGCTGACTGCCCCTCCGTTCAAAATATACACGTATCCGGTTTGAGACTTAGAGTCATCCAGATCTGTGTCGAAGCTAGCATCGACGTAACCCTTTACGACGAGCTCTTCGTCACCTCCATAAACGAGAAACATATCCTTAGTCCTTTTCAGGTACTTCAGGATGTTCTTGACTGCTGTCCAGTGTTCCATACCGGGATCACTTTGGTACCTCCCTACCAAACTTATGGCAAGGTTCACATCAGGTCTGGTACACAGCATGTCATACATGATAGAACCTATGGCCGAGGCATAGGGAATGACACTCATCTTTTCTCTATCTTCTGCCGTGGTCGGCGACTGAGCCTTGCTCAATCTCATACCTTGCAAAACAGGCAAGAATCCTTTCTTTGACTGATCCATATTGAACTTCTTCAATATTTTGTTAAGGTATGTACTTTGTGAAAGACCAATGAGGCGTCTTGATCTATCTCTATAGATTTTGATGCCTAATATGTAAGCAGCTTCTCCAAGGTCCTTCATTGAAAAACTTCATCAAAGCGAATATTCCAAACTCACTTTCTTGTAAGCAGCTTCTCCAAGGTCATCCACATATAATATGAGAAATGCCACAGAGCTCCCACTCACTTTCTTGTAAATACAGGCTTCTCCATAAGTCTGTATAAATCCAAACGCTTTGATCACTTCATCAAAGCGAATATTCCAACTCCGAGATGCTTGCACCAGCCCGTAAATCGAGCGCTGGAGCTTGCATACCTTGTTAGCGTTCTCTGGATCGACAAAACCTTCCGGTTGCATCATATACAACTCTTCCTTGAGGAAGCCGTTAAGGAATGCTGTTTTGACGTCCATTTGCCATATTTCATAATCATAGAATGCGGCAATAGCTAACATGATTCTGACTGACTTCAACATCGCTACGGGAGAGAAAGTCTCGTCGTAGTCAATCCCTTGAACTTGTCGATAACCCTTAGCGACAAGCCGAGCCTTATAGATGGTCACATTACCATCCGCGTCTGTCTTCTTCTTAAATATCCATTTGTTTTCTATGGCGTGCCTATCATCAGGCAAGTCCACCAAAGTCCATACTTTGTTTTCATACATGCATTCTATCTCGGATTTCATGGCTCCAAGCCATTTATTGGAATCTGGGCCCGCCATCGCTTCTTCATAGTTCGAAGGTTCACCGTTGTCTAACAACATGATTTCCAGGACAGGGTTGCCGTACCACTCTGGTGCGGAACGTGCCCTTGTGGACCTTTGAAGTTCAGTAGTAACTTGATCTGTTTCTTCATGATCATTATCATCAACTTCCTCCCTTGTCGGTGCAGGCACCTCAGGAACAGTTTCCTGCGCTGCGCTACTTTCCGGTGCAGGAGGGGTGACTGTCACCTCATCAAGTTCTACTTTCCTCCCACTCACTTCTTTCGAGAGAAACTCTTTCTCCAGAAAGCATCCATTCTTGGCAACAAAGACTTTGCCTTCAGATCTGTGGTAGAAGGTGTACCCAATTGTTTCCTTTGGGTATCCTATGAAGACACATTTCTCCGATTTGGGTTCGAGCTTTTCAGGTTGAAGTTTCTTGACATAAGCATCGCAACCCCAAACTTTTAGAAACGACAGCTTCGGTTTCTTGCCAAACCAAAGTTCATACGGAGTCGTCTCAATGGATTTCGATGGAGCCCTATTTAAAGTGAATGCGGCAGTCTCTAAAGCATAACCCCAAAAAGATAGCGGTAAATCGGTGAGGGTCATCATAGATCGCACCATGTCCAACAGAGTATGATTTCGACGTTCGGACACACCGTTACGTTGAGGTGTTTCGGGCGGTGTCAATTGTGAAACAATTCCACAGCTCCTAAGGTGTGTGCCAAATTCATGACTTAAATATTCACCCCCACGATCCGATCGCAAGAACTTTATTTTTCTGTCACGTTGATTCTCAACCTCATTCTGAAACTCCTTGAACTTTTCAAAGGTCTCAGACTTGTGTTTCATCAAATAGATATACCCGTATCTACTCAAGTCATCCGTGAGGGTGAGAACATAACGGTAGCCTCCGCGAGCCTCAACACTCATTGGACCACACACATCGGTATGTATGATTTCCAACAAGTTGGTTGCTCGCTCCATTGTTCCGGAGAACGGAGTCTTGGTCATCTTGCCCAAGAGGCATGGTCCGCACGTGTCAAATGATTCATAATCAAGAGACTCTAGAAGTCCATCTGAATGGAGCTTCTTCATACGTTTGACACCAATATGACCAAGGCGGCAATGCCACAAGTATGTGGGACTATCATTATCAACTTTACATCTTTTGGCATCTACACTATGAATATGTGTATCATCACGTTCGAGATTCATCAAAAATAAACCATTGACCAGCGGGGCATGACCATAAAACATATCTCTCAAATAAATAGAACAACCATTATTCTCCGATTTGAAAGAGTAGCCATCTCGCATAAGACGAGATCCAGAAACAATGTTCATGCTCAAAGCTGGTACTAAATAACAATTATTGAGGTTTAAAACTAATCCCGAAGATAGATGTAGAGGTAGCGTGCCGACGGCGATCACATCGACCTTGGAACCATTCCCGACGCGCATCGTCACCTCATCCTTCGCCAGTCTCCATTTATTCCGCAGCTCCTGTTTTGAGTTACAAATGTGAGCAACTGCACCGGTATCTAATACCAAGGAGCTACTACGAGTGCTGGTAAGGTACACATCAATAACATGTATATCATATATACCTTTGACGTTGCCGGCCTTCTTGTCTGCTAAGTATTTGGGGCAGTTCCGCTTCTAGTGACCCGTTCCCTTGCAATAAAAGCACTCTGTTTCAGGCTTGGGTCCATACTTTGGCTTCTTCCCGGCAACAGACTTGCCAGGCGCGGCAACTCCCTTGCCGTCCTTCTTGAATTTCTTCTTACCCTTGCCTTTCTTGAACTTAGTGGTTTTATTGACCATCAACACTTGATGTTCTTTCTTGATGTCCACCTCCGCTGATTTCAGCATCGAATACACCTCGGGAATGGACTTCTCCATCCCCTGCATATTGAAGTTCAACACAAAGCTCTTGAAGCTTGGTGGGAGCGACTGGAGGATTCTGTCAACGACCGCTTCATCTGGGAGATTCATTCCCAGCTGAGACAAGCGGTTGTGCAATCCTGAAATCTTGAGGATGTGCTCACTGACAGAACTGTTCTCCTCCATCTTATAGCTGTAGAATGCGTCGGAGACATCATATCTCTCGACTCGGGCATGAGCTTGGAAAACCATTTTCAGCTCTTCGAACATCTCATATGCTCCGTGGTGCTCAAAACGTTTTTGGAGCCCCGACTCTAAGCTGTAAAGCATGCCGCACTGAACCAGGGAGTAATCATCACAACGCGACTGCCAAGCGTTCATAACGTCTTGGTTTGCCGGGGCGGGAGCGTCACCTAGCGGTGCTTCTAGGACATAAGTTCTCTTGGCAGCTATGAGGATAATCCTCAGGTTACGGACCCAAT
Organism: Secale cereale; assembly: GCA_902687465.1. Taxonomy (NCBI): domain Eukaryota; kingdom Viridiplantae; phylum Streptophyta; class Magnoliopsida; order Poales; family Poaceae; genus Secale; species Secale cereale. Next base: position 136,233,882 of record LR738714.1, read on the forward strand.
CCGTATAGTTGCTTCCATCGTCTTTCAGCTTGGTTTTCTCTAGGAACGCGTTGAAGTTGAGGGAAACCTGAGCGTGGGCCATTTGATCTACAAGAGACATTGTAAAGAATTTAGACTAAGTTCATGATAATTAAGTTCATCTTAATCAAATTTCAATGAACTCCCACTCAGAATGACATCTCTCTAGTCATCTTAAGTGATACACGATCCGAATCGACTAGCCCGTGTCCGATCATCACGTGAGACGGACTAGTCATCAACGATGAACATCTTCATGTTGATCGTATCTTCTATACGACTCGTGTTCGACCTTTCGGTCTTCCATGTTCCGATGCCATGTCTGTACATGCTAGGCTCGTCAAGTGAACCCTAAGTGTATCGCGTGTGTAAATCTGGCTTACACCCGTCGTATGCGAATGTTAGAACCTATCACACCTGATCATCACGTGGTGCTTCGGAGCAACGAGCTTTAGCAACGGTGCACAGTTAGGGGGAACACAATTCTTGAAATTTTTAGTGAGAGATCATCTTATTTACTACCGTAGTTCTAAGTAAACAAGATGCATAAACATGATAAACATCACATGCAATCAATTAAAGTGACATGATATGGCCAATATCATCTTGCTCCTTGGATCTCCATCTTCGGGGCACCATGATCATCTTGTCACCGGCTCGACACCATGATCTTCATCATCATGATCTCCATCATCGTGTCTTGAAGAAGTCGTCACGCCAACTATTACTTCTACTACTATAGCTAACGTTTAGCAATGAAGTAAAGTAATTACATGGCGTTATTCAGTGACACACAGGTCATACAATAATTAAGACAATTCCTATGGCTCCTGCCGGTTGTCAAGTTCATCGACATGCAAGTCGTGATTCCCTATTACAAAAACATGATCAATCTCATACATCACATATATCATTCATCACATCTTCGTTTTGGCCATACCACGTCACATAACACATGCTGCAAAAACAAGTTAGACATCCTCTAATTGTTGTTGCAAATTTTTACGTGGCTTCTATAGGATTTCTAGCAAGAACGTTTCTTACCTACGCCAAAACCACAACGTGATTTGTCAACTTCTATTTACCCTTCATAAGGACCCTTTTCATCGAATCCGATCCGACTAAAGTAGGAGAGATAGACACCCACCAGCCACCTTATGCATCTAGTGCATGTCTGTCGGTGGAACCAGTCTCACGTAAGCGTACGTGTAAAGTCAGTCCGGGCCACTTCATCCCACAATACCGCCGAATCAAGATTGACTAGTAACGGTAAGAAAGTTGAACAAACTCAAACGCCCACAACTGCTTTGTGTTCTACTCGTGCAAGATGCTACGCATAAAACCTAGCTCAGATGCCACTGTTGGGGAACGTAGCAGAATTCAAAAAATTTCTACGCTTTCACCAAGATCCAACTAAGGAGACATCTAGCAACGAGCAAGTAAGAGTGCATCTACATACCGTTATGTAGATCGCGTGTGGAAGCTTTCGAGAAGCGTGGATGAAGTAGTCGTACTCTTCGCGTTCTTCGTCACCGATGATCTAGCGCCTAACGGACGGCACCTCCGCGTTCAACACACGTCCGGTGCAGAAACTTCACCTCCTTCTTGATCCATCAAGGGGGGAGGAGAAGTCGTCAGAGATCCAGCAGCACAACGGCGTGGTGGTGGATGCAGTGGAGATCGCAGCAGGGCTTCGCCGGGCGCCCTGCGTTGGGAGTATGGAGGTGTGACGGGAGGGGGAGAGGCGCCAGGGCTTGGGTGTGGCTGCCCTCTCCCCCCCACATATATATATAGGGGGCCAGGGGGGTGCGCCAGGGCCCTGGAGATCCAATCTGCAGGGGGGCGGCGGCCAGGGGGGAGTCCTTGCCCCCCAAGGCAAGTGGGGCGCCCCCTCCCCCCTAGGGTTTCAACCCTAGGCGCATGGGGAGGTGGGCCCCTAGTGGTGCGCCAGCCCATTAGGGCTGGACACTTCCCCTTGCGGCCTAGGGGCCCCACCGGGATGGGTGGCCCCACCCGGCGGACCCCCGGGGCCCCTCCGGTGGTCCCGGGACGCTCCCGGTGACCCCCGGAGATCACCCGATGGCCGAAACCTGACTTCCTATATATCAATCTTTACCTCCGGACCATTCCGGAACTCCTCGTGACGTCCGGGATCTCATCCGGGACTCCGAACAACTTTCGGGTTTCCACGTGCATGTATCTCTACGACCCTAGCGTTACCGAACCTTAAGTGTGTAGACCCTATGGGTTCGGGAGACACGTAGACATGATCGAGACCACTCTTCGGTCAATAACCAACAGCGGGATCTGGATACCCATGTTGGTTCCCACGTGTTCCTCGATGATCTTCATCGGATGAACAACCGTGTCAAGGATTCACTCAATCCCGTATGTTATTCCCTTGTCCATCGGTACGGTACTTGCCTGAGATTCGATCGTCGGTATTCCCGATACCTTGTTCAATCTCGTCATGGCAAGTCTCTTTACTCGATCCGTAATCCATCATCCCGTGAATAACTACTTAGTCACATTGAGCTCATTATGATGATGTCTTACCGAGTGGGCCCAGAGGTACCTCTCCGTCATATGGAGTGACAACATCCCAGTCACGGTTCGTACCAACTCAACAGACACTTTCGGAGATACCCGATGCGTACCTTTATAGCCACCCAGTTACATTGTGACGTTTGGCACACCCAAAGTATTCCTACGACATCCGGGGGTTGTACAACCTCATGGTCTAAGGAATAAATACTTGACACTGAAAAGCTTATGCATTATGAACTATACGATCTTGTGCTATGCTCAGGATTGGGTCTTGTCCATCACATCATTCTCCTAATGATGTGATCCCGTTATCACTGACATCCTATGTCCATGGTCAGGAAACTGTGACCATCTGTTGATCAACGAGCTGGTAACTAGAGGCTTACCAGGGAATCATTTTGGTCTATGTATTCACACATGTATCGCTGTTTCCATACAATACAATTCAAGCATGAATAACAGACGATTATCATGAACAAGGAAATATAATAATAATACTTTTATTATTGCCTCTAGGGCATATTTCCAACAATATTTATCGCTTCAGCTAATCGTGAGAGCTTGTGATGGGCTAAGTTGGTACACCCCTGCAGGGTTATGATCTTTCGAAAGCCGTGCCCGTGGTTATGTGGCAGATTGGAATTTGTTAATGTCCGGTTGTAGAAAACTTGACAGAGGATCCAAAGTAAAACACACAACTGCGTGAGTAACCGTGACTGTCTCTTTTCACTTTGAGAAGAGAACACAGTGGGGTTATGTTTGACTCGTATGTAATTCAGGATCTTTAGCGATCACTACTTTTGCGACCGTTTGCGTAGATGCTCATCTTATTCTGGTACTCGTAAGTTAGCCACCATATTTTTGCGTAGCCGCTGCTGCAACCTCACCACTTTACCTCTCCCTACCCACAAAGCTTTGCTAGTCTTGATACCCATGATTATGGGATTGCTGAGTCCTCGTGGCTCACAGATACTACAACACCAGATGCAGGTTCAGCCGAGTTCGATGCAGGAGCTGGTTCAAGTTCTTCACTGGGAGCTCGATGAATAGAATGGCCGTACGCTTGTAACGTGTTTCGACGATCAGTAGTGGTTTCTACTTGGATTCGATCTAGACCTGTGGCTTTATGTTGTTTGGTATCTTGTTTTTTTGGATCTTACCCTTAGATGGGCTGTGATGTTTTGAATGATGTTTTGCTTATGTAATGTATTGTGTGAAGTGGCGAGTGTAAGCCAACTATCTCCTTTTGTAATTTAATCCCTCTTTTACATGAGTCGTGCAAAGATACCAAACTTGTGATCATTCTAGAATGGGCTTATATCTTTAAGTCGTGCCTCGACACGTAGGAGATATAGTCCCATCCTGGGCATTACAAGTTGGTATCAGAGCCTTCTCCGACCTAGAAGCCCCACTGATTGATCGAATCGTTGACGGTTGAGTCTAGGCACACACTTAAAATGTTTTGAGTCCTATATATATCGGAGAGTAGGATTTCTTTTGCTCCTCATCTTTTTTCACTCTGGTGAGGACTCCTGACGATTACTCTTGTCTCTTCTACTCTCAAAAATTGCACCAATTTTTTTTTTAGGATCTCGCGAGTATTGCTTGGATTGTTTCGATGTCTTTGTGACGAGAACATTGTTCTCGATGCCTCCTGTCATTAGGGGTTGTGGCAGTGTCCCGGGGAGTTGAGCTCCGAGGTGTTGTCGTCACAAATATATCGCAGCGGTTCTAGAATACTTAAGACGGCCGACATCGAAAACTCTCCTATGCGGTTAGTGGCAAGATAACCCCGACATCACCCAGTACCGGGGAGGTAGTTCGGGAGTATTGCCATAGCTTGTATAGTAGATGCGCTTCGAAGGTCCGAGGTAAACGGTTTCCGAGAAAGACTTGTTATGTGTTGAAGGATGGATACAGCTGGATGTAGGTTTAGAGTTGATTGCACGGTGCTTCCCCTGTATCCCCAACACCTGATTGCATGACTGGAAACTTTCGGAAATTAATAGGTGGGTTCATCTAGTAGATCTAGGCATTCTTCCAACGAGTGCATGATATGAAGTTCGGGGTTCTACATTGAGTGAAGTGGTTTTATGAGCTTGTTCCGATCGGGAGTTGCATCTTAAAGGGTCCTTGGCTATGCTGATCCGGGGATTGCAAAACCCTTTTGTAACACGTTCCATGAGCTTTCAGCACGAAGATGTCGAACGAAGCTTCTATTTTGTATTTGTTCTATCTGCTCCTTGTTGCTTTTATTTATCTTTTGTTCTTCCAAGTGGCTTCTCGACAAGTTGATGTACCGGCGGAATTCATTCGTTCAATTCTCTGTTCGGATAGATATGTTGCAACATAATCTTCTTCATAAACATATCTATCCTTTGTTTTGATTTGATTCTGGTATTCGAGTTGCTTCGATGTCAAATGTTGATTCCATACCTTTCCTAATCGGTGTTCTCATATTTCTATGGGAGTGCTAATTCCTCTTGACCATCAAGATTGTCATGTTATTTTTTTTCCAACCGGTGTGCCTTCTCTTCAAGTTATTCCATACAGACGCCGTTGAGATATCCGACGATTTGTCTGTTTCATTCGTTCCAAGTTGTCTTGTTCTCCCCACCCTCCCACTCTTCTTTTCTTGGAGCCAGAATTCTTAATGAAGTATCCATTTTATTCATGTGATATTTCTTCATTCTTTTCCTTCAATGTTCTTATCCGGTGAATTATCATGAAGATGCTCAAGAGCTTCAAGTTCATCATTCTTTTGTTCTCAAATTCTGCCGGTGGATGTAATTCAAGATTTCGGTGTTGATCTTATCCTTTTCCTCGTTTCATAATGCTTTCTTATTCCGGGGCACCAATTAATTTTCTCCTCTTGCTATTCATATCTGGAGAGCTGAAGATATCTCAGAAGATTCGTGTTTCCATTCTTAATCCGTTCAAGCTATTTTGAGGATTATCATCTTATTCTAGCCATTTAATTCAACCGGTGCAATATCTCTTAAGCAATCTTTTCCAACGGTGATTTCTTTTGAGTGGGCCATAACCCACAGGTCTTTTTCAAGGATCTTACCCGACTCTTCTATTTTTCTGGAGTTATACTCAAATTATTTTCAAAGTGCGACGTAAGAATGATCCCCATCAGTCACATGCCTTCTCCAAGACCGTTTTCAAATTCTTGTTCATCATTGGTTCAACCTTTTAATTCTTCATTCCGGAGTGCTCAACAATTCTTCATGGCATTCTCGTCTTCACTCTCAACATTTGGAGTCCGGAGAAGTGTTTCTCTTAAATCTTGGCCCGTCTTCTTGAAGATTCGTGGTTCTAGCTTCATACCATCCTCATAAGTGTTCCGTTTGTGAGGAATTCTTTTATATCATCCGAAGCATTTCATGAATTCTTTCCATTGTGATCCTCCGAAGGCCATCATTTCAGAAGATTTCTTCGTTCTCAGTTTTCAACCTCGTCCTCCAAATATTCTTCATTGATGTCTCTTCGTTCGTCTCTATATTCTTACGGTGGTTCTTTCAAGTTACCCTTCCGTTGTTATCGTTTTAATTCATTTGTCCTTTTCATAATCCTACCGGTGGTTCGTTGGATAATTATCCGAGCTTGTGCGAGATCTCTCTTAATCCTTTCCAATGAGAATAAGTAGTATGCCAAATCCTTTGGTTGTCATCAATTTAAATTGGTGAAGGAGATGCATGACATAATTCTTATTCTTATTCCTTCAAGGTGAATTAATTCTTTTGTCTGGAGCTTGTTCATCATAGCATATTCTCGGTTCTAAATTCTTCATCTTGTTTTCTGGAGTTCCAAGTTATTTCAATTATATAATTTCAAAGCTCCATCTAATTCACCACAGGCCTTGAATTTTATTCTTTCATCTTTCATTTCTCATGCTTTCATTACCGGAGTTTTCATGGTGGTTCATCAAGATTTAATTCATACTCGAAGTCTTCATCAAGATTCTTGTTGGAGCTCAAGCATTCTTCTTCATGCTTTCCAATTGAAATCCTTTCCACCTTATCTTTGAGATGGTGTTATGTCATTCTTGTCAATTTTTCCTTCATGTTTTATGATTCACAAGTTGTCAGGAATGAGATATTTAAAACCCATCATTTTCTTTGTTCAGGAGATCTTTCCAACCATTCAATTTATTTGTTGGAGTTATCTTGGGTTGTATTTCACCTAAAAGCTTTCCCTAAGGATTGTTGCTATCATGGTGCTTATAAATGACCCAAGTTCTTCATTTATCCTTCCGGTGTAATAAGTTTTTCATCTCCTTGTTGATCTCAATCAAATCAATCGTTTCCGTTAGTGGCTGGTTGTCACCTCATAATTTTGAGATGCTTTCCATAAGCCCACATCAAGCTTATTCTTTTCATTGTTGATTTTTTCCAACAACTCTGTTCAACCCTTCTTCGTAAGGATGCTCTTTCAAATTCAATTTTGGGAGAAGTTGTCTTTTTTCTTCTCCGTTCAATTCTTTCTTTCATTTTTTATGCTATTCCTTCATTCCGGAGGCATTGTGATATTGCCTTTTGTCCCATAATCTCGTTTTATCGAGATCATGTTCTTTCCCTTGCCTATCTTTTAACCGGAGTGTTGTATTCTTCATTCTAGTTCCGTCATCTTATCAAGTTTTGCCTCTCTTTTCAACCGGGGTGCTGTCTGAATCTTTCTTACCCCTTGTGCCATTCTTTTAATTGTTCCGGAGGCTGTGTGTTGTTGTTTTCATCAAGTATCACTCCATCTCCTTAAGTTCTTGTTAATTCCTTTCATTTTTAGACGGAGTGCTGTCCAAATTATTTCGTTCTTATTCGTTCTCAATCTTGGTTAACCGGAGTGGTTTTAAAATTCTTTCGTCATCCGTGAGCTCTTGTTTCATGTCTTTCAACCTGCAAGGTTATCGTGGTGTTCCATGTTCCTCCTTTTACCGGAGTGCTCTTAACTTCGTTCATCTCCGATGTATTATTGTTCAAGATTGTTCAACCTCTCAGGTTCATGGTTTCACTCGTCTGTCAAAGAAGCAACTTTGTTTTACCTCTTCCTCTTCCATTTTTTTATCCGGTGCCATCTCCAGGATCTCGGGTCGAGATCCTCTGTTAGTGTGGGAGAGTTGTGACGCCCGAAGACCGACGTCCCAGAAGATTCCAGAAGATTCCAGAGATTCCAGATGTTCCGGGTTCTCCCGTGTGTTTCGTTGTGCTTGTGTTATTTATTTTTGCATTGCATCTTGTCACCATGCCATCATGCCATTTTTTCTTCTGCATCTCAACTTAAATAAATCGTGTGGACCTTCGGTCCATTTAAATCGAGGGAAGTGTGACTTCTCTTTATAACATATAGAAGCCTCTCAATATTATTAGGGAGCTATATTAATTATTCCATTTGTTGGAATTCACCCAACACACTTGCATATTTTTTCCCATGCCTTCTCTTTCGCAATTCCTTGCCTCAAACTTTCCCTATATTTCTTTTCCCGTTTATCGAGGTTCCTCCAAAATCCTCATCATTTTGGACACTTCCGAAACCATGTCATAGTTCAATCCATTTGAATTAAATTCAAATGGGTTTGAATTTATATTCTTTTGATCATGCCACTTATAATTTTCTTGGATCAAACTCATTTTTATGAGTTCGGGAAAATTAACCCCGTTCAGTATTTTTTCCCTAAGCCTCCTTTTCTTTTTCCTCTTTCTTCTTTTTTATGTTAAAGAAAAAAATAACAGCAAGGAAGAGCAGCCAGGCCTCTAGGCCATTCCAGCCCAGCCGGCCATCTCAGCGCCGCAGTGGGCCTTCTCCTCCTCCCCGCAGCCCATCTGGCCTCAGGCCCAGCCGCCACTGCAGCGCTCCCCAACCCTAGCAACCAGGCCCCCTCGCTCCTCCTTTTCCTCCCTCTCGAGCCGCCAGTCTCCCTCGAACCCTCTGGCCTGTCGCCCGATGCCTTCCTCCTCGCAGCCTTGCTCCTTTCCCCTCGCGCCGCACCTCAAGCCCCGCACCCTTTTTCCCTCGAGCCATCGAGCCAGGAGTCCCGAGCCCCCGTCGCCGATCCAACGCTCGATCCGCCTTCATCCCTTGCGTCCCCTGCCACGCCGCTGCTCCCTCCGGCCGGCCAGAGCCAGCCGCCTCCGTGCGCCTCTCCTCCTCGCCTCTGGCCGCGGCCCCGAGCGACCCGGCCTCCCCTCCGTGCGGCGTCCGCGCCCCACGTGCCGTGCCTCTTCGGCACCCTTCAGCTGCCTTGTACGGGGCCGGAGCCGCTCCTCCAGCGACCCGCGCCATGCTCCAGCCAGCCTCGCGCCGGTCCCGGCGTGCCAAGGCTGCAGAAGCCCCGCGGCTGCCAGCCTCCCCCAGCGGCAGCCGACCGGCTAGATTGCCCCGTGGTCCGCCCCAGGGCTGCCTCAGTCGCCATGCTCCAGCAAGGTCCTGCGCCGACCTCTCCTCACAGGCGTGTTCCCGAGCGCCTCCTTCGGCGTCCGTAATGGCCAGCTGCGCGGCGCATGCGCCTCCTTGCTGCTGCCTCCGTGTAGCTCGAGTGTTTTTTCCTTTGTGTGCTTCGGTTTGTGCCAAGTTCTACTGCACCGTGTGCACAACTACATGGAATCGCCAAGTTCCTACCAGACAAGTTCCACGACGACCCGAACATCTACGGAACAACGAGCTTCGTGAACGCCTACCGTCGCAAGAACGAGGACCCCAAGTACCACGTCGCCGAAGACCGCGAGTACAACTACTTCCCACTACGCCAAGTACCACTACCGTCGCCCCGTGTACGACTACTTCCCTCTACAAACGCGAACAACTACCGTCGCCGAGACCCTCAAGTACCTCTACGAACTGAACGACTACTCCTTTTGGCAACATGAACGACTACTTCCTCTACGATCTCGAACCCCTCCGAGAACGAACGCTTCGAAGGTATAACCCCGAGACGATGACCCGTGGAATGCATGTGTTGTATGAAATGCTACCCTTGTGTGCACCGTGCCTGTTTCATCTTTTGTCATGTTCCTCGGTTGCCTCGTCGCCGACTCGTGGGAACCCAGTGACGGGATCACCCCACCTTTCATCTTGTTCCACTCGCTCGCTCGACCTTTGCTTTTGCTCCGGTCTCCCAACGAGTTACCGGAACTGATATGATGCCGTTGCATCATTTTCGGATCGTTGCCGTGGCACCCCTTTCTTTCCTCCATGGTGACAAATACTTCATATCTCTTATGTCAACCCTTTTAATAAAACTTGCATGAAACTTGATCATGTCATCCGCATCATGTTAACAACCTTTGAATGTTTAATTGTTGTTGCTTTAATAATTGCTAAACATGCTCATGGGGATTTTCCAGAATTATTGTTGTTATTTCTGGCCTCATTTAAAATGTCTAAATAGGTAGTTTGCTTTTGTTTCACCTCTTGCCATGTTAACAAACATTTAATCTTGTCTTGTAATAAACGAGAGTCAACTAAATAAATAAAATGTGGTGTTTCGTCAATATGCAACTCGTTGCATATTGAGCTCCACTTAACTTGTAGTTTTGTTTGTGCACTTTGCCATGCCATGCATATTTAAACCGGACATGCATCATACTTGGATGTGCATCGTATGCCATGTTTATGCTTGTGTGTTTACCGTGTTGTTTGCTTCTTTCCGGTTGCTTCTCTTGTTAGCTTCGGTTTCGTTCCAGAGTTGTGAGGATTCGCTCGACTGTTGCTCCGTCTTCTTCATGGACCTGTTCTTCTCCCTTGCGGAATCCCAGGCAAGATGATCATACCCTTGGATACCTTTACTACCATTGCCATGCTTAGTTGTCTCGATGCTATCGTTACATGTCGCGCTACCCATCTTTTATGTCAGCCTCTCCTTGTTGCCATGAAACCTCTAACCTTTGACACCTTCCTAGCAAAACCACTGTTTGGCTATGTTACCCGCTTGCTCAGCCCCTCTTATAGCGCTGTTAGTTGCAGGTGAAGATGAAGATCGTTCCAGGTGGGAACTTGTTGTTGTTATATCACAATATCTATAATTATTATTGACACACCTATATACTGGGCATGGGTGGAAGGCTTGGCCTTTTGCACGGTGTTTTGTTCCACTCATGCCACCTTAGGCGCCGATAAACCGACATTATGTTCCTTGATTTTGCGTTCCTTACACGATGGGTGGATGGGGACCCCTTGACAGTTCGACTTTGAATAAAACTCCTCCAGCAAGGCCCAACATTGGTTTTAATTTGCCTCATAATAACAACTTAATTAATTAATTAAATTTGCATAGGGGGTCGCACCCTCGGGTTCTTAATTGTACATAACAGGGGGGGCAGTGCTGATGGTGTTGGTCCCAAACTAGAGCCACTTGCGGTACCACCCAGTTATCTGGGATCTTCGGTTACTGTACGTAGCGCTCATCCGGACGTGGCCTGAGACGAGATGCGCGCGGCTACCATCAGGGTGTCGGCACGCCGGGAGGTCTTGCTGGACTTGTTTTACCATTGTCGAAATGTCTTGTGCTACCGGGATGCCGAGCCTGATCGGATTTCCCTAAGATAAGGAGTGATGATATTATATTTATCACTTCAGCTGATCGTGAGAGCTTGTGATGGGCTAAGTTGGGACACCCCTGCAGGGTTATGATCTTTCGAAAGCCGTGCCCGCGGTTATGTGGCAGATTGGAATTTGTTAATGTCCAGTTGTAGAAAACTTGACAGAGGATCCAAAGTAAAACACACAACTGCGTGAGTAACCGTGACTGTCTCTTTTCACTTTGAGAAGAGAACACGGTGGGGTTATGTTTGACTCGTATGTAGTTCAGGATCTTTAGCGATCACTACTTTTGCGACCATTTGCGTAGATGCTCATCTTATTCTGGTACTCGTAAGTTAGCCACCATATTTTTGCTTAGCCGCTGCTGCAACCTCACCACTTTACCTCTCCCTACCCACAAAGCTTTGCTAGTCTTGATACCCATGATTATGGGATTGCTGAGTCCTCGTGGCTCACAGATACTACAACACCAGATGCAGGTTCAGCCGAGTTCGATGCAGGAGCTGGTTCAAGTTCTTCACTGGGAGCTCGATGCATAGAATGGCCGTACACTTGTGACGTGTTTCGACGATCAGTAGTGGTTTCTACTAGGATTCGATCTAGACCCATGGCTTTATGTTGTTTGGTATCTTGTTTTTTTGGATCTTACCCTTAGATGGGCTGTGATGTTTTGAATGATGTTTTGCTTATGTAATGTATTGTGTGAAGTGGCGAGTGTAAGCCAACTATCTCCTTTTGTAATTTAATCCCTCTTTTACATGAGTCGTGCAAAGATACCAAACTTGCGATCATTCTAGAATGGGCTTATATCTTTAAGTCGTGCCTCGACACGTAGGAGATATAGTCCCATCCTGGGCATTACACTCCTCCTGAGGCAGACGTGGCCTTGGATTCTCCGCCCCTCCGGAGCACCTGGCCAAGGCTGCTCCTGAGGGAGTCTCGACATTGTTCTCCTCGCGAGGATTAGCCCCCTTGTGAGGGTCGTGGACAGGGGGTCGATCAGCTGGGCCGTACCAGGCCGCTGTAGGAGCACGTCGCGGCCCGCAGACAGGCAAGTCTGGGTACCCTGGTTCCCAGGACGCCAACAATAGTTGATTTAGTTCAATCAAAAACAGTCAATCACTTAACTGTTGATTTGACCCTAGCGAGTATGGATTCTGCCTTTCCAGGACAAGAACTGTAGTTATTTACTGTCCTGTAATATTGTGTGTCATCAAATTTATTCATTTAAATTTTGAATAGGAGAACTATAAGAATGCAGATTAAAAAGAGTTGTTCATCTTTCGTCAGCAGGTGCATGTTATGATTATTGCGGTGGAGTGTCGAGTGCTGAAATATGCATTCGACGTCCGTTTTACATTTTGTTTCAGTTTACTGGAATTTTTTCTTTCGTGAACTAAAATATAGGAGCATGCAGCAGAAGCTAGGTATGGTTCAAAATATTGTGATAAGCTTCGATCCATAGATACATACAAATAGAATAATTGGTTGCAGTTTGTCATCACTATTTCGAATCTAGCTCTTCTACTTCTGTTTTCTATAATGAATATTCAATTTCTACAGTTTATGGTATGCACCCTTTTCGTAAAGGAACACCTATTTATTTTCGTTTGTCTAAAAACCATAGGTAACTAGCAAAATATTTAGATCCCATATCTATTTGTGTATATGCATGATTAGTTATTTAGGTGTATACTTCTTTAACCTTATTGGATTTTAAAGAGGTTATTAATGTTGGTTAGCCCACCGCTTCTGCGGGCAACGCGTAGCGCTTTCCTATCTATATAGGATATGTATTTACTGGAATAACGAAGTCACTAGCTATATATTGTATGATCCAGATATGTATTTCTCGATGTGCTAAAGATGTTGATTGCGTTCTAAGGTGCTGACTAGGTGAACAAAAAGGGTTTGAAAGGCCCCATAGTGGTCAAACAAAGGTGTATTCAAGTCCAAAGCTTCCAGAGCTATGATATAAATGTGGTTGGTAAATGGTAATGGAATACTTACAAGTCGAATATCACTTACTGCATGAAGTACATAAATTTGCAGGCGTATACAAATATAAAGAATATATGTTACAATTGCTACTATGTACTGATCAGGGTGTGTAGTTCTGGTCATATCTACACCATACAACTTCTGGAAAACACTCATCGACTATCGAAAAAATTGAATTGAGCATTTTTCATATTATGTTAAGTTAGGTCCATCCATTATTATTGTCTTGTGGTTCGTTTACTACTCTGTATTGCCAGCATACTATAAAATGTTTGATACATGCTTTGCAGATTTTGTTTGCGGAGAGGTTTAATCATTTCAACCGATTCAAATGCAAAAGGGAGGTACACTCCCTCCCGATGTTGATGTTAAATTGACTATTGAATGTTGGACTATAAATAATGGGATCAAAATTATGAGATCTGTAAAAATGTAGTTTCTCTCAAAATGGGATCAAAGTTAGAACCATATATATTGGTTCCATGACATGCTCAAAGGGATGTATGAACCGATCCTTCAATATTACAAGTGATTACTCCTCCTTGTGTCTATCTTTGATCCCTTCATCTATCTACTACCCTTATACATTTGCATTCGCTGGATCTATTGAATAGTGTACTACCAGGTTGGCTAGAGGTGGGTTGCAGCGAGCTGCACTTCCTATCGGTGATGTAAAGTCACTTAATCAATAATGAACATGAATTTGTGTGCACATATAAGCTCTGATGTATTGTCAGTACCGCTCTTATTCCTGTGACTCAACATCTAGGAGTATTAATAGATGAATGGTTATTTGTGGCCTTTTGGTATGATGAACTGAACCTTGAATCCTCGATCCTTTTGGTGTATCACATGTTGCATTGCCTATGGTAAAACACAACTGGTATGTAATAGAATTCAATGCTCCGAACCTTTTCATCTTTGTGAACCTTATTGGGCTTGATATGGTTGGGGACAAATGGGGTACGGTAAGCCACACTCTATCAAATATTACTGTCACTGCATTGTATTCCCTCAAAAAAAGTCACTACATTGTAAATATGTTAGTGTGATGCGATCATGCTCTGCTTTGCTTTTGGTATAATGCCCTGAACCTGTGCACTTCTCCTTTTCATCATGTCAATCCATCGAATATGGAGCGCTTTTCCCTTTCATCATCCAAATCTATTGAATATGAGGTGTGCCCAGCGACGGCTCCACCAGCGTCTTCGGCAGCCATTCTTCGAAGTAAAGGTAATTCAACACCTGCTTTCCTCTCTCATTTACTGTTGACTTTTTCCTCACTTCAATCTCACACTACAGGCTCAGATCCAAGACCTTAGGCATGGACGCCATGGACATCTTAGGCATGGACGCCATGGACATTGGTGTGATTTGTGACGAGGGATCTCCAGGTTCAACATCGTCAAGGACAAGAACACCTGAACCCAGAGTAATATTCTCAACACATGCTCTAACTTTCTATGAACTGGCATATCCGATTCAAACCCTCATCTGACTACCCAGATGTTCTTTTTCGAAACAACTATTTTGACCTCACTATGAACCTACATGAAGATGACTATCTAATAGTAATCCCCTATTCCCACATATTTGGGCTTATGCTGGAAGCTTTAAAATTGCCCCCCCTGCAATTTACCATCACAAGATACGTCCGAGTGGCAAGGCTCGTGTGACAGTCACTTTCAATTCTTCCTTAGAGCAGCTTGATGGTTTGCTTGTTCCTACCTCAATATCTGGTATGGTTTCACATATCTATGAAGATGCAGAAGACATTGCCGCTATAGAAGCTATTAGATATATGGAAAACGCGTGTGGGAAAGAAATTAGAGACTACCACTACACCCATGTCATAACACTTGAAATCAAGTTAGGCATTTGGTCACGTGGTTGTTTGAAGGAAATGAGACTATCAAGAAACTACACAAAGGCTGGTACTATGCTGTTAGGTATATGAGCTCATATTCAGACCAGATACAGAACTCAACAACTGCTCAGCACCTAAGAGGGCAAGCTAATACCAAAGGGATTATGAAATCAGCACTGGCACACATTGAGGAACTGAAACAAAAGTTACATTATATTTGAGTGAAGTCAGAGGAGCGGCTGATGACTATTAAAGATAGCTTCTGATAACCTTAAAAACATGTCCCAATCAGCAGGCTTGAGTGCTTAGTAGGCAACATACTTTTGGTTCTTATTAGTCAAGTTTAGTAGTGGAACATTTGTCTTTTGGAGGTCTCCAAGTGCTTTTAGATTTTTACTATGCAAGAATCATGTAGCGATGACGTTCTGCTCCAAAGAATGAACCTACAATGACAACTTCCTTTATGTAAGTGTTTGTGTAAACAAGTGTGAGGCAAGCAGCTGTCTGTACTCTTATCAGGTGGCTTCTCATCTTCTGCTGTGAAATGTTATGTTTATGTTCTTGTCTTATCAGGTGGATTCTCATCTTCTGCAAACAAACGCCCTTTACTTCTGATTGATCATTATTGTTCTTTACTTTTTATCATATTTGCTGGTATATAGTGTGCTGGATATACCTTTGCTTGGATATGCATTCCTCTGGGTGTATCACCTTATCTCCTCTACGATGCTTTGTGCTTGAGTACAACTGCGTATAGATTCTCTTTGGAATTTTGTTTCCGTTAAATTGTATGAACTATCCATACAGTTGCCTTGGCCATTATTCATCGTTTCATTCATGCAACAACCTTCTGGCATGTCTGTTTTTTTCAATTGCTTGTACGAATTGGCGCCTATGAAGTAGGCCGCCAAGGCAATTGGATTATGCGATTTGCTCTTCTTCGCTATGTTCCTGCTCTTACTAACTCCTATCATGTATTATCGGTTTAGTTATCGAAATGCATGTCCAGTGGATGTCTTTTGTGGTATTATAAAGCACTGAACTTACTGCTACCTTATCATCTAATGTCGAATTGAACTCCATCATGTTTTGCTTGTATCACAGTTGAATGTTTCTTCTCTGCTTTTTTTGATATACTATATAATCCTGTACGTTAAACCCTGAATTCCTAATGACTTAGTATTACATGCTTCCCCAAAACGTTCGGACCGGCACCCTCGCACCAAGGCGCGCTCCCGATCTAGTAGACTACATACAGAGCAAAATGAGTGAATCTACACATTAAAATATGTCTATATACATTCGTATATAGTTCATATTCAGATATCTAAATAAACTTATATTGTTTTTAATGTAAAAGGGCTTATATTTAGAAATGGAGGAAGTAACTAGTCTTCTTTTCTCCCTTCATTTGTGGTAGGAAGATACTTGTCCGTTACGGTGTCCATCGCAAATGGGTCACGACCCCGCAACCTGGGGAGGTGGGTACAGTATCAGCTCCGTCCGCAGATGGCCTGTCGATCGACTCATCCCCGTCGCCTGTCCTACAAAACCCTAGCCTCTCCCTCGCCACCTCCTTCAACCGCCTCCTCTCATCTCATGGAAACAAACAGGAGAAAACCAACCATTGAGCTTCACCCAACGCGCGATGGGGAAGAAGAAGGAGCGGTCAGTGAATGCGTCGGGCAAGCCCCGTCACTCTCTCAACGTCAACCGCCCCAATGACAAGAAGGGTGCTGGCGGCGGCGGCGGCGCCGACGGGAGCCGGTCCGCTGCCACGGTGCGATGGCTCAAGATGTACAAACTAAGGCCCATGAGGGACCACGGTGGGAAGATCGTCAAGCACGACCTCCAGTCCAAGGAGCTCCCCAACACCCGCATCGAGCCTGACCGCCGGTGTTTCGATGAGCAAATCCCCCTACCTCTCTATTTGTTTTTCTAGTTGCGTACTTGATCGATGCCCTTAAGATACGAGGGCAGGTAATTACGTTGTTGTTGATTTGGATCAAGTAGGGATGCATACACTTTTAGGAGTAGTCGGGAGCTTGATAGATGTACAAGGAGAGCAGAGAAGATGTTATGGTTTCATTTTTGTATCCAGTTAGTAGTGTAGCAATTAGCAAGCCTAAAGCTCTTTTGCTGACTAGAGTCTGTCTGAGTACTAATTGGATCTAGTAATTGCTAAGACACAGTGCATATAGTGAACTTGGTGGGTGATACATCAGATCGTCTACATAACAGTTGGTTAAATCAAACTTTGTTATGATGTATGCTGGATTGAATTTGTTATAGTGTCACATGATGTGTAGTGCAGATGATTGATGATTAAATTTGTATACGAATTTATTCCATTATAAGCCTGGTGGTGTAACAATGAATGTTGATTGTATTATTCTGCTCTCGGTTATCACAGGAAATACACGAGTTAACAGTAAGAAAGAACTTGAATATTTCAGGCAAGAACTCCAGGCACGGCTTACAAATAACTACAGTGTGTTACGGACATCTAAACAGCTGCCACTATTGCTTCTCCATGATCATCAAAAGGTAAACACTTATGTATACTTCTATCATCCTGATCATTGATTTTGCACGTGCAGCTCATGGAGTATTAGTGTATGTGACTGACACTATTTTGCTGAAACTAGTGTTTAACTTAATTACTTGTACTCCTGGGTTCAATTTTTTTCTATTAAATAGCTTGGAACCTTCCACATTATTGTGAAGTATCATATTGTAAATATGATTTTTCTACTCACATATGTTCGCTCATGTTGATTTTACAGCAAGCTCGTGCACATCTTCTTGACACTGAGACTTTTGATCATGCCTTTGGACCAAATGGCAAGCGTAAACTACCAAAACTATCCAGTCTCAATTATGAATCTCTAATAAAGAAAGCTGATGATTCTCAAGGTACGAATCAGAGCAATTAGCTTTAAGATTGGTCTCCAGTTTTGGAGCTAGAGCCGAATATGTCATTCAACTTTGCATGCACATTACAAAGAATTATGGCCTACTAGTTGTTCATCTGCTACTGTATATGACAAAGAATAAGTGTGCCAGTCTTAAGAAGTTCCATAATTTTCTAAAGTAATATTTAATTGCATGAAGTTGCATGCATTATTTGTCAAGGATAGCTGTGTATCTTGGTAAAATTTTATTTTGTGGTTTTTAGATGCGTTTGAGGAAAAATATGCTTCATCAAAGTTGCCAAAGGATGAAGACGAAGATGGCTTAAGGGATCTAGTCAGGCATAATATGTTTGAGAAAGGACAAAGCAAAAGAATTTGGGGTGAACTTTATAAAGTTCTTGACTCTTCAGAGGTTGTTGTGCAGGTCAGTGTTACACAATGTGGTGACCCCATCAGAGTTACTCTTTACTATGTAATCAATAGAATTTCTATGCATGTAGATATTGTTTTAAATTAGTATATGTATATATTGATTGCTTAAATTGTTATTTCTTCCACATGTGTTGGATGCCAGGGATCCAATGGGCATGAGATGCTACCATTTGGAGAAACATCTGAAGGAGAATGCCAAGCACAAACACCTGGTATTCTTACTAAATAAGGTATCATTTTAAGTTGTGCTCTTAGTGCAAATGTTGATTGTTTACCTGTTGCAATGCATTACAACACAATGATGATCGGGCACATTTCATTTGTTGTTTAGTGTGATCTAATACCTGCTTGGGTAACAAAAGTGTGGTTGAGTACTCTATCGAGGGACTATCCCACCCTAGCATTCCATGCAAGCATCAACAAGTCATTTGGAAAAGTAAATGAAAAAGCTGGACGCTTTGGCATTGGGTTCATTGACCCAAATAACGTTAATTAAAAGATATGGGAACGTCATGGAAAAGAAACAGAGGAAAACTTGCTAAAGTTTTTGGTGGATCAAAATACCGAACCATAAATATTGTTTCCTTACATCTATGGGTGAGTGTTACTATATATCTTGAAATACAAATTCTATTTATGCTTACTAGATGTTAGTAAGTGTAGTTGATGAGTTATATATGCACATGCCTGCTTAATTATACAAACGTGTGCACATGCATGCAGTTGTCACTGGATCTTGCTAGTCATTGAACTTGACGAGGGAAAATTTACATTACTAGACTCAATAAAGGAAACAAAAGAAATATACTACTTGAACGTTATTGGGATGCTCGACAGGTAATTTCAATCATTATCGCACTATATGTCGGCCTCGATCTTTAGTTCATTTCCTTATATCAGCTAACTAATAACTTCTTCATTCATTTTCTTTGCCGGCGGGAAGGGCTTATGCAAAGTTCAAGGAAAAGGTGAAAGGCCCTTGGAAAGAAAAGCTGTCATTTCTGAAACCCAAGGTAATAATTAATTAAGCACTACTACTAGCTAGCTACGTCTGCGCATCTCTCTTTAATTCTACTTTGATCGCAATACCATTATCATGCTTGATTAATTATTATATGATTAATTCTATTCTTGTAAAGTGCATGAGGCAG
This sequence comes from Secale cereale, assembly GCA_902687465.1. NCBI lineage: Eukaryota > Viridiplantae > Streptophyta > Magnoliopsida > Poales > Poaceae > Secale > Secale cereale. The sequence goes on from LR738714.1 coordinate 136,253,351, forward strand.
GCGCATGCGACTAATTTATGTGGCTACGTAGTTTGTGAGAACATTCACATGAAGATGTCCGAAAGGAAGCTAACAGACAAAAACTTCCAGGTACATTTGCCAGAACACAATTCACAAATCTTTTTTTCACGATCTAATATATATATACACACAACTAATATATCCATATTCATCTCATTTTTAATGAAGTTGCTCTAGATGCGGGATCAGCTCCTAGAAGATGACCGCATGAAAGCACTTCAAGAGGAAATAGTGGAATTTTTCCTCGAGCAGGTCATAGATCCCAATGGAGAATACTATTACCCGCTGTAATGCCTGCATTGTAATCGTCTGCAAATTGTAGGAGAAATTTTATGTACCAAGTTGTATGTGAATGCATGCATGGTCAAATTCGATGATGTGATATATATATATATATATATATATATATATATATATATATATATATATTTGATCGGTTCTACGAGAAATTCTATTTTTATATATATTATGCATAACGTGTACAGTACGTAGTACCGTCAAATATGTTTGGAATGAAAAATAATTAAACCATAATTCGTAAAACAAAAAATTAAATGGAAAACTAATAACCTTTTAGTCCCAGTTGGTGTTACCAATCGGGCATAAAGTTCCCCCGGCCCACGGCGCGGCCTCGTGCCATGTGGCTGGCCTTTAGTGCCAGTTCATGCTAAACCAGGACTAAAGGGGGGGGGGCTTTAGTCGCAACACTTTAGTGCCGGTTCTGGAACCGGCACTAAAGGCCCTTACTAACCGGGATTATAGCCCGATTCTGCACTAGTGTCTCTTTATGCGGAAGACACAGCTGTGTTCATGGCTCCGATCAAGAAAAAGATGTTGATAATCTTGCGAGTATTTTGCAACGCTTTGGGGAGGTCACGGACCTTTGCACCAATTTGTTTTGATAGAAAGACAGTAAGGGAACCCCCTATAGTATAATTGGTGCAACAAACCCAAATTGCAAGTACTATGCCTAGAACCTGGATGGGTGGGAAGGCATCAGCCCCTTCCCACCACTAGGCTACGCCTTAGTCTGCCCTTTACACCAACTTCCACAAGAGTTCAATGGTTCCCACTCGTTGCAATCATCTTGACTTTGATCATATAACCCAAAGTTTCCCAACAATTAGGGCTTCCTTCGCTTTGCGGTACTTGGGACTTCATCTCTTAGTTTGGCAATTGAAGTTGTTGGATCTACATTTTTTTATGGACAAGGTTGCAAGCAAGTTGATAACTTATGAGGGCCAAACATCAACACCATTCGACACATGGCTCTTATCAAGTTCGTGATCCCTTCCCAAGTGGTGTATTTCATCACATCGTTGGTCATCCCGCCAAGCACCCTTATTAATGTGAACAAACTTGAGAGAGCTTTCCTATGGTCCGGCTCGGACAAGATGATGGAAAAAAAATGCAAGGTGAATTGAGAGATTGTTTGCCGGCCACTTGACTATGGGGGATTGGTGTTCTCAACAATAACAAGTTTGCACGTGCTCTTTGTTTGTGGTGGCCTTGGTATGAATGGAAGGAGCCTACCAAGATGTGGGTGGGGGATAGGAAACTCATGTGATGAGGAGGACCTCAATTTTGTCTATGCATCCACCACCATCACTGTTGGTAATGGCACGGAGACCCCTTTTTGGGATTCAGCTTGGCTCCTTGGGCGCAAGCCTAAAGAAATTGCCATGCTCATCCACAAAGCTTCCTCACGAAAAGAATTGGAAGGTGCGGGAGGCCTCAAGCACAATGTGTGGATTCTCAAGATCAAACCCTCCACCACCGTTTCCATTGAGCATATCACACATTTTTTCACCATTTGGATGCTCTTGCATGAGGTGCATCTTGACAAGCTCGCTAAAGATGACATTATGTGGAAACATACAGTTAGTTGGCACTACGCGTTGGCCTCCCCTATGAGGTGCAATTCCTAGGGATGGTGCACTCACTCATGGACCAAATGGTTTGGAAGGCTTGGGCTCCCTCCAAAAGTGAAGTTCTTTGCTTGGTTGGTACTTCAAGATACAATTTGGGCTGCCCATAGATTAGCCAAGCGTGGGTGGCCAAATTGCAGTATTTACCTACTTTGCATGTCGCTACACTCTAAGGCCTTGGTTCTTGGTCATCGAAAATTTTCACATCTTTGGGTTGGTCACTTCCACTTGGCCCTTCATGGACTGGTCGAGGCTTGGTGGGCAAGTACCTGCACCGATGGCATGACAAACCGACAAGCAAGGTGTTTCCAGTCTACTGTCTCAAATCGGGTGTGAAGTGTCCTTTTAGGTTTTGGCTGGTAGAGCAGAGGAATGAAAATACTCTTTCGTTTCATGCATGGTGCTCTAAGTCCCAACTGCGCAAGCTTAGTGGTTTGATTCAACAACAGTATGAACAATCCTCCCTCACCATGCTTATCTTGTGGACAATTTGGAATGAACGAAACACAAGAGTTTTCAGGCTTAAAAGCGCTCCACCGACAATCTTGCTTACCATTATCTCGACCGAACCCAACCTTTGGGTCATCGTCGGAGTAAACAATTGGGGTGAATAATTTTATGAGAGTAATAATGTGTTCTTTGTACTTGTAACAAACCCTATTCTTTATTATTTACCTCAGTTAAAAATCATTTTTTTAGATAAAGAAAATAATCAGATGCTCCCCTGTTCTTAAATATAAGCCCATTTTTTAGATTTCAACATCGAGAAACAAGAAACCAAGGGGAAACCGAGCGTTGTCAGAGCTCAGTGTCTGCTGGCCATCGGATCATTTCTCTGATGCGATCTAGGCCATCCGATCTCGTGCCCGGATGACCTCGGCCGTCGGATATTTACTTGATTGACGTGAGTTGTCCGATATTTCTCGCTATGAGCAGTGCCACTCTCGCCTATGCCACCACCTGTAGTTCCCGTGCCCTGCCAAGGGCATTTTCGTCATTTCACACATAGTTATATAAAATAGGAGCACACCCGTCGAGAGAACCCTAGAACCGCGCCTGCACTCGCTCCTCCTCCACCCCTCCCGTGACCACACACCGTCGCCATCTCCTTCATCCATCGGCCGCTGCCTTCGCCTACTCCTCCTCTCTTCACACTCCCGACAGCGCTCAACACCCCGAGGACCTCCCCTTGACCTGCCTCTTCGTCCCATCCAGCCAGATTCGTGGAGCAAGGCCTCTCACGCTTGCTCACGACCCTCAGCTGTGGCTCGGGGTTCGGGTCGGGCATCGCCTTCGCTGCTGGTGGACTCCGTCGGCTCCTCTCCGTTTCCTCCCTCGCCCCCACGTGCGGCTCCGCTTCCCGCTCGCCATGGCGCGTGCTTGGCCTCCCGGCGCCAAGAACCGTCCTAGGACTCACTGCATCTCTTGCTCTAGCGAGGTGTTCCTGGGCGACCAGGTACACTTCTCTCTCCCTCCCGTCCCTCTCCTAATGCCAGCCACCACACGAGCTCACCTTAGCCTCCTCTTCATCCACTCCTCCATGATGGTCGATAGAGGGAGCACGGGTGGCTTCAATGGGAGGAGCACCAGGCCAACCCCCAGCGGTTGGCGCCACCGGATGGCGGCGACCACCTTCTTCTCCCGGCCGCACCACGCCATAGGTGGAGGTGTTCCTCTTGCTCTTCCTCATGTTGGCATGGGAGCATCACCATCAATGTCGAGCATGGGTAGGAGAACGATGCAGCCGTCCACAAGTTCGTCTCTCTCTGTATCTACAGATTTCCTATTCGCTGTCAATCTCGCTGGAAGTGCGACACGAGTGCTATAAACATTCAATAGTATGTGTATTAGCAGATTTGCTATTGGCTTGATCGAACTTTGGTTGCATAATAAGCATCGTGTTAATGTGTACAAGTGTCAGCCAATGTTGTTTCTTTTCCTTTAGAATGAAAACATACTAAAGCATCCAGTTTATTCCTACTGAATTACTTTTGACCTATGATAGAAAAACATGTGTGTTATTGACCTTTCAGATATTACACTGAAAGTGGCTTCCCATACCCACACCTGAGGAACCCATCTGACCACTTCCTGAGGACAATCAACAAAGATTTTGACGAGGTAGTACCTGTTTTTCCTTGTCATTTCGTTGTATGATACTCTGAACAAGAAGTGCAACATCTTTACTTTGGCTATGTGATCCCATATGCATGCAGGAAATTGTAGAGAGTTCCAAAGCTAGGAGAAAAATGGCAGCTGAAGCAATAGATATTCTGACAGATGCTTACGAGTCCCCCGCTTATTCAGAGAAAACAATGGACCGGATAGCTGAGATGGAAGGGATAGTAAGTTGCTTAAAAGCCCCATTTTTTTCTTGAGAGTAAAGATTGTATTGTTTTGGCTGTATCAAAATGTTTGGTTACAAAGAAGGGACTACCCAAATGTGGACGAATCTGTATATACCATCTGCAAAATAATTACTGGGGAAAATTCAGTCAGTGAAGTACTCCCTCAAAATGTAACTTTGGCAACTTGTTTTTGTTGTGGTATAATATGTACACATAATACGGAGTAAAATTATAACATGTTGGAAATATTTTTTGAGAAACGCATATCATTTTGGATCTAAATATTCAAAACATATTGGCCGTCAAAGTCTGCAAAGTTCAGCTCCTAAAGAATCTCCATTATGAACAGGAGGGAACAACGTGCTAGTTCAGCGTCTATACAACATGTTATTTTTTATTTGAATGAACCAACAACAAACTTCTCACCGCGGAGTGTACAGTGCTGGCCTAGTGATGTTTACACATTCAAAATTAAATTATTGTTCTAGTATTATTGAGCTATGTTCCAGGGTGGAGCTCCATTTAGGAAGAGGGAACAAGCGAGCTTCTCAACAAAGCTCTTTGTACTCACCAGAAGGTCATTTGCGAATATGCACTGGGACATAGGATACTACTGGATGCGCTTGGGTGTTTACCTGGGCATTGGCATTTGTCTAGGCACCATATTCTACCAAGTTGGCCACAATTAAAGTTCCATCCAGGTGAATTCTAGAAGACATGATTCATTAGGCAACATAAATAATTTATATGTCAACAAAATTGATCTGTTCCCTTGATTTTCAGTTTAGATGCGAAGTAATAATATATACGACGACACTTCTTACCTTCATGGCCATTGGAGGATTATCTTCTTTTGTAGAGGACGTAAAGGTTGCTTTCTACCTACCACTAGACGAACATTTTCACAAGAGCACTTATATGTCCATGCTTTCACTTTATATTGAAAGTCTGAAATAAATAAAAGTCTGTCTGTACACTTTGTTTCTAGGTATTCAGAAGGGAGAGGCCGAGTGGCCATTATGGCATGGCGGAGTTTGTGATCCCAAACACATTGCCAGCCACTCCATACATGTCCGTCATCGCTGTGATCCCTGGCGCAATGCTGTACTACCTTACCGGGCTAATGAAAGGACCTGGCCGCTTTCACCTACTTCGTCGTCAACCTGTGCATGTCCACACTGCTGGTGGAGAGCATGATGATGATCATCACCGTCGTCATCCCAGACTTCCTGATGGGGATCATCGGCGAGGCCGGGGTGCAAGGGCCGATGATGCTCAATGGATTTTGTTTTTCGTTTTTGATCCTGATTTAGATAACACCAAAGGAATAAATCAAGTGAGCTACAACCAAAACTACCGAGCAAGGTGTGGCTTTTTGCACTGCGAGTTTAATATTGTTATTGTGTTCATGTTTATGGTCAGCTTTGCAGAAAACCTTTCTTGATTCTTGCTTTACCATGGAGGTTGTCTACAAGGATTCAGAAGGCGACGATTCGCTTCAACTGCATTTGGAAGCAGCTGCTGGGAGCATGGAAACCATTGTAAGAACATAAAGTTGAAGCATAGAAAGATGGAAGGAGGTCTGAATCTTCTCATTTCAATTCCACTTTTTGCTATTAGCTGATGTCTTACCATCAATTAAAATTACAGTCGGTGCGGCTAGTCGCCCTGGATCTGCGAGATGCCTTCACACCGGCATGACGTTGGTAATGTGGGTCTTGCCTATCGATTCTTGCCGCTGGATGTGCTCCTTCGTGAAAAGAAGTATAAAATGCTAATTTTTCCATCTTAAAACAACGCAAACTAATTCTACCAGTTTAAGCCATTTAAAATATCACTAAAGTTGTCCAGTGTTTTTTTATTCAGCTCCATTGTGGTAAAATATCTAGCATATGCGTGTGATAAATGTGTAGTTGATGGTGTATCTCTTGGATGGTTTCTACCACTAAAACTTTGTGATTTCTTCCCCTTCGTAGTTGATTTAGTTCAATCTAAGAAGTTAGTCACTTAACTGTCGATTTGACCCTAGCGAGTTTGGATCCTGCCTTTCCAGGACAAGAACTGTAGTTATTTACTGTCCTATAATATTGTGTGTCATCAAATTTATTCATGTAAATTTTGAATAGGGGAACTATAAGAATGCAGATTAAAAAGAGTTGTTCATCTTACTCCAGCAGGTGCATGTTAAGATTATTGTGGTGGAGGGCCGAGTGCTGAAATATGCATTCGACGTCCATTTTAGATTATGTTCCAGTTTACTATAATTTTTTCTTTCGTGAACTAAAATATAGGAGCATGCACCAGAATCTTGGTATGGTTCAAAATATTTTGATAAACTTCGGTCCATAGATACATACAGATAGAATAACTGGTTGCAATTTGTCATCACTGTTTTGAATCTAGCCCTTCTACTTCTGTTTTCTGTAATGAATATTCAATTTCTACAGTTTATGGTATGCACCCTTTTCGTAAAGGAACACCTATTTATTTTTGTCCGTCTAAAAACCACAGGTAACTAGCAAAATATTTAGATCCCATATCTATTCGTGTATATGCATGCTAAGTTATTTAGGTGTATACTTCTTTAAACTTTTTGGCTTTTAAAAAGGTTATTAATATTTAGTCCACCGCTTCTGCGGGCAACGCGTGGCGCTTTCCTATATATATAGGATATGTATTTACTAGAATAACGAAGTCACTAGCTATATATTGTATGAACAATATATGTATTTCTCAATGTGCTAAAGATGTTGAGTGCGTTCTAAGGTGCTGACTAGGCAAACAAAAAGGGTTTGAAAGGCCCCATAGTGGTCAAACAAAGGTGTATTCAAGTCCAATGCTTCCAGAGCTATGATATAAATGTGGTTGGTAAATTGTAATGGAATACTTACAAGTCGAATATCACTTACTGCATGAAGTATATAAATTTGTAGGCGTATACAAATATAAAGAATATATGTTACAACTGCTACTATGTACTGATCAGGGTGTGTAGTTCTGGTCAGATCTACACCATACAACTTCTCATGGAAAACACTTATCGACTATATTTTTTTTTTGAATTGAGCATTTTTCATATTATGTGAAGTTAGGTCCATCCATTATAATTGTCTTGTGGTTCGTTTATTGCTCAGTATTGCCAGCATACTCTAAAATAATTGATACATGCATTGCAGATTTTGTTTGCGGAGAGGTTTAATCGTTTCAACCGATTCAAATGCAAAAGGGAGGTACAGTCCTTCCCGATGTTGATGTTAAATTAACTATTGAATGTTGGACTACAAAATAATGGGATCAAAATTAGGAGATATGTAAAAATGTAGTTTCGCTCAAAGATGGGATCAAAGTTAGAACCATATATATTGGTTCCATGACATGCTCAAAGGGATGTATGAACCGAACCATTAATATTACAAGTGATTACTCCTCCTTGTGTCTTTCTTTGATCCTTTCATCTATCTGCTGCCCTTATACCTTTGCATTCATTGGATCTATTGAATAGTAATCCCCTATTCCCACATATTTGGGCTTATGCTGGAAGCTTTAAAATTGCCCCCTACAATTTACCATCACAAGATACATCCGGGTGGCAAGGCTCGTGTGACAGTTCTTGATAACCCACAAGTGGAGGGGATCAGTTGTAGCCTCTTTCGATAATTAAGAGTGTCGAACCCAACGAGGAGCTAAAGGCAGAAAAAATATTCCCTCAAGTTCTATCGACCACGGATACAACTCTACTCACGCTTGATGTTTACTTTACCTAGAACAAGTGTGAAACTAGAAGTAGTTTGTAGTTTTTGTGGGATTGGTTTGAAAGATAATAAAGAGCACGTAAATAAAAAGTAGGGGCTGTTAAGATAAAGATACAACTAAATTAGTTTTAGTAGAGAGCTTTTTGTCACGAGAAAGTTATTTGTCCCTAGGCAAACGATAACTAGACCGTTAATCACTATTGAAATTTTATTTGGGGGAGAGGCATAAGCTAACATACTTTCTCTTCTTGGATCATATGCACTTTTGATTGGAACTCTAGCAAGCATCTGCAACTACTAAAGATCATTAAGGTAAAACCCAACCATAGCATTAAAGTATCAAGTCCTCTTATTCTCGTACGCAAACAACCTACTTACTCGGGTATGTGCTTCTGTCACTCACGCCACCCACCGTAAGCAAATCATGAACATATTGCAAACCCTACAACGGGGATCCCTCATGCTTGCGCGACACGAAGAGAACCATAGGACATCACCAATAATAAAACATGCAACTCAAACCAATCACGATCATCAATTAACCCATAGGACAAAACGGATCTACTCGAACATCATAGGATAGCCATACATCATTGGGAAATAATATATAGCGTTGAGTACCATGTTTAAGTAGAGATTCCAGCGGGTAGAAGAGGGGTTACACCGCTGCATAGAGAGGGGAAGAGTTGGTGATGACGGCGGTGAAGTTGTTGGTGTAGATTGCGGTGACGACGATGGCCCCGGCGGCACTCCGGTGCCACCGGAAGCGAGGGGGGAGAGAGCCCCCCTCCTTATTCTTATTCCTTGACCTTCTCCCTGGATGGGAGAAGGGTTTCCCCTCTGGTCCATGGTCTCCATGGCGTGGGAGGGGTGAGAGCCTATCCAAGATTGGATCTGTCTCTCTGTCTCTCTCTGTTTCTGTGTTCCCAGATTCTGGCCCTTCACCGTTTCTTAAATTTCCGGAGATCCGTAACTCCGATTGGGCTGAATTTTGGACACGATTTTTATCCAGATATTAGCTTCCTTGCGCCAAAAGAAGGGCATCAACCTCCTTACGCAGTGGCCACGAGGGCCCAGGGCATGCCCCTCACCCTCGTGGGCCACTCGGGCATCGTCTCACGTTGGTTCCGCTTCCCAAAATTCACTTATATTCCAAAAAAAAATCTCTATCCGTTTTTATACCCTTTGGAGTCCGTTTGATTTGGATATTTTGCGAAACAAAAAACATGCAACAAACAGGAACTAGCACTGGGCACTGGATCACTATGTTAGTCCCAAAAAATAGTATAAAAAGTTGCCAAATGTATATGAAAGTTGTAGAATATTGGCATCGAACAATAAAAAATATAGATACGGCGGATACGTATCCGCATCCCCAAGCTTAATTCCCGCTCGTCCTCGAGTAGGTAAATGATAAAAACGATAATTTTTGATGTGGAATGCTACCTAGCATAATCTTGATCATGTAATCTAATCATGGCATGAATATTAAGACACGAGTGATTCAAAGCAATAGTCTATCATTTGACATAAAAGAATTTAATACTCGGGCATCCCAACAAACAATCAAGTCTTTCAAAATATCAATGCTAAAGACTGTTATCCCTACAAAATCATATAGTCTTTTATGCTCCCTTTTCTTAACACAAGGTACCCCTCATGCCCATCCCGGTGTCAGCCAAGAAATTGTTTTCATACTTTACTTTTTCGAACCTTTTTAACTCTTCACGCAATACATGAGCGTGAGCCATGGACATAGAACTATGGGTGGAATAGAAGGTGGTAGTAGCAAAAGTAGGGAGAAAGTCTCACATCGACTAGGCAAATCAATGGACTATGGAGATGTCCATCAATTGATATCAATGTGAGTGAGTAGGGATTGCCATGTAATGGATGCACTAGTGCTATAAGTGTATGCAAGCTCAAAAGAAAACTAGTGGGTGTGCGTCAACTTGCTTGCTCATGAAGACCTAGGGCATTTGAGGAAGCCCGTCGTTGGAATATACAAGCCAAGTTCTATAATGAAAATTCCCGCTAGTATATGGAAGTGGCAACATAGGAGACTCCCTATCATGAAGAACATGGTGCTATGATGAAGCACAAGTGTGGAAAAAAGATAGTAGCATTGTCCCTTTTTTCCTTATTTTTTTCTTTTTTCTTTTTTTGGGCCTTCCTTTTTTTATTTGGCCTTTATTCATTTCTTTATTTGGCCTTTTTTTTCCGGGACAATGCTCTAATAATGATGATCATCACACTTTTATTTACTTACAACTCGATATTACAACTCGATGCTAGAACAAAAATATGACTCTTTATGAATTCCTGAAGCGGTGTACCGGGATGTGCAATGATCTAGCATAGCAATGACATCAAAAAACGGACAAGCCATGAAAACATCATGCTAGCTATCTTACGATCATGCAAGGCAATATGACAATGATGGTGCATGTCATAATAAACAGAACGGTGGAGTTACATGGCAATATATCTCGGAATGGCTATGGAAATGCCATAATAGGTAGGTATGGTGGCTGTTTTGAGGAAGGATATAAGGTGGTTTGATGCACCGGCGAAAATTGCGCGGTACTAGAGTGGCTAGCAAGGTGGAAGGGTGAGAGTGCACATAATCCATGGACTCAACATTAGTCATAAAGAACTCACATACTTATTGCGAAAAATCTATTAGCCCTCGAAGCAAAATACTATGATGCATGCTCCTAGGGGGGAGGTTGGTAGGAGTTAACCATCGTGTGCCCCCGACCTTCACGCAAAGATAAACAATCAAAATACAATGCGCGCCAATTTGGTTACATTGTTAGGAGACCATACGTGCATGCTTCGGGAATCACAAACCTTAACATCAATATTTTTACTAAACCACAATCATTCAGTAGTACCTCCCACGTATTAGCATCTCTATATCGCAAAACTATTGCAAGGAATCAAACATATCATATTCGGCGATCTACAAGTTTATGTAGGATTTTATGACTAACCATGCGAATGACCAATTCCTGTCAACTCTCTAAATAGATATAAGTGAAGCAAGAGAGTTTTAATTCTTTCTACAAAAGTTATGGCCACACTCTAACAAATATAAGTGAAACAAAAGATCATTCTACAAATGACGGTTTTCTATGTGAAGAGAAACAGGCAATCCAAATTTCAAATGATATAATTGAAGCACACGAAGCATTCTATAAAGCCATACTCAAAAGATATAAGTGAAGTGCAAAGAGCTTTCTATAAATCAACCAAGGATTACCTCATACCAGCATGGTGCATTTATTAAAAGTAAAAATAAAAAGCACATGACGCTCCAAGAGTTTACGCATAACATGTGAACGAAACGAATCCAAAAACATACCGATACTTGTTGAAGAAAGATGGGATGCCTTCCGGGGAATCCCCAAGATTAGATGCTTGAGTCTCCTTGAATATTTACTTGGGATGCCTCGGGTTTCCCCAAGTTTGAGCTCTTGCCTCTCCTCCTTCTCCTCATATCGAGATCTCCTCGATCTTCGAACACTTCATCCACACAAAACTTAACCGAACTTTTAGTGGCGGGGTTAGTGCATATGATCAATAAAATCCCATCATGTACTGCTCTAACATTATTGTATAATTATGAACAAACATTACCCACAGTATGCTATCACAATTCTATGGCCCCAAGTCAAGGAGGCTTCAACAAGAATTCAAACATATGCAAATAATGAAGCTATAACAGCAATCTGTGAAAGCAGGACAGTCTGTAGTAATCTGAACATTAACCATACTTCTGTAACTCTAAAACTTCTAGAAAAATTAGGAAAAACCAACAATTTGTATAGCAAGACTTTTCAAAATCTTTCAGATCCTTTCGGCGTTCCAGTAAAAAAAATGTAAAATCACGCACTACAGCCAAAGTTTCTGTTTTTGCACCGCACAAACCAACAAGCAGTTTAATTACCCTAAAGGAAACTCTTGGCACATTATTTTTATAATACAATGAAATTGTACAAGGGGATAATTATTTTTGTTGAAAAGTTTCTGTAATTAATATTTGCAAAGTTTCCATGGGCATGAACAAAGTTCAAGGAGCTCCCTCATTTCAACGGTGCTCGTCCTTCTTACTTTCACTTATCTTTTTGAAAAAGTTTTAGGTTTCCCTCTTTATCTTTTTGTTTTTAAACTTTATAAAAACACATAACAGAAATAAATGACTCTCTAAAACTTCCGGGTTGTCTCCCTGGCAGCGCTTTCTTTAAAGCCATTAAGCTAGGCATATAGTGCTCAAGTAATGGATCCACCCGGATCCCAAGGTATATCAAAGCCAATTTTAATTAGCAATGATTTGGCATTTAGTAGTGAGCACAAAGTGATATGTGTCATGAAAAAATGAAGTCTAACTCTCTTCCTATGCATAGGCATCTCATACAAGAACAATTCAAGCACATCAAGTAAAGGCCAATGCATAGTATAAGCAGTTTCTTGCAATTTTATCGTGTTGGAAACATAGAGAGGCGGAGATGTAGTTCCTCCCTCATAATAATTGCAAGTAGGAGCAGAAAGCACATGCATATTATATTCATCAAAAACATCATGTGCAACAGAAAAAGGCAACCCATCAATATAATCCTTAATAAGCGCAAACTTCTCCGATATAGTGTAGTTTGGAGAATTCAGAAATATAACAGGACTATCATGTGTGGGTGCAATAGCAATTATTTCATGTTTAACATAAGGAACTATAGCAAGTTCATCTCCATAAGCATAATTCATATTGGCATCTTGGCCACAAGCATAGCAAGCATCATCAAAAAGGGATATTTCAAACGAATCAAAGGGATCATAGCAATCATCCTTTGGTAAGCACGCATGGAAATTAAACAATGTATGAGTTGAAGAGTTACTCTCATTAGAAGGTGGGCACGAGTAGCTAATCCGCTCTTGCTCCTTTTGTTCTTTGCTCTCCTCCTCATCTTTTTCATCCACTGAGCTCACAATGTCATTAATTTCTTCTTCCATAGACTCCTGCAAAATATTAGTCTCTTCTTGGACAGGGGAGACCTTCTCAATAAACGCATCAATATCGGAGTTATATTCATAATTCAAATAGTAATATTTCAATATAGAAAGATTTTCAGGCCTAGAAACATCATCATCAAAAGCATCATTCTTTTTAAAGAGAGATTCAATTTTATAAGCACCCTTAAAAGCAACAAATTCTTCTATTTGTTCCACATCATAATAATCATATATACCATTAGCATAAGAAGCTAGGTTTCATTATCATTAAATTTGTATGAAAAGGGAAGGTGTGGAGCCTTCATCCTACAGCAACAAGTATAATCATATCTCAAGCATAGTTGCCGAGCATACCAACGCAACATATAAATTTGATACCATAATAGTTTCCCTTTTTGTGTCAAGCGACAATCCCTAAAGTATTCACGTTGATCCAACGTTACTCCCATTATATAGTTGAATGTGGTTTTCTCAGGATTATCAAAGTAGTACATAATATCTTTCACATAATGAGCATCAAGGCATTTAGGAGGTTCCCCATCTCCATGAGTAGCGAGTACACCTAATTTTTTTTTGGTATTTCGTGTTCCATATCCATAACTAAAGATAGAGAACAACTTAGAACAGCAAATAAACTCAACTTAGTGATAAAGCAAACAAGCACACACGAGAATATTCACCCCACGCTATTGCTCCCCGGCAACGGCGCCAGAAAAAGGTCTTGATAACCCACAAGTGTAGGGGATCAGTTGTAGCCTCTTTGATAAGTAAGAGTGTCGAACCCAACGAGGAGCTAAAGGCAAAACAAATATTCCCTCAAGTTCTATCGACCACAGATACAACTCTACACACGCTTGACGTTTACTTTACCTAGAACAAGTATGAAAGTAGAAGTAGTTTGTAGTTTTTGTGGGATAGGTTTGCAAGATAATAAAGAGCGCGTAAATAAAAAGTAGGGGATGTTAAGATAAAGAAACAACTAAATTAGTTTTAGTAGAGAGCATTTTGTCACGAGAAAGTTATTTGTCCCTAGGCAATCGATAACTAGACCGGTAATCACTATTGCAATTTTATTTGAGGGAGAGGCATAAGCTAACATACTTTCTCTTCTTGGTTCATATGCACTTATAATTGGAACACTAGCAAGCATCCGCAACTACTAAAGATCATTAAGGTAAAACCCAACCATAGCATTAAAGTATCAAGTCCTCTTATTCCCATACGCAAACAACCTACTTACTCGGGTATGTGCTTCTGTCACTCACGCCACCCACCATAAGCAAATCATGAAAATATTGCAAACCCTACAGAGGGGATCCCTCATGCTTGCGCGACATGGAGAGCACCATAGGACATCACTAATAATAAAACATGCAACTCAAACCAATCACGATCATCGATTAAACCATTGGACAAAACAGATCTACTCAAACATCATAGGGTAGCCATACATCATTGGGAAATAATATATAGCATTGAGCACCATGTTTAAGTAGAGATTACATCGGGTAGAAGAGGGGTTACACCGCTGCATAGAGGGGGGCAGAGTTGGTGATGATGGCGGTGAAGTTGTTGGGTGTAGATTGCGGTGACGATGATGGCCCTAGCGGCACTCCGGTGCCACCGGAAGCGAGTGGGAGAGAGCCCCCTCCTTCTTCTTCTTCCTTGACCTTCTCCCTAGATGGGAGAAGGGTTTTCCCTCTGGTCCATGGTCTCCATGGCATGGGAGGGGCAAGAGCCCCTCCGAGATTGGATCTGTCTCTCTGTCTCTCTCTCTATTTCTGCGTTCCCAGATTCTGGCCCTTCACCGTTTCTTAAATTCCTGGAGATCCGTAACTCCGATTGGGCTGAATTTTGGACACGATTTTTATCCGGATATTAGCTTTCTTGTGGCGAAATAAGGGCATCGACCACCCTACGAAGTGGCCACGAGGGCCCAGGGAACGCGTGCCACCCCTGGGCGCGCCCCTCACCCTCGTGGGCCACTCGGGCATCGTCTCACGTTGGTTCCGCTTCCCAAAATTCACATATATTCCAAAAAAAATCTCCGTCCGTTTTTATCCCGCTTGGACTCCGTTTGATATGGATATGCTACGAAACAAAAAACATGCAACAAACAAGAACTGGCATTGCGCACTGGATCAATATGTTAGTCCCAAAAAATAGTATAAAAAATTGCCAAAAGTATACGAAAGTTGTAGAATATTGGCATGGAACAATAAAAAATTATAGATACGACGAAGATGTATCAACAGTCACTTTTGATTCTTCCTTAGAGAAGCTTGATGGTTTTCTTGTTCCTACCTCAATATCTGGTATGGTTTCACATACCTATGAAGATGCATAAGACAGTGCCGCTATAGAAGCTACTAGTTATATGGAAAACAAGCATGGGAAAGAAATTAGAGACTACCACTACACCCATGTCATAACGCTTCAAAATCAAGTTAGGCATTTGGTCACGTGGTTGTTGGAAGGAAATGAGACTATCAAGAAACTACACAAATGCTGGTACTATGCTGTTAGGTATATGAGCTCATATTCTGACCAAATACAGAACTCAACAACTCCTCAACACCTAAGAGGGCAAGTTAATACCAAAGGGATTATGAAATCAACGCTGGCAGGCATTGAGGAACTGACACCGAGGTTACATTATATTGGAGTGAAGTCAGAGGAGCGGTTGATGACTATTAAAGATAGCTTCTGATAACCTTAAAAAACATGTCCCAAACAACAAGCTTGAGTGCTTAGTAGGCAACATACTTTTGGTTCCTATTAGTCCAGTTTAGTAGTGGAACATTTGTCTTTTGGAGATCTCCAACTGCTTTTAGATTTGTACTATGCAAGAACAATGCAGCGACGACGTTCTGCTCCAAAGACTGAACCTAAAATGACAGCTTCCTTTATGTAAGTGTTTTTGTAAACAAGTGTGAGGCAAGCAGCTGTCTGTACTCTTATCAGGTGGCTTCTCATCTTCTGCTGTGAAATGTTATGTTTATGTTCGTGTGCTATCACATCGATTCTCATCTTCTGCACACAAACGCCCTTTGCTTCTGATTGATCGTTATTGTTCTTTACTTTTTATAATATTTGCTGGTATATAGTGTGCAAGATATACCTTTGCTTGGATATGCATTCCTCTGGGTGTATCACCTTATCTCCTCATGATGCTTTGTGCTTGAGTACAACCGCGTATAGATTCTCTTTGGAATTTCATTTCCGTTAAATTGTATGAACTATCCATACGGTTGCCTTGGCCATTATTCATCGTTTCATTCATGCAGCAATCTTCTGCATGTCTATTTTTTTCAATTGTTTGTATGAATTGGCGCCTATGAAGTAGGCCGCCAAGGCAATTGGATTATGCTATTTGCTCTTCTTCGTTGTGTTCTTGCTCTTACTAACTCCTATCATGTATTATCGGTTTAGTTATCGAAATGCATGTCCAATGGATGTCTTTTGTGGTATTATAAAGCACTGAAATTACCGCTACCTAATCATCTAATGTCGAATCGAACTCCATCATGTCTTGCTTCTATCACAGTTGAATGTTTCTACTCTGCTTTTTTGATATACTATATAAGCCCGTACGTTAAACCCTGAATTCCTAATGACTTAGTATTACATGCTTCTCCAAAACGTTCAGACCGGCACCCTCGCGCCAAGGCGCGCTCCCGATCTAGTAGACTACATACGGAGCAAAATGAGTGAATCTACACATTAAAATATGTCTATATACATCCGTATGTAGTTCATATTGAAATCTCTAAATAAACTTATATTATTTTTTAATGTAAAAGGGCTTATATTTAGAAACGAAGGAAGTAATTAGTCTTCTTTTCTCCCTTCATTTGCGGTAGGAGGATACTTGTCCGTTGCGGTGTCCGTCGCAAATGGGTCACGGCCCCGCAGCCTGGGGAGGTGGGTAGAGTATCAGCTCGGCTCGCAGATGGCCTGTCGACCGACCCATTTCCATCGCATGTCCTACAAAACCCTAGCCCCTCCCTCCACGCCGCCTCCTTCAACCGCCTCCTCTCATATCACGAAAACAAACAGGGGGAAACCAACCAGAGAGCTTCACCCAACGCGCGATGGGGAAGAAGAAGGAGCGGCCAATGAATGTGTCGGGCAAGCCCCGTCACTCTCTCGACGTCAACCGCCCCAACGATAAGAAGGGTGCTGGCGGCGGCGCCGGCGCCGGCGGGAGTCGGTCCGCGGCCACTGTGCGGCGGCTCAAGATGTAAAAACTAAGGACCATCAGGGACCGCGGTGGGAAGATCGTCAAGCACGACCCCCAGTCCAAGGAGGTCCCCAACACCCGCATCGAGCTTGACCGCCGGTTGTTCGGTGAGCAAACCCCTACCTCTGTGTTTGTTTTTCTAGTTGCGCACTTGATCGATGCCCTTAAGGTACGAGGGCAGGTAATTACGTGATACGTCTCCGTCGTATCTATAATTTTTGATTGTTCCATGCCAATATTATACAACTTTCATATACTATTGGCAACTTTTTATACTATTTTTGGGACTAACATATTGATCCAGTGCCCAGTGCCAGTTCCTGTTTGTTGCATGGTTTTTGTTTCGCAGAATATCCGTATCAAACGGAGGCCAAATGGGATAAAAACACACGGAGATTTTTTTTTGGAATATATGTAATTTTTCGGAACAAGAATCAACGCGAGACGATGCCCGAGGGGGCCACGAGGCAGGGGGCGCGCCCCAGGGGGTGGGTGCGCCCCTGACCCTCGTGGCCACCACGTAAGGCGGTTGGTGCCCTTCTTTTGCCGCAAGAAAGCCAATATCTGGATACAAACCGTGTTAAAATTTCAGCCCAATCAGAGTTACGGATCTCCGGGAATTTAAGAAACGGTGAAAGGCAAGAATCTAGAACGTAGAAACAGAGAAAGACGGAGAGACAGATCCAATCTCGGAGGGGCTCTCACCCCTCCCATGCCATGGAGACCAAGGACCAGCGGGAGAACCCTTCTCCCACCTAGGGAGAAGGCTAAGGAAGAAGGATAAGGAGGGGGGCTCTCTCCCCCTCCATTTTGGTGGCGCCGGAGTGCCACAGGGGCCATCATCGTGTGATGGTGATCTACACCAACACCTCTGTAATCTTCACCAATATCTTCATCACCTTCCCCCATCTATCTACAGCGGTCCACTCCCCTGCAACCCGCTGTGCCCTCTACTTTAACATGGTGCTTTATGCTTCATATTATTGTCGAATGATGTGTTGCCATCCTATGATGTCTGAGTATATTTTCGTTGTCCTATCGGTAATTGGTGAATTTCTATGATTGGTTTAATTTGCTTGTGGTTATGTTGCTGTCCTTTGGTGCCCATCATATGAGCGCGCATGTGGATCACACCATAAGGTTAGTTGTATGTTGATAGGACTTGATGTCTACTACGCAACCTTATTCTTGTAGACGTTGTTGGGCCTCCAAGTGCAGAGGTTTGTAGGACAGTAGCAAATTTCCCTCAAGTGGATGACCTAAGGTTTATCAATCCGTGGGAGGCGTAGGATGAAGATGGTCTCTCTTAAGCAACCCTACAAACAAATAACAAAGAGTCTCTTGTGTTCCCAACACACACAATACAATGGCAAATTATATAGGTGCACTAGTTCGGCGAAGAGATGGTGATACAAGTGCAATATGGATGGTAGATATAGGTTTTTGTAATCTGAAAATATAAAAACAGCAAGGTAACTAATGATAAAAGTGAGCACAAACGGTATTGCAATGCTTCAAAACAAGGCCTAGGGTTCATACTTACACTAGTGAAAGTTCTCTCAACAATAATAACATAACTAGATCATATAACTATCCCTCAACATGCAACAAAGAGTCACTCCAAAGTCACTAATAGCGGAGAACAAACGAAGAGATTATTGTAGGGTACGAAACCACCTCAAAGTTATTCTTTCTGATCGATCTATTCAAGAGTCCGTAGTAAAATAACACGAAGCTATTCTTTCTGTTCGATCTATCCTAGAGTTCGAAGGAGAAATGCCGATGCATATAAAGTGTGTGCACTTATGCGGTAGATAGAGAGAAATATAGCGCGTTTGTGAGAATGGGCCGGTGCATAGCGCATCTACGTGTAAAAGGAGGTTCTACGCATTAAATTAAAATATAAGTGGCATTATTATTTTTGGATCAGATCATGAATTTTGCAAATTGCGTATGGATGAAAATCGGTCTATCAGACACCCATACTCTGTTGAATTCTAGCATGTGCATGCGTTTATTTCATATTATCGATCCATAGAGTGAGAGCGGTTAGAAATACAGGCAATGGATGCTTTTGCAATTGATATATAAACATTAATTAGTACAGTCCATGTTGTTAGTGTGAAGCACTTTATACATTTGTCACTTGCATGGGTACATTCCAAATTGCTAGCTACGAAATAGAATACATGTCGAATTCAACGTAAAGGGGGTTTCGAAGATTCGAATTCATAGGAAGTGCATTCATCTATTTGAACCTGAGATAATGGCATTTGTAAATCAGATGTAAAAGGGGGCATCAATCTTTGTTGTGCGTTTGAACATGCTATATATATATTCATACGCATGTCTAACTTTTATTTTGCAACCAAGGAGATTATATCTAGAACCATGCATGAACTGAGGTAAGTTGCATATTTTTTAATATATACTCGTGTACAATGTATATTCGAATGTAGCACCTCCATTCCAACGTTAATGCCTCTCCTCCCAAATATTGAACGAAGCGGCAAATAGGCCTCTGGTCACCCAAAACCGCACGAGACTAATGTTTGGTGGTAGGAAATTACTGTCCTAACTCTGGCCCGTGTAGCCTATCGGCCCGATGTCCAAAGGTCTAAACCGGGGTAGGTTTGTAACTTCACCAAGACGCCAGTCTCAACCGCCTCTAAGAAGCATTCATACGCCGTGGGCGCCTAAACACCCATGCGCTCGGTCGAAATCTATCCCGCCCACATTTGGGACACCTGAGATTACTGTCCTACCCTCAACCCGCAATATGTCCAAAATTTTAGATGGGGGCAAAGTTTGTAACTTTCCCCAAATTTCAAACAAGCGCATCCCAAACCGAAACATTGTTCCCCCTCAGTTCCCCGTCTCCCTCCGTTTCCCCATTCATAGGCGCCAAAACGCCCTCTGCACCAGCCACGAAACCCCAGCCTCCTCCATCCTCCACCCCATAGTGCCCAATCCACCGCCGCTCAACTCCATCCCGCCGGAGCCGGTACCCCGATGTCGTCGTCCAACGCAACCGCAACCGCAACGCCCTCAAGGACTTAGCAGCTGAAGCCGAGGTAGAGCTGCCTCCACGACGTCGACGCCGAAGTGCGCCGTACCAGAACCACTTCGACCACGCCGTCCTGCGCCTCACTGCTGCCGCTCCACTGTCCCAACCGTCCACCGCACCGGAGCAGTTCCCGCTATGCCATCGTTCGCCGCCTCGGATCTGCTTCCCCGCCGCTGACAGACGACCACCGCACCACACTCAACAACTTGGCCATGGGTTCGTCCAAGGCTGCACCGTCCTCCACAACTTCTCGTTTCCAGCGAACCATAAGAAGATCGTTGGAAAAACATGAGGACACAACACTACCAGCAGAAAGAGGTACTCCTCTTCCCTTATTCGTGGAAACCTTACGTCTCCGCTCACACCATATTCATCCCACGAAAGAAACTAGTTGAGCGCTTCTTACTACATCTTCTTCATGATACTAAATGCACAAAGGTTTCCTCCCTTTACTATTTCACCTTTGCTAGAGGTCAGTAGCCCGCCTGGATTTCAATTCAGGGCCAGTCGAACCGTAATTAAAAGAAGTAGCACCCACTTAGGCGCGCAGAGCACCTAGTCCGCTTGTTCGTCGGGGAAGCGGTGCATCGGTGTCTATCATAGGGGTGTGGGGCGCAGGAGCTGCTTGCGCCCGATATGGAGGTCGACGGGGCTTGAATGGATTGCCGGGGGGCGGTGCCAAGCACGACGGCGTGGTGAGGTCGAGGGGAGGGCGCAGGCAGGGGACTGGGCCGGTGGTCGCTGCCGTTTCGAGGAAGTTCGTCAACACTGACTGGCTGGAGGTAGATGAAGGCGATCTGCCCGTTCTTTGTACATCGGACGGGGCAGAAAAAATGGACTGACCTAATTATTTTCAGTCGAATGTTATTTTCATAGAATTCTGTAGTAATTTAGTGTGCCATGCATGTTGTAGAGCTATCATATGCCTCCCGTCATTTATTTCTCACCGACCGGCTATCTGCTACCTTTACACTGTACTAATTGTGCACACACTTCACGCATACTTACACTATTGTTTTTTATGCATGGGTATTTCAGACTCTGACGCAGTGTTGATGAATGCTGAAAAGAAAAGACAAAAGTCGCTCTAGTGTAATTCGAAGATAAGCACTAAGCGTTTCAGCGCTCTAAAGGATGTAGTGTCAGCAGTTGGAGACAGTAAACGTAGCTCTGCAATTGATGATCTTAATTGCCACACACAAACATCCCAGGTGCTTGCTTTAACTTCGCGCTGTCAAATGTGGTTGCATGTTGCATATGGTGTCTAGCTTGTATTGCTTCCAATTTGGATAAATTGCATATGCTTACTTTACACATTATACCTTTGATAATGACATGCCTTCCTATTTTTGATACATACTACATATGTCTATTGACCATGTTCATACATCAAACTGATGCTCTTTTGTATCCCTCGTCAATCACTTATGATGAGACAGTCACCCAGGTGGGTTAGTCTGAGACGCCATACTCGTTTAAAGAGTGCAGTGTCATCCTCCCCACATGATTCTCAGGAAACATCAAGGCTGAACGAAGATAGTCAACATAGATCTCTAGTTGATGACCACAATTCCCCCACACCACCATCACAGGTGCTTGCTCTAACTTCGCAGTGTGATATGTGGTAGCATGTTGCATACGGTGTCTAGCTTGTAATGCTTCTAATTAGGGTAAATTGCATCTTCTTAGTTTACACATTATACGTGTGAATATGACATGCCTTCCTATTTTTGGTACACACTACATCTATGTGTTAACCTTGTTCTTACATGAAACTACCTCTCTTCTGTATCCTGCATCAATCACTTACGATGAGTCACCTTTATTCGTTGCATATTGCATATTATTTCTAGCCTGTTGCCATGTATTGCTTCTAATTTGGTCAAATACATTTGTTAGGGCACCCTTTTAATTTGGCAGAGTGATATTGGTTTCATCTTTCATATGGTTTCTAGCTTGCATTGATTCTAACAAGGTCAAGCACCTTGTGCTTAGTTTACACTTTATACATCATACATGTCAGTATGTCACGCCGTGCTGTTTTGCATACATATTCCATCCTCCTATCAAGCGGCTGCCTTACATGAAAGTAGTGTTCGTCAGTATCATGCATCAATGAGTTCCGAAGAGCAAATTTTATTCCTTTTTCTTGTGGGTTTGACTTGACAAGGCAAAATCAAGAAAGAGGAAGGAAAAGAGTAAGGAAGGCGATGATGGTGGTCCTCTGCAGCAACGTAAACGGAGCATCTGTACCGATTCTCCTTGTACTGATAGTGCATTACAAGGTCCAAGTCTCCGCTCCCCTACTTGACCATCCAAGGTGCTTGCTCTAACTTGGCAGTGTGATATCTGGTTGGATGTTGCATATGGTGTCTAGCTTGTATTGCTCCTAATTAGTGTAAACTGCATCTGCTTAGCTTACACATGATACGTGTGAATATGACACGCTTTCCTGTTTTGGGTACATATTATATCTGTCTATCACATCATGTTCTTACATGAAACTACTCTTCTTGTGTATCTTGCATCAGTCACTTATGATGGAACACCTTTAAGTTGGCAGTGTGATATTGGTATGTGTCTTGAATATGATTTCTAGCATGTATTGCTTCTAGTTTGATGAACGCCACCTATGATGAGACAATTTTAACTTGGCAGAGTGATATTGATTGCACCTTTCATATGGTGTCTAGTTTGAAGTGCTTCTAATTTGTTGAAGTGCCTTCTGCTTAGTTACCACATCATAGGTGTGAATATGTCAAGACGTCCATTTTTTCGTACATATTCCATCCTCGTATCATGACTTTGCCTTTCATCAGAGTAGTGTTCGTCAGTATCATGCATGAATGAGTTCTAAAGAGCGAATTATATTCCTTTTTCTTGTCGGTTTGACCTCACAATGCAAAATCAATAAAGCTGAAGGAAATTGGCAAGGCATTGGATGATGGTGGTCCTTCTGAGAAACTGAAACGGAGGTTCTCTACAGATTCTACTCCGCCATCCTCCCAACAAGATTCACAAGACAACGCAAGGCTAGGCAGTCAACGTAGCTGTGTAGATGATGAGCACATCTCCCCTACTCCACCATCACAGGTGCTTGCTCTAACTTGGCACTATTATATGTGGTTGCATGATGCGTATGATGTCTAGCTTGTATTGCTTCTAACTTTGTTGAATTGCATCTGCTTACTTTACACATAATGCCTGTGAATATGACATGTGTTCCTGTTTCTAGAACATACGTGTACAAGATGAGCACATCTCCCCTACTCCACCATCACAGGTGCTTGCTCTAACTTGGCACTATTATATGTGGTTGCATGTTGCGTATGATGTCTAGCTTGTATTGCTTCTAACTTTGTTGAATTGCATCTGCTTACTTTACACATAATGCCTGTGAATATGACACGTGTTCATGTTTCTAGAACATATGTGTACATGATGAGCACATCTCCCCTACTCCACCATCACAGGTGCTTGCTCTAACTTGGAGCTGTTATATGTGGTTGCGTTTTTCGTATGATATCTAGTTTGTATTGCTTCTGATTATGTTGAATTGCATCTGCTTAGATTACAACTTATACATGCAACGATCACTTACCCATAAGACACATTTAACTTGGGACTGTGATGTAGGGTGCATCTTGCATTGTCTTCTAGCTTGTACTGCTTCTAATTTCTTGAAATGGCACTTACGACGAGACACTTTTTACCTGATAGAGTGATATTGGTTGCGTGTTCATATGGTGCCTAGCTTGCATTTCTTCTAATTTTGTTGAAATGACTTCCGCTTACTGTTTTTTCATACATATTCCATCCTCCTATCATACGTGTGAATATGAAACGCTGTCTTTTTTGTATATATTCCATCCTCCTATCCTGCGCTTGCCTTACATCAAAGTAGTGTTCGTCTGTATCATGCATCAACCAGTTATGCAGAGCTAATTTTATTCATCTTCTTGTGGTTTTGACTTCATAAGGCAATATTAGAATATAGGAAGGAAAAGAGTAAGTTAGGGGATGTTGGTGGTCCTCCGCACCGATGCAAACAGAGACTCTCTAGATTTGCCACTGCTACTGCTAATGAAGTTGAAGTCCCAAGTCTACATGATGAGTTCATCTCCCGTACTCCACCATCATAGGTGCTTGCTCTAAGTTGACAGTGTGATAATTGGTTTCATGTTGCATATGTTGTCTAGCCTGTATTTCTTCTATTTTGATTAAATTGCACCTGCTGAGTTCATACGTTATACATGTGCGTATGACATGGCGTTCTATGTCTAGAATACACTTCATCTATCTATAATACCATGTTCTTACATCAAAGTACTGCTATTGTGTATCCCGCATCAGTCACTCATGATTGGACACTTTTAACATGGCAGTTTGATAGTGGTTGCATCTTGCATTGATTTCTATGTTGTATTGCTTCTAATTTTTCGAATTGGCACTTATGACAAGACACTTTTAACTTGGCAGAGTAATATTGGTTGCATCTTTCATATGGTGTCTAGCTTGCATTACTTCTGTTTTCTTGAAAATCCTTCTGCTTAGTTTACACATCGTAGCTGCGAATATGTCATGCCGTCCTGTTTTTCTTACATATTCCATCCTCATACAGTTGTCTTACATCAAAGTATTGCTTGTCTGTAAAATGCATCAATGAGTTCTGAAGAGCGATTTTATTCTTTTGTGTTGTGGGTACGGCTTGACATGGCAAAGTCAAAAAAGAGCAAGGAAAATAATATAGTAGGGAGTGGTGTTACTCGTCGGGTGAAACAGAAAAGGATCCGCCGTCCAGATTCTGCTGGTACTTATAGTGCAGTAGAAGGTCCAAGTCCACCGGCTAAATCTACAAACACGGTATCACCTGCTCCACCAGCTGCTGCATCCGCTTCAACTGTACCAACATCTCAACAAGTTACTCGTTCGTTTGCTCCGGAACTGGCCAGTTCCCAATCTACCTTCACACCTAACACTACTTCCGAAGCACTGCTGACACAACATGACTTGGCAAGATTAGATGAATCTCATGAGCATCAACACCAAGATGGTACCTGATCGAGTCAAGTTGTAGTTGCATGCTCCTTTATATGTACTCTCATAGTTTGATGTACACTAACACTTTCCATATTCGTTGTTGAACTAGTGATGACCCACAACCGTAAGGGATCTATTGCAGCGTTTTCGATAAGTAAGAGTGTCGAACCCAACGAGGAGCAGAAGGTATTGATAAGTGATTCTGAGCAAGGAATAACTGCAAGCACTGAAAGATAACTTTTTAGGGGTTTTCTTGATATAAGCAACAGGAAAGTAAAAGCGAGCAAAGTAAAAGGCACTAGAGAGTAACAAGTGGCCCAATCCTTTCTGAGCAAAGGAGAGGCCTAGCAACTGAACTTATAAAGGCTAAAGTGTTCTTGAGGACACACGGAGAGGTAGTCATGTGCTTTCGCCATATTCCGTATCGGTACTATGTGATGTGTTGATAAGTGTTGAGTGGGCGGATCTATGCTAGTACACCCTCTAGACTAAGATGAGTGCACTCTTATGATTAAACACCTTGCAAGCATCCGCAAATACAAGATAGTATTTAAGGCAAAAGCCTAACCATAGCAATACGATCGATGATCCATTGTTCCCTTGTGCAAAAGCGTGCGAACTGGGGTTCAGGTTTCGGTCACTCCGGCAACCCACCGTAAGCATTCTTTGTACACAATGTATTCCCCTAGGTCCTTAATAAGGCGAAGTGTTGAGTGTTCGACTCACACAACACCACTAGGAAAATAACAACACAACTTAAGTATCAAACAACACATATTACTTCAACATCATATGACTACTAACAACAAGACTTCTCCCATGTCCTCAAGAACTAAAGTAACTACTCACAAGACATAAAAGAGATCATGATCAGTGGAGATAGATGGATGATAAAAAATCTGGACACAATGATATTTCTCCAACAAAACTCAATAGCATTCACCACAAAGTAGTAATCAACACCGATAGAGTAGAGAGGATAGATAGTACGGATTACAACACAAGTTGCAATTGTGAGATGAGATTGGATGAAGATGGAGATGGTGCTGATGTTGGGGATGATGTTGATGATGATCTCGATGATGCCCGTGACGATGGTGATGACGATGGCGATGATCTCCCCTTCCGGGAGGTGATCTCCCCGACGGAATCTGCCCGCCGGAGATGGCTTTTCTTCTCTGTAGGTTTCCGCCACGGAGCGGCGGCGGAACTCCGTAAACTCCCCCCTTCTAGGGTTTCTGGATGACGAGGAGTATATAGGCCAGAGGGGGGAGCCTGGAGTGGGCCAGGGGCTCCAGGCGCCCTCCCGGCGCGGCCAGGGTGGGGGCCGTGCCAGGTGGCCGCCTGGGCACCCTATGGCCCCCCTCTGGTTGCTCTTTTGCGTATCTTCGTGATCCTTCTGGAAAATACCCTCCGTCGATTTTCAGGTAATTTGGAGGTATTCTTCTTCAGCAACTCAACGTCCACTTTTTACCGCTGAATCCTGCGTCTGCTGCTTCGGCACCGAAAAGTTGCAAACTGTGTAAAATAGGCCAAAACAACATAAGAACATCATCGTAATGTGAAATTTATCAATGAATAAGGATGAATTACGATATAAATTAGTGATGCATTTTGGACGTATCAACACCCCCAAGCTTAGACCTCGCTTGTCCCCAAGCGAATACTGAGCTCGGTAAACCTGTCCACAAGTTTAGAGAGTGAAGTGTCGATAAATAGAATACGGACAAGAAGCATCACAGTTTCTTCACCAAACTCAAATATCCTCAACAGCAATCTTCAACTCATAAGGCCCTTATAAAAGAGTGGTAACACTTATAATCGAAAGTAGGGCTAAGGAAACTCATCAAATCATGGCAAACATGTCCTTTGGTCAAAGAACAACTAATAGCTTTTACTTTTGCTCTTTCCCTTTATGTTTTGATGAGATTAATTGAAGCTTTTGAAAGAACATGTTATTAGGCAAGAAGTGAAAGTGTTAACACAAAGGAAGATGTTTGCTTTAGCTGGGCTTTACAAACAACTTACTTATCAAATGATAATGTCAACAAGGATATGATATGACAAATCTTAATGCAACTTTATATGAATGAATCCTCGTCAACATCAAATGTCTGCTCTCTTTAAGAATAGAAGGAAGTAGGAATAACTGACTCAACCTAAAACTAAGAGATAGGCCCTGCTCTAGGGAAGTAGGGAAAACTCATGTGCTATCCTTAAATGAAACAGAATGAAAACAAGTTTTAAGAGGTGCATGATTTGTCAACGAATGCTAATAGATAACTCAATTACTTCTCAAACTGGACAAGTTTCGAGGAACGGCTCCCGCACGGGGACAATCACATCCCCTTAATCTCCTTTGTTTATCACTGCCAAAAGTTTTCTGATTTCTCATGAACAAAGCATGAATGAGGGTTTGTTTGTTGTATTATCTTTTATGAGCCGGGCGTACTCATGCCAGTTCCTCCTCGTATTAGGGGTTTGCAGATTAGACATGCAATCCCGGGGTAAAATTTGTCCAACTTAAAAAGATCATGAATTAACTACTACTTCCTCATGAGCTAAAACAGGGGCACAAAATAGAATATTTTGAACATTTAAGGATAACACATAAATTCTATACTTTAGGAGGTGGTAGTGGAATACCACGAATAGGAAGGTATGGTGGACTCATATGGAAGGTATTGGTTTAAGGGTGTGGATGCACAAGCAGAATTCCGCTTAGTACAGAGTTTAGGCTAGCAAAGGCTTTGAGAGAACAGACAATTGATGATGACTAAGATGCAAAGCAATATAAAGCATAAACATTAAAATAAGCATAACACATCAAGTTGTCTTCCTTGTCAGCATAACACTTCAAGCATAATAACATAAAGGTTTTGGCTATGTCGCTACTTTAAGAAAATCATGCTTGTTGTTATGACCAAAGCTATGTTTGCCAAGATTAAATAAAGTTTTCAAAGCCATACCTGATATAAGGTCAATACTCCCCATAAGAATCATCATATAAGGTCGATTGCATGAAGAGAATACCGAGTGCAGCAAAGGAACCAATAGACTTCTCATTAATATTCCATCATAGACGACTCCACACTCACGGATACAATCACAGAAGGAGTGATAGACCTCAATGCACACACCTATTTCATATAATAACCTCCCTAGACATGATACGACTCTACTTGACTCTAAAAGACAAAAGATAAAGATAAAGATACCGGGCACTCCCCCAAGCTTGGAACAAGCCAAGGGGATGCCATTACCCAAGGAGGTTTCACTCCTCATTCTTGTTGACGTTGATCACGTAGTCCTCGGCGAAGCGCTTCCATGGAAGGGGTTCTCCAGTCTCATATGAGAAGTTTGTCTCCTAAATCCTTTGATGTCCCTTGGATAGGGCATCCTCTCAATTGCTTCGATCTTGGCCTTGTCCACCTCAATTCCCCTTTCAGAAATCTTGTGACCAAGAACAATTCCTTCGTTAACCATGAAGTGGCACTTCTCCCAGTTGAGTACCAGATTTGTCTCCTCACATCTCTGCAAAACTTTATTAAGGTTGTGGAGACAATGGTCAAAGGAAGTTCCATAGACGGAGAAATCGTCCATGAAGACTTCCACAATCTCCTCACAGAAACCATGAAAGATAGCAGACATACACCTTTGAAAAGTAGCAGGGTCATTACATAAACCAAAAGGCATACGCCTGTAAGCATAAGTACCATAGGGACAAGTAAAAGTGGTCTTCTCTTGATCAGCAGTGTTAACATGAATTTGAGAGAAGCCAGAATAACCATCGAGGTAACAAATGTGGGTATTTTTGGATAACCTTTCAAGCATTTAGTCGATGAACGGCAACGGCTAGTGATCCTTCCTGGTTGCCTTGTTCAGCTTCCTGTAATCAATACACATTCTATATCCAATAATAATTCTATGAGGTATTAGTTCATTCTTATCATTAGGAACCATAGTTGTACCTCCTTTCTTAGGAACACAATGTACCGGGCTTACCCACTTACTATCAGCTATAGGGTAGATAATACCTACGGCTAGAAGCTTGAGAATCTCAGTTCTTACAACATCCATTATCTTCGGGTTCAACCGTCGTTGATGATCAACAACTGGTTTAGCATCGGGCTCAAGGTTGATAGTATGTTGACAGATAGATGGACTAATCCCCTTAAGGTCAATAAGGGTATAGCCAATTGCACCTCGGTGTTTACGAAGTACTTCCAATAGTCGCTCTTTTTCATATCCTGAAAGGTTAGAGTTGATAATAACAGGATATACTTTCTTTTCATCTAAATAAGCATACTTGAGCGTATCGGGAAGAGGTTTAAGATCGAACACCGGGTCTTCTTTTGGTTTTGATAAAATTCCCAAAGGTTCAACCGGAAGGTTGTGCTTCAAGATAGCAGGTTGTCTCAAGAATATTTCATCTAGTTCATTTCTTTCCTGCATATGCAAATCATTCTCGTGGTCCTCCATATATTGCTGCAAAGGATCATTAGGGGGAATAGCAATAGAAGCAATACTTTCAATAATTTTATCATCACTAGGTAAATCAGTACCACGAGGCTGCTTAGAGAACTTAGAAAAGTTAAATTCATATGGCTCACCATTGAATTCAACAGAAACTTTACCTTTCTTGCAATCTATTATAGCTCCACAAGTTCTGAGAAAAGGTCTACCAAAAATAATAGGACAAAAATTGTCCCTCACTGAACCAAGTACTAGAAAGTCGGTAGGGTATTTTACCTTTCCACATAGGACTTCAACGTCTCTCACAATTCCGATAGGAGAGATAGTTGCTCTGTTTGCAAGATGAATGGTAACATCAACTTCTTCAAGTTCACAAGGTGAAATCTCACCGATGATCTCTTGATAAAGTGAACAGGGGATAGCACTAGCACTCGATCCCAAATCGCATAGCCCATAATAATTGTGATCTCCTATTTTAACAGATACTACTGGAGTACCTGAAATTGGGCGTTTATTCTTGGCTGTGACAAGGTTAGTGGAAACAGCACAAAAATTTACATTGGAATCCAAAACATCATTAGTAACAAGGTCTTTAACCAATGCAACTTGAGGATCGACCTTGATCTGGTCCTCAGGCTCATCAATTCTTCTCTCACTTTTATTTATTATGCCTGTCACAAGAGAGTGCTCCCTTATCCTTTCGGGAAAAGGAGGCTTTTCATATATAACTGCAGGCAAAATAGGGTCAGCAACATGAATATCAACAGGTAACTCTTTGAAAGGTTCATGATGCTGATCTCTCTTATTTTTAAAAGAATCAACGTGAGAGGCAAAATCCTTACAGAAATCAATCATTAGATGGGAATCAAGACCAATCTTAGAGCAAAAGGTATTGAAGTAATCAGTTTTCACATAGCTCTCAATATAATCATGCTCATAATTTATAGCGGGTTCAA
This sequence comes from Secale cereale, assembly GCA_902687465.1. NCBI lineage: Eukaryota > Viridiplantae > Streptophyta > Magnoliopsida > Poales > Poaceae > Secale > Secale cereale. The sequence continues at coordinate 136,284,192 of LR738714.1, forward strand.
TACCTTTATCGATTTCCCAATCTTCGGTATTCCTCTGGATCCTTTCAATGAGATCCCACCTTTCTTCAACGCTCTTTGTCTGAAATACCCCACAAGAGGAGGCATCCAGCATCTCCTTATCCTGACGAGAAAGCCTGGCATAAAAATTTGTAAGTATAATTTTCTTGGGGAGCTCATGAATAGGACATTTGAGCATTAGGGACTTCAATCTCCCCCAAGCTTGAGCAATGCTTTCTTCGTCACGAGACCTAAAGTTATAGATATAGTTCCTGTCTCGATGAATTTCATGAAGAGGATAAAACTTGGTATAAAAGAGAGACATAAGCTCTTGCCAATCAAGCAAGTGTGAGTTATCGAGAAGTTTATACCAGTCTGAAGCTTTATCTATAAGCGATACGGAGAACAATTTCCTCATGACAAACTCCATTGATACACCTGCAAGCTTAAATAATGAACATAGTTGTGACAGATATAGCAAGTGTTCACCGGGATGTTTGTCTCCTGCATAACGATTAGCCAAAACATAATCGATAATACCAGCTGGTATTTTATAGGGCACAATTTCAGTAGGGGGAGGAGCAACCACCACAGATGTGGGGCGTCTTCCCACAAGCAACGATCCAATAGCAAGGTTGTCCATAAGGACAAAGAGCAGCGACATCAAAATAAAAATAGAAATATAATAACTTCCTTACCAGCTTCACTTACCAATAGCGCTACACTCCCCGGCAACGGCGCCAGAAAACGGTACTTGATGACCCACAACCGTAAGGGATCTATTGCAGCGTTTTCGATAAGTAAGAGTGTCAAACCCAACGAGGAGCAGAAGGTATTGATAAGTGATTCTGAGCAAGGAATAACTGCAAGCACTGAAAGATAACTTTTTAGGGGTTTTCTTGATATAAGCAACAGGAAAGTAAAAGCGAGCAAAGTAAAAGGCACTAGAGAGTAACAAGTGGCCCAATCCTTTCTGAGCAAAGGAGAGGCCTAGCAACTGAACTTATAAAGGCTAAAGTGTTCTTGAGGACACACGGGAGAGGTAGTCATGTGCTTTCGCCATATTCTGTATCGGTACTATGTGATGTGTTGATAAGTGTTGAGTGGGTGGATCTATGCTAGTACACCCTCTAGACTAAGATGAGTGCACTCTTATGATTAAACACCTTGCAAGCATCCGCAAATACAAGATAGTATTTAAGGCAAAAGCCTAACCATAGCAATACGATCGATGATCCATTGTTCCCTTGTGCAAAAGCGTGTGAACTGGGGTTCAGGTTTCTGTCACTCCGGCAACCCACCGTAAACATTCTTTGTACACAATGTATTCCCCTAGGTCCTTAATAAGGCGAAGTGTTGAGTGTTCGACCCACACAACACCACTAGGAAAATAACAACACAACTTAAGTATCAAACAACACATATTACTTCAACATCATATGACTACTAACAACAAGACTTCTCCCATGTCCTCAAGAACTAAAGTAACTACTCAAAAGACATAAAAGAGATCATGATCAGTGGAGATAGATGGATGATAAACAATCTGGACACAATGATATTTCTCCAACAAAACTCAATAGCATTCACCACAAAGTAGTAATCAACACGGATAGAGTAGAGAGGATAGGTAGTACGGATTACAACACAAGTTGCAATTGTGAGATGAGATTGGATGAAGATGGAGATGGTGCTGATGTTGGGGATGATGTTGATGATGATCTGATGATGCCCGTGATGATGGTGATGACGATGGCGATGATCTCCCCTTCCGGGAGGTGATCTCCCCGGCGGAATCTACCCGCCGGAGATGGCTTTTCTTCTCTGTAGGTTTCCGCCACGGAGCGGCGGCGGAACTCCGTAAACTCCCCCCTTTTAGGGTTTCTGGATGACGAGGAGTATATAGGCCAGAGGGGGGAGCCTGGAGTGGGCCAGGGGCTCCAGGCGCCCTCCCGGCGCGGCCAGGGTTGGGGCCGCGCCAGGTGGCCGCCTGAGCACCCTGTGGCCCCCTCTGGTTGCTCTTTTGCGTATCTTCGTGATCCTTCTGGAAAATACCCTGCGTCAATTTTCAGGTAATTTGGAGGTATTCTTCTTCAGCAACTCAGCGTCCACTTTTTACCGCTGAATCCTGCGTCTGCTGCTTCGGCACCGGAAAGTTGCGAACTGTGTAAAATAGGCCAAAACAACATAAGAACATCATCGTAATGTGAAATATATCAATGAATAAGGATGAATTACGATATAAAATAGTGATGCATTTTGGACGTATCAACTAGCACCACGACGCAAGTAGAAACAGACATGAGGGATAATGCTTGACAGATTAACCTAATCTAAAGGAGGAAGAGTGGAGATCCATTTTGAGGCAGGTTTAAAAAGGCCACGTGATGCTACAGAGTCAGGCGAGTTAGTATCAGAGGCAGCCGTTGCCGTTAGGTGTCATGCATGTATCCTCCCAACGTGGATCCAGTACAGGAATGAGAAAGACAATACCCAGTTTAACACCTTCCTTGACCATTTATCTGTAAGTAATGTTATTCATCGCAATTAGTAATATTGTCTTGCTCTGTCCCATACTTTCTAGCTTCCTCCTAATAAGACTCACATTCTTTTTTTCAACAGATGAGGTTCAAGTTGGATCCAAAAGATGATGCAACTAAACAAGCATGCACTCATGTTTTTAAGTCTGCTCTATGACAGTATCGGCACCACCTTAGAAAATATCACTTTGAAGGAAAGGTTAACAATGAAATCGCCCAAACATCTCCAGTGGAATATATTATAGATGAAGACTAGACAGCCCTCGTTAAACACTGGTGTCGGGGTTTTGGTGCGACATATGCCAAAGGATGGCTTATCATGCATGGGGACAATAGAACGTCGCCGGGCCCTGGAAGCGGGATAAGGCGATACTTAGGACGCCTACGAATCTTCCCAAGTTTGGGGCTCTCCGTGGAGATAACACCCCTAGTTCTGCTCCGCGGGGACTCCGTGTCATGATTAATGTCAATATGGTAGCTACAAGGTTGCTCCTTGAGCTGTGTCGTCTAGAGGAGGAAGAAGGGCAAGGCTAGCTCTCTACCTTCGCTCTAGGGAATGCGGGTTGTCGCTAGGGTTTCTCCCTATCTGTGTCTCTCCCTCTTTTTGTCTCTCTTCTTTCTTAGAGTCCAACCCCTCCACATGGAGGACCCTGGGGGGTTTATATAGGCCTACCCCCAGGGGTACAATTGTAATCTGGGTGGAATGGCCCCCGGCTGTCAGCGTCTTCGGGTGCCGGCCTTCCCGCCTGTATGCGGGCCCTCGTGATTGCTTTTCACTGTGGGCGCTCTTCCGCTGACGGCAGCATCGTTAGGAGGGGAATGGCCACAGTGCCGCCGCATCCTGTCGTGTACTGCCATCACGTCCTGTCTTGTCATCTTGATGGGGTTCAGACTCCTAGGGCACGGTTAGCCGCCTGCTGCCAGGCGGCTCGTCCCCCAGGCCGCCTGCCAAGGGTCGCTTGCTTCTTGTTCACCCACTGGCTGGTGGGGCCAGCCGCCTGCTGGCCCTGCCGCCTGTGGGTAGTGGGATAATGGCTTCCTCTGACCGGGGCTAGGTCATTGGCAACATGGCTACAGTGATACGCCGCTTAAGGAGTGTCCGTAAGATACGCCCTCACTGTAGCCCCCCTTATAGATTCTCTAAGGACATGCTCTACTATAGCCATGCCTTAGCCTTGTCGTGGTTCCCCAGCACACGTCTCGAGGGGGAGGCGTGGGGCCGTCTTCTGGATGCTGGTCATTAGGCTGCCGCCTGTCCAGGCCCCACCGCCTGCTGGCGTCCGGCTCCTGGGCGTTGCGGCCCCATGAGGCGGCCCGATGAGCAGGCGGCCGGGGGGG
>LR738714.1:136295336-136432406 GCA_902687465.1 Secale cereale
GGGGGGGGTCAGCCCCGCTCGCGCACACATCCCCGCTCCATTCTCTTCTTCCTCCTTGCTCTCTCTCTCTCTCTCGCACCTCGCCATCGCCGATCGCAGCGCTCCGTCGGATCGAGATCTTGCCTCAAGCCATGGCTGCAGAGGCGCAGGCCCACCTATCTGGCGAGTGGGACGGCAGCGAGGTCCTCGACGAGCACATCTTCTACCTCCGCCGCACGCGGCGATTGCCCTCTGCCGACAAGGTCGCCGTGCGTCTGGTGCCGGCGAAGGAAATCAGGCCGGTGCCGCGGTTCGGTGAGCGGTCGTCTTCCGCTCGCACTTCCCCTGCGGCTTCGGGCTCCCCGCCCGCGGCTTCTTCCGCTCCTTCCTCGAATTCTTCAACGTGTAGCTTCACCACCTCACGCCGAACACAGTGGTGACGCTGTCCGCCATCGTTGATACTCCCCACAATCGAGCTGTGGACCGAGCTCTTCTATCTGAAGCTCAGCACCGCGGTCCAGGGCGTGGCAGCCCAGTGCGGTGGGTGCATCGCGGTGAAGCCCAGCGGGGTCAAGAACTACTTCCCGCCGCCTGCTCTCGTGCACTCGATGAAGCAGTGGCAAAGGACATATTTCTACGTCTTTAACGTCGACCCAGCACACAATTTCATTGACCTGCCGGACTTCGCACCCGGCCCGCCTGCCGAACCCCGCGCCTCTTGGAAGTCCCGGCCCGTCTCCCTCACACGCGGGGCCTCCATCGCCGTGCGGCGCCTCCGGGAGATGAGGGAAAACGAGGGCCTGGTGTTCTCGGACCTTCTGCTCACCTTTGCGGAGCGCCGGGTGCTGCCGCTGCAGTCCCACCCGCATCTGATCTGTGATATGAGCGGGCGCCGAGACCCGAGCCGGACCTGCACCAAGCAGATGCCATACAAGGAGGTGGCCCTTCTGGTGAACTCCGTCTCCAACTGCAAGCTCTCTGACTCGGGCTGGGCATTTGGCAAGCCGCCGTACAATTGCAACAACCCGCCGCCTGCGGTGAGCTCCCTCTTTTTTTCTTCTTCTTTCCTTCCTCCGCCTGTCCCAGCCGCCTGATCCTTGTGCCGCCTGCAGATCTTCCCCGGCCAGTCAGAGCAGGGCACCGACCAGCCGGGCCGCCCTCTGCTACCAGACCGCTCTAAGAGCGATACGAGCGACCCCGATCTGGGGGCTGCCGCCATGGAGGAAGAGGAGGTGACAGGCGGCGGGGGCCAGCTAGCAGACGGCTCGTCAGGAGGCGGTGTCGAGGACTGGCCAGATGATGACGAGGGGGAGGAAGCGCCGCTTCGCGTCCGAGAGGCGAACCCGCTTGAGAGCGGTAGCTACCTGGTGGCGCCGCCAACCACAGCCGGCGGCGTGAAACACCGGCCCTCTGCCAAGCCAGCTGGCGGCAAGCTCAAGAAGCTTAAGCTCTCAGCCGCTGCCACCAAACGCCAGGAGGCGGACGCCAAAGAAGCCCTTCCTAGGGTTCCCAAGCCCAGGCAGGCCGTGTCCGCGTAAGTGTTGCATCCTCTTTTCTTTCTGTATTTGTTCTAATTTCTCGCCTCCTTCGTGGCTGACTCTACTGTCTTCTTGAGAATACTCGAACAGTGCCCCGCTTTCTCTCTCGCGGGCGCCTGTGGGCTCTGTAGTTGGGGGCACAGATGCCCCTTCTGTGCCGCACCGCGTGGACCCTGCAGCTGCGCTCCGAGAGGCGACAGAAAGGAATGCCCGAGAGGCGCGCGAAGAGCGGCAAGCCATGGCCCTTGAGCAGGCGAAGGCCGACGCTGCAGCCAAGGCTGAAGCCGAGGCAACCACTAAGGCCTAGGCGGATGCCGCCGCCCAAGCCCAGGAATAGGAGGCGGGCCTCCAGCAGCCGGCGGACCATGCCAATCCCCAAGACATGGGCCCTCCGGAGCCGTCCGTCCAAGTGCCGGCTGCAGGCGAGCAGCCGGCTCTTGATAAGGAGGGGGACGGCCGGGCCGCCATGGAGGCGGAAGCAATCCCTCCCACGCCGCCCGCTGGGATGCAGGACAGCCGGACCGTGGGAGCGGAGGTGCCGCTGGCAGAAGATGTGCTGGTGGCAGGCCCGCTGCCGACCCCCCGAGTCCCCGCCCATCCGCGTCTTGTGAAGGCGGCCTCAGCGCCACGGCAAGTAGAGGCCGGCGCTGCTAGCTCGTCATCACCAGATAACGAGGCCACCAGTGCAGTTCCACCAGGCTGGACACCCGGTGGTAGCGGCGTGTTGAACGTCGCATCACGGGACGTCCTTGACCGCTTCAACTCTCTGGGCGAGGTCATGCAAACGGCCTTGCGGGAGTTCCTGGCTACGCGAACCTCTGTCCGGGTATGTTGACTCCTTGCTTCTACTTTTATTTCTTCAATTTCTTCTATGGGGGCGCATCGGCGCACCCACTGGGTATAGTCCCCGAGTTCCGAGTCGGCTGCTGAGCAGGCGGCTTGGAACTCCAAGGCGCTACTTTGTGGGCTAACTTGTTTCTTGCTGCAGGATTACCACAATCTTTGGGTGGCGGCCTTCAACTCCCAGCGTCAGGAGTTGGCTCAACTAAGGGCTACCCTGGCCGAAAGCTAGAGTAAGTGTGTTCTTTTCCTCCTTGCAGGCGCGCGTCAGCGCACCCGCTGGGTGTAGTCCCCGAGTTCCGAGCCGGCTGCTGGGCAGGCGGCTTGGAACTCCAAGATTGTCTTGTCTTCTTGCTGGTGCTGATGCTCCTTCTACTTTCTTGTCAGCAACCGCGACCGACCTCCGCAATCAGCTGGGCGGGGTCCAGGCTGAACTTGCCGCCAAGGAGTAGGAGCGGAGCCTCGCCGCCCAAGAACGTGACCGCCTGGCCAAGGAGCTGGCAGACCAGGCGGCGACACACAAGGCGGAGCTCAGGAAGCTGGCGAACACCGAGGAGCTCCTTTCGGCCGAGTTCGAAACCAAACGCTCGAACTGGGCCGAGACGGAGACGGCTCTGCAGGACGGCTACGGAGCCATCGCGGACATGGTCGATGGTAAGCCGCCTCCCCTGCTTTCGCGTGCTTGCCGTCTGCTATGGCCGGTTTTTTTTTCTAATTCTTTGTCTTGTCCTTGGCGCAGAATTCTTCCCGGGCCATTCTGTTGCCGCCAGCCAGGCTATTGAGGCCCAACGCGACGGGAGGCGCGGGGCGGGCTTGGTGATCGCACCTGAGGAGCCCCGAACTCCCAATGAACAACTTCTCGCCGTCAAAGCGCGCCTCCAGCCGGCCCATCGCCTGCTCCGCCGCCTGCAATGTGCCGGGTCCTAGGTACTAGCGGTCCTCTAGCCAGACGTCCTGGTACTCCGCACTCCCAGCCGGACCGACGATTGGCTGGAGGCGGCCGGCCGCCGCTTCGAGGCCTGGAAGGGCGCCGTGGCAAGGGCCGGCACACGGACCGCCCTGGAATGCGCCAAGGGTTGGTATCCAGACCTAGACCTCGCCCAGCTTGCGACCTTCCGCCTAGAAGCTGAGCCCGAACTAGCAGCGGTGCGAGGAGATCTCATCAAGCGCGCCGCCTCCCTCGCCGACTACACCAACATTGCCGTTTTCATCCAGAGTTGGATGAAAACGGCCATGTGGTGCCGCCCGATAACTTTGGGCTGGACCTGGCGGCGCCAGAGGAGCTAGATGAGGAGATCGCCTCAAGTGACGACGGCGAAGATGAGGATGACGGCGATGAGGAAGCCAACCCCCAAGAGGCGGAGCCGTCTGCTCGTTACCAGCCCGACCAGACCTCCACGAGCGGGCCCAGCTGGACGGCACCGTCTGCCACGGGAAGCGACCAGGCCGAAGCCCATTAGGTGGCCCCCTCAGTGGATCCCCTCGTGCCACCTGCTCCGCCTGCTGCACCTCTAGTTTAGGCGGCCTCGTGTAACTTTCATTTCCTGTTTTTCTTAAGACTTGGTAGAATTAGTCCCGAACAATTCCACCCACTGGGTGTATTCGTAAGATATTGCTGGAAGGCGGCCTTCGAGGCCTTTTGTTATAAATATTCTCTTAATTCTACATATGTCTGTGCTGTTTGCCGGATTCTAGAGTTAGCACCGTCCTTTGTTCCTTCGGGCGTTTTTTCTTTTGCCTTCTCCTTTAACTGCCGTCCTGCCAGCCCGACAGCCACTCCGTGGTCTGTGACTCGGTGAGGTACTTAGCTGTTTTCTGGATATGCAAGTATCCCTCCCTCTCGAACGTGGTTTGGCTAAGCTAGAAGCCGGCTGGCCGGCTGCTCGGCAGTCGGCCAACTTGTATGAAGGGCCGTCTTGCCCTATGTTTATTTTTCTTTATCCATTTTTCATGTGGGCACCAATTCCTGCCTTTGACTCCCGCCAGTAAGACAGCCGCATTCTGCGAGTCTGTGACTGTAGGTGGGAGAGGGCTTGGATGCCGACACATTACTTGTCCGGCTTTTGAAGAAAAAACTTTAAACATAGGGCCAGGCGGCAAGCCCCCGAGCCGTCTGCTTGGTCCCGGTGTCGGGCGAAGGAATGGAAATACTCATTCATAGGCATAAATCTTATCCTATAGATAAAGGGGTGGACAATCCCCGAGAACTCCTCGGGGGTCCCATTGTTTCTCAAAATAAAGTAGATAGTATGACACATACTGTCTTTAGCTATAAAAGCGGCGAAGGAGGTTTGCGTTCCACGGGCGCTCCGACTCCTTTCCTGAGTCGTCTCTTTTGCGTGCTCTTGGCTTCTGCGCATCGATGAGGTAGTACGCATCGTTGCCTAGTACCTTGCTGATGATGAATGGTCCTTCCCAAGGGGATGAGAGCTTGTGCTGGCCGGCTGTTTGCTGGATCAGCCGGAGCACAAGATCCCCCTCGCGGAAGGAATGTGGCCTGACTCGCCGGCTGTGGTAGCGACGGAGACCCTGCTGGTAGATGGCGGACCGGCGGAGTGCTCCCAGCCGGGCCTCCTCCAGCAGGTCCATGCCGCCTTCTCGTGCTTCTTTTGCTTCGGTCTCGATGTACATGGTGACACGAGGCGAGTCAAATTCGACATATGTTGGGATGACGGCCTCGGCCCCGTAGACGAGGAAGAAGGGAGTGAAGCTGGTTGACTTGTTCGGAGTTGTCCTGAGGCTCCAGAGGACAGACGACAACTCTTTGATCCAGCAGCCGGCCGATCTTTTCAAGGGCTCGACCAGCCGGGGCTTGATGCCGAACAAGATGAGGCCATTTGCACGCTCAACTTGACCGTTTGACTACGGGTGGGCAACGGACGCTAAGTCCAGTCGGATGCCCTGTGTTGCACAGAAATGGGCCAATGCGCATTTGGCAAAGTTTGTGCCGTTGTCGGTGATGATGCTGTGTGGTATGCCATATCAGACTGTGATATCCATGATGAAGGTCACAACAGTTGGGCCGTTGTGTTTCGTGATCGGCTTCGCCTCGATCCACTTGGTGAATTTGTCCATGACCACAAGCAAATGGGTCAAGCCATTGCGGGCTGTCTTGAAAGGACCCACCATGTCCAGTCCCCAAACTGCAAACGGCCAAGTGATCGGAATGGTATTGAGTGCAGAAGCCGGCAAGTGTTGCTTGGAGCTGAAGCGCTGGCAGCCGTTGCACTTCTTGACTAAATCTTTAGCGGCGTCCAAGGCAGTCGGCCAGAAGAAGCCGTGGCGGAAGGCTTTGGGAACGAGGGATCTTGAGGCCGCATGGTGGCCGCACTCGCCCTGATGAATATCTCTCAAAATGGCTAGACCCTTTTCTGCTTCCACGCAGCGCTGGAAGACGCCGGTTGCACTTCGTCTGACAAGCTCTCTGTTTATTATTGTGTATACTGAAGCTCGGCGTTGAACATGCCGTGCCAAGGTTTCGTCTGCTGGCAACTCTCTTCTGAGCAGAAAACTGAGGATTGGCTGTGCCCAATATGGTGCTGAGACTCCTGTTACTTCTGCCACTGAAACCAGGGCGGTTGGGCCGGGAGGTGGAGGGCTGGGGTGAGCCACCTGCTGTGCTTCTGAAGTCCCCAGGCCGGCTGCAGCAGTCTCCGGGCTGGGTTCTGAAGTCCCTGGGCCAGGTGCTGGTGCAGCAGTCCCTAGGCCGTCTGTTGGAGCTGAAGTTTCTTGGCCGCCTACTGGAGCAGTCCCCGGGCCGGGTGTTGGAGCTGAGGTTTCTTTGCCGCCTGCTGGAGCAGTCCTCGGGCCGGTTGCAGCAGTCCCCGGGCCGTCTGCCCCGGGATCGGCTGGCTTGAAGATTGATTCCGACTCTTGTGACGGCTGGATAGACAGCTTGCGCAAGCATTGGAGGGACATGCCGGCTGTTATTGCTTGGCGGGTGGAGCCAATTCGTGCCAAGGCGTTGGCTTGCTCGTTGTCGGCTCGTGGCACGTGGAGGAACTCGCAGCCGTCAAAGTGCCCGCTGATCTGCTGGACAAGGAAACAGTAACTTGCCATGTTTGCATCCTTGGCATCCCAGTCCCCAGATGACTGCTGGACAACCAAATCTGAGTCACCATAGCATAACACCCGGCGGATGCCAATCTCTTTGGCCATCCATAGCCCGTGAATGAGTGCCTCGTACTCGGCCACATTGTTGGAGGCGGCAAAGTGGATTTGCAGGGTGTACTTGAGCTTGTCGCCCTTGGGAGATGTGAGGACGACGCTGGCTCCCAAGCCAGTGCGCATCTTTGATCCATCAAAGTGCATCCGCCAATGGGTTGAATCTGGAGTGGGCGGCAGGTACTGGGTCTCGGCCCAGTCGACGAGGAAGTCGGCCATCGCCTGTGATTTGATGGTGGTGCGGGGCTGGTAGAAGATGGAAAAGGGGGCCAGCTCAATGGCCCACTTTGCCACTTGGCCTAAAGCATCTCGGTTGCCCATGATCTCAGCAAGCGGAGCCGTGCATACAACCGTGATCAGATGCTCTTAGAAGTACTGCTTGAGTTTCTTGGCGGCAAAGTACACGCCATAACACATCTTCCAGTAATGGGGGTTGTTCTTCTTGGAGACTGATAGCACCTCGCTCAAGTAGTAGACCGGTCTCTGGACACGCAAGGCCCTGCCGTCTTCTGGGCGCTCGACCACAATCACAGTGCTGACCACCCGGCTGGTGGCGGATATGTAAAGGAACATGGGTTCCTTGTCTGTTGGCGCCGCCAGGACATGCGGCGTGGACAACACTTTCTTGAGCTGCTGGAAGGCTTCATCCGCCTTGTCGTTCCACTCGAAGCAAGTAGTCTTCTTTATCAGTTGGTATAGGGGGAGTGCCTTTTCACCTACCCGGCTGATGAATTGGCTGAGCAATGCCAGACACTCTGTGAACTTTTGGACGTCCCGTATGCGAGTTGGCCTCTCCATTCTCTCAATGGCCTTGATCTTCGTGGGGTTGCACTCGATGCCGCATTCAGATACCAGGAAACAAAGGAGCTGGCCTGCTGGTACCCCGAAGACACATTTCTCCGGCTTTAGCTTGATCTGAAAGCGGCACAGGTTTTCGAAGGTCTCTTGGAGGTCTTCCAAGAGAGTTCCCCTCTTCTCCGTCTTTACCACGATATCGTCCATGTAAACGTGGGCGTTTTTGCCAAGTTGCTTGAGGAGACACTTATGCATGCAACGCTGAAAGGTGGCGCCGGTATTTCTCAAGCCGAACGTCATAGTGAGGTAGCAGAAGGCCCCAAATGGCATGAGGAAGGCGGTCTTGAGGCGTTCGGCCGGATCAAGTTTGATCTGGTGGTATCCGGAATAGGCATCAAGGAATGACATCAGCTCGCATCCGGCTGTGGAGTCAATCACTTGGTCTATTCGCGGTAGAGCAAACAGATCTTTAGGGCAAGCTTTGTTGAGGCTGGCATAATCAATGCACATGCGCCATTTGTTGTTATTCTTCAGCACTAGGAAAGGGTTGGAGAGCAACTCAGGGTAGAACACTTCCATGATGAAGCCGGCTGCTAGCAGGCGGTCGACCTCTTCTCCAACAACTCTTCTTTTTTCTTCTGGTAGGCGGCAGAGTGGCTGCCTGACAGGCTTTGCGTCTTCTCTCACATGTAGCTTGTGGTCGGCGAAGTCCGTCGGGACACCCGGCATGTCTTTGGGGGACCATGCAAAGATGTCCCGATTATCACGGAGGAAATCGACGAACTCGCTTTCCTATTTGCTGTCTAGGCTTGACCCTATGACAGCAAATCGCTCCGGATGAGACAGGTCCAAAGAAATCTTCTTTGTCTCCTTGGCCGGCTGGAACGAGCCTTGCGGCTCGTCCTCCCTGGGACCGGATGGTATGGCTAGCTGCTCACCAGCTATTGCCACCAACCGCTCCAGGCGGCGCTTCTCAGCTACGATAAGGGACTCGGCCAGCTGGCTGCTGGCAGTTGCGCATGCGACGGACTTCTCATAGTCCCCGACTATGGTGATTATTCCTTTGGGGCCTGGCATATTCATCTTGAGGTAGGCGTAATGGGGTACTGCCATGAACTTCGCAAGAGCTGGCCGGCCCAATATCACGTGATAGGGGCTTTCCAGGTTCACCACTTCAAACCAGACCGGCTCCCGCCAGAAATGCCCCTTGTCACCAAACAGGACATCAATCTTGGCCTTGCCGATTGGTGAGCAAGAGAGGCTGGGGACGATGCCGTGGAACACGGTCCTGGTAGGCTGAAGCTGCTTCTCTTTGATGCCCAACTTCTCCATGGTGTCACGATACATGATGTTGATGATGCTGCCGCCATCTACCAACACTCGGGAGAAACGACAGGCCCGCTTGTCGGTGGAGAGAGTTGCATCAAGAACCAAGGTGTAAGCTCCTGGCAGAGGCATGACAGCCGGGTGATCTTCACGGCTCCAGCTGATGGGCCTTTCGGACCAGTGCATGAATTCTGGGGCTTCGGAGGCAATGGTGTTGATTTCTCTGCGCTACTGGCGCCGGCTGTGCCTATCGTCCGCCTGGCTCGTGAAGACGATGTAAGCTCTGCTCTCTTCTGGGAACTCGTCCTGGACCTGGCCGCCTGGGCGAGCAGCCGGCGGTTTAGGAGGCAGAGCCTTCTGCCCAGCAGGCGGCGGTGGCAGAGCTTCCCCTTTGGCAATCCGCGTGAGCCAGTGACACTTTCGTGTGGTGTGATTGCAGGGTTTCGCGCCACTGTGAAACTTGCAGGGAGCATGCAGAGCTTGATCGGAGGAGAAAGCGGGCTGCCAGGACTGCTTGCCACCCCTCTGGCGTTTGGGACCCGCCTCTGCTTCTGGCTGCTGGCCATCAACTGCTGCCACCAGCCGGCTGCTGGAGGCCGGTGGGTGGGCCTTGCGCTTGTGATCAGTCTACTGCTAGCGCCGACTGGACTCTCCAGCCGGCGTTCTAGGAGCCGGTGGAGCCATCTTTCCGGAGGCATCCACATGCAGCTCGGACTTCATGGAGGAATCAACGGTGGCATACTTGTCTGCTATACTTAGCAGCTCGTCCAGTGTGGTGGGCTCGTCGCAGAGGAGCCCGTGCTTGAGCAAGGTGCCTTCTCTGCACCCGGCCGTGAAGTACTCGATGGCTTGTACCTCGTGCACTCCTCGCAAGAGTTGCGCAGCTTTGCCCAACGCATTTGGTAATCACGAGCAGACTCATTCGGACCTTGAGCACATAAGGAGAGCTGGCGCGGCTTAGGATGTCGCTTGTAGGTGCTGGTGAAGTTGCGAGTGAAGACGTCGGTGAAGTCCAGCTAGCTGTTGATGCTGTTGGGCTTGAGGCTGTTCAACCACATCTGGGCCGTGCCTTGGAGCATGAGTGGCACATATTTCACCGCAATGCGCTTGTTGCCGGTTGCTACGCTGGCGGCCGTGGAGTAGTCCACCAGCCAGTTCTCCGGCTTCACCGACCCGTTGTACGTGGGGGTGTCTCTGGGAGTGAGAAACCCTTGGGGAAAGGCTCTTCACGGATGCGGGGGCTGAAGCAAGCTGGGCCGAGGGCATCTTCTTCTTCGATCGCCTGGGACCGGGCCAGTCAGTCGAGGCGATGGCGGGCGTCATTCTCCCCAACCCCCTTGCGGCGGCCCAAGCGGCCTCCGAGAGAAGGATGGTTGACAGGCGACGGAGACACACGCCTCTCCCGGCGAGGAGGAGGCATGCGCTCATCTCGCCGCTCTACAACCCTTGGGCGGTCGTCTTGATCGCGCTCGATGGTGATGCGAGTCTGTCTGCTGCGGCTAGCATGTGGCTCTGAGTCGCGCCGGCTGCGAGTGCCGACTGTCGGTGAACGGGATGTAGCCCCTTGCTCCCTCCGAGGAGGGCGGTTATCCGCTTGCGCGCTGGCCTCCAAGGCCCAGCGACGGAATTCCTGCTGCATGGCAGCCACGTCGAGGAGCTGCTGGACGCGCTGAGTCATGCAACAAAGTTCGTCTCCCTCTAAGTGGCCAAGCTCATCAGCTACCGCCTGGGCAGCCCTTAGGTTCTCCGACGGGGTGGGGTATACTGGCCGTGGGCCCCCCCAGCATGTCGACCAGCACCCCGCCATGGCCGCGAACGGTAGCGGCTCGGCTGGGCTCACCAGCAGCCGGTGTGCCGCCTATGGCACGGTCCATCTCACGGCGGTAGGCTTCGGTGAGGCACCGGGAGGCGGCTAGCTTGTTGGCGTTGTCGAGGAGCGAGACACGGAGTGCCTCCAGCGCCGCGCTGCCTGTTCCTGCGGCGATGGGGGCGGAGAGGCTCTGCATGGCTGCCTGCAGCGGGTCCTGGCCAGACCTGCCGGAAGGCTCGTCGTGGCTGGCGGCCAGCACCTCCGTGACGGTGCTGATGCCACTACCGCATGCTGCAGAGGGGAGGGGATCATCGATGATAACCACGTGCTCGGGGAAGGAATCAGCGGACGCCGCGTTGAGGTCGACGATCATGTCGACTAGTGGATCAGAGGAACCCACGGACTCCATGTCAGTGGCACGCTCGTCGACGATGTGGAGCTTGTCGAGGAGCTCGACAAGGCAGCTCTCCGAGCCAACGAGCTCTGTGAACGGAGAGGGCTCCTCGTGAAGGTGGACACCGACGAGAAGATCGGCGAGTCCGCTCGCGGCGCATGCAGCCTCAGCGCCGCAAAGCATCCCGGCATCCATGCCTGCGGGGGTGCCGGGCTGGCTGTGCTCGCCAGGGAGGAACAAAGTTTCCGTCCAGAACTTGTCTCCGAACGATGGTGCACCTTGCCCCACGGTGGGCGCCAAATGTTGGGGTTTTAGTGCTACATATGCCAAAGGATGGCTTATCATGCATGGGGACAATAGAACGTCGCCGGGCCCTCGAAGCGGGATAAGGCGATCTTTGGACGCCTATGAATCTTACCCAGGTTTGGGGCTCTCCGTGGAGATAACACCCCTAGTCCTGCTCTGCGGGGACTCCACGTCATGACTAATGTCAATATGGTAGCTACAAGGGCTCCTTGAGCTATGTCGTCTAGAGGAGGAAGAAGGGCAAGGCTAGCTCTCTACCTTCGCTCTAGGGAATGCGGTTTGTCGCTAGGGTTTCTCCCTATTCGTGTGTCTCTCTTTGTGTCTCTCTTCTTTCTTAGGGTCCAACCCCTCCACATGGAGGACCCTGGGGGGTTTATATAGGCCTACCCCCCAGGGGTACAACGGTAATCTGGGTGGAATGGCCCCGGCTGTCAGCGTCTTCGGGTGCCGGCCTTCCCGCCTGTATGTTGGGGCCCGCCGTCTACGGGCCCTCGTGATTGCTTTTCACTATGGGCGCTCTTCCGCTAACGTCAGCATCGTTAGGAGGGGAATGGCCACAGTGTCGCCGCCTCCTACTGTACACTACCATCACGTCCTGTCTTGTCATCTTGATGGGGTTCAGACTCCAAGGGCACGGTTAGCCGCCTGCTACCATGTGGCCCGTCCCCCAGGCCACCTGCCAAGGGTCGCTTGCTTCTTGTTCACCCACTGGCTGGTGGGGCCAGCCGCGTGCTTGCCATGCCGCCTGTGGGTAGTGGGATCATGACTTCCTCTGACTGGGGCTAGGTCATTGGCAACATGGATACAGTGATACATCGCTTAAGGAGTGTCCGTAAGATACGCCCTCACTGTAGCCACGCCCTTATAGATTCTCTAAGGACATGCTCTAATGTAGGCATGCCTTAGCCTTGTCGTGGTTCCCTAGCACACGTCCCGAGGGGGAGGCGTGGGGCCGTCTTCTGGATGCTGGTCATTAGGCTGCTGCTTGTCCAGGCCCCACCGCCTACTGGTGGCCGGCTCCTGGGCGTTGCAGCCCCAGTAGGCGGCCCGATGAGCAGGCGGCCGAGGGGTGTCAGGCGGCCCCCAATTGTCTTGAAATACCGTGGGTGGTCGATGAGGACACCCGTGGTCAATATCTCCGGCAACTGGTCTGATCCAAAGTATCAGGTAGGCTATATGTATTTGAGCAGACCACATATTGAACTTGTATTTATGTATGTGCCGTACAAGTGTATCTTCTTCTTGGCTAACTGTCTGAAGAACAAGACCAACCGTTCTAAAGTGAAATTCCAACAGACAATAGGATCTCGTAGCTATATTGCACACTGCCATGCTCTTGTAAATAGCTACTACTCACTTCTTTTTTCTGTGCCATATTATCGTATCTATATTGACTTGTTCCAAATACAGAGGAAAGCATGTGTGGACCAAAAAGAACCTGAACCGAATGCAGTGCAAATCTTCAAGGATTGCCACACCAGCAAGATGAAGGGCATGAGCACACCAGTTCAAGCCGCTATTATAATTCCTTACTCCTCATGCCTTTGAACTGATTGGTACTGTGATGTGTTCATTTAACTACTTGGTTTGCAGCCAATGTCAGTTACTCTGTTCACTTTTATACACAGTTGTCTTAACGTATCATTTCACCTTACATGGTTTAAAAGAGATGAAGGATATTCTTTTGGTCTTGATCTGTATTCTATTCGTTATGTTCACGTGCGCACACAATGATAAAATAGCCTATTTGTTTTATATCTGTTTGCCCATTATATGAATGATGTCATAATATGTTCATCCTACTTTAAACCATGTCTCTTTATCCTTAGATGTCAACAAATGTGAGGAAATAAACAATACAGTAGGCATGCTACATGGACATATGTTCCGAAAGTGATTTTATTATGTAGTTGGCACTACAATACATGCTAATGTATTACAGTAGTTCACCAAAATAAGTTATGTATAAACGTGTAACCTACTTTGTTTGTTTTTGTCTCATTAGTTACTTATCTGGTACACTAATCTACAAGTTCAAACTTTCAGGAAGCTATGGAAAAAATGATTGAACAGCCACAACCACGTGAAGGTGACGAGGCTACCACAGGCACAATGTCACCTCTTGCTGCAGTGCGTCAGTATCTCTCCACTAACAGTGCAAAAAGCACCTTCCTGCGTAATTCTGGGTTGGTTGTCAAGGTAACCTCGTCCAAATTGCCCACTGAACAAAATCTTCCTGCTAGACAGAGTGATATATCTGTGCTCCAGACACAAGTCCAATCCCTAATGGACGTCATTTTGGAAACAAGAATAGAGGTTGACAAATGTTGTCAAGATACGAATGGTTTTGAAACCAGACTATCAGACATTTGCATCGTTGTTCAAGAGCAATGTCGGAAAAAGGTGAAGATCGTGCTGCTCCATCAGATTCTACAGCCTGAAACATTAGCACTCATGTCAAATATATGTGCTTCTATACATCTGATGGTGCTTTTATCTGCAAGGACTGTAAACTTTATGCCAACAGGCCTTTTGTTGTGATACAACATTTATGATGTTGCCAAAGGCTGCAATAATTATGACGCTATTTTTGTATAGTGTAGGTTTATCTTAGTAATGTATTCGACAGAAAGCTTCGTAGGAGCCCAACATGCAAACATTCGTCGGGCCCATTCCAATTGGGCTAAAAACGATTGTGGGCCAAAATTTGCATGTAGCCCACTAAAAATATCTGGGCCTAAATCAGCATAAGATTTCATATTTTTCTGGTAGGTCTCTGCCCATAGTGGGCCTTTAACAAGCCTAAACATAATTTGGGCCCTCGGTAACAATTGGCCGTTTACAGGTGTAAATATCTCGAGCCCATAAAATCATGGGCCTTTAAAAGACCAAAAGTGAGATTGGGCCCATTTACGATGCAGATCTTTCACAGGCCAAAATTCGGCGGGCCGTAAATGCGCCGACCTAATACACGAGCCTTTAACAGGCCGAAAGTTTGGTCGGGCTAGATTATTGTCATTTTTATATGGGCTGTTAATGGGCCCGATGTGACGTTGGTCCACATATGGCCCATGGATTTTGACCGACGTTAACAGGCCGAAAATTACAACAGGCCGGAAGTGGCCCAAATCTGTAGTGGGCCTCTAACAGGCCGAATATCAGACATGGCCGAATATCACCCAAATCCTTCACAGTCGTTTATGGGCTGAAAGTTTCAACGGCCTGTAAATGGGCCCAAATGAAGCAGGACCTTTAATAGGCCGGAAATACAGTGGGCCGTAATTCGGCCCATATACTTAGCGGACTGTTAACGGGCCAGAAGTGACCATGGGGCGCGATGATGACAAGTTTAGGACAGGCCGTTGACGGGCCGATTCGACACTAGTCGTACGGGCCTTAACTAAGAATGTTGGGCCTTTAGCTGGGCCGGCCCATTATGGTCCGCAAAATCTCGCAGGCCTTTAGCTGGGCCGGCCCATTATGGCCCGCGAAATCTCGTGGGCCTTTAGCTGGGCCAGCCCATTATGATACGCAAAATCTCGTGGGCCTTTTGCTGGGCCGGCCCATTATGAACCGCAAAATCGCGTGGGGCTTTTGCTGGGCTAGCCCATTATGGACCGCAAAATCTTGTGGGCCTTTAGTTGGGCCGGCCCATTTAAACTTTATGGGACACTTTTGGGCCGGTCCACGTGTCAACATATCATAGGCGCATCTCGCCCATTGGATGAGTGACACTTGTGCCAACGCGTAGCTGACACGTGTTTCCGTCAGCCAGTCCAAATTTTACACGTGGAAAATCCCCATTGGTCAGGGCTGTTAACGGGTTAGCGGATGCAAAATCGGACCCGATAGCTTAACGGTGTTCCGTTACGGTGGATGCCACGTGTCGGTCACCCTTGATGAAAGCACTGCTGTGACGCGCGATTTATCATCATGGAAGTGGACACTTCCGTGATGATAATTTTCATAATGTCATGGAACACTTCTACGACAGCACATGTGTGACTATCTTCATTCTGTCATAAATTTGTCATGGATGTACATGCATGACATAAAACGTGACCTACTGTGACAAACACGTATCATCACGGAAGGGTATTTTTTTTGTAGTGAAGGAAGGGAATATTAGATTCCAATTTATGTTTAGGAAAGGCATGGAACACTTTCCTAGAAAGAAAATTAAATTACCTTATGAATCTATTATGAGAGCCACTTAAGGATTGCCTACCAAAGATGGCAATACCTAGATCTATTCTTGTATCATGCCTAGCTAGGGGCGTTAAACGATAGCGCTTGTTGGGAGGCAACCCAATTTTATTTTCTTTGCTTTTACTTCTGTTTAGTAATAAATAATGCATCTAGCTTCTTTTTAGATGTGGTTTTGTGTTTTAGTTAGTGTTTGTGCCAAGTAGAACCTTTGGGAAGACTTGGGTGAAGTCTTTGCGATCATGCTGTAAAAAACAGAAACTCTTGCGCTCACGAGATTAGGTGCCATTTTTTTTACTGGAGAGTGCTTTTAAGTTGATTCTTTTTGCAAATGATTAATAGACAAAGTCCTCACGTCCACCAGTTTAGTTCAGAATTGTTAGAGTTATAGAAGTATTCGAAAGTTACAGATTGCTACAGACTGTTCTGTTTTTGACAGATTCTGTTTTTCATGTGTTGTTTGCTTATTTTGATGAATCTATGAGTATTATCGGGGGGTATGAACCATAGAGAAGTTGGAATACAGTAGGTTTAACACTAATATAAATATAGAATGAGTTACATATAGTACTTTAAAGTGGTGGTTTGTTTTCTTATACTAACGGAGCTCATGAGATTTTCTGTTATGTTTTGTGTTGTGAAGTTTTCAAGTTTTGGGCAAGGATTTGGTGGACTATGGAATAAAGAGTGGCAAGAGCCTAAGCTTGGGGATGTCCAAGGCACCCCAAGGTAAAATTCAAGGACAACCAAAAGCCTAAGCTTGGGGATGCCCCGGGAAGGCATCCCCTCTTTCGTCTTCGTCTATCGGTAACTTTACTTGAGACTATATTTTTATTCACCATATGATATGTGTCTTGCTTGGAGAGTCATGTATTATTTGAGTCTTTGCTTTTTAGTTTACCACAATCATCCTTGCTGTACACACCTTTTGAGAGAGACACACATGAATCAGAATTTATTATAATACTCTATGTGCTTCACTTATATCTTTTTAGAGCACGGCGGTGGTTTTATTTTGTAGAAATTATTGATCTCTCATGCTTCACTTAGATCATTTTGAGAGTCCATTAGAACAGCATGGTAATTTGCTTTGGGTATAAATTTAGTCCTATTATGATAGGCATCCAAGATGGGTATAATAAAAACTTTCATATAAAGTGCATTGAATAACATGAGAAGGTTGATGATTGATGATTGTTTTGAGATATGAGGATGGTGATATTAAAGTCATGCTAGTAGAGTAACTGTGAATTTGAGAAATACTTGTGTTCAGGTTTGCAAGTCCCGTATCATGCATGTATGGTGAACCGTTATGTGATGAAGTTGGAGCATGATTTATTTATTGATTGTCTTCCTTTGTGTGGAGGTCGGGATCGCGCGATGGTTAACTCCTACCAACCCTTCCCCTAGGAGCATGCGTTTAGTGCTTTGTTTTGATAACTTGTAGATTTTGCAATAAGTATATGAGTTATTTATGACTAATGTTGAGTCCATGGATTATACACACTCTCACCCTTCTGCCATTGCTAGCCTCTCTTGTACCGCGCAACTTTCACCGGTATCATACACCCACCATATACCTTCCTCAAAACAGCCACCATACCTACCTATTATGGCATTTCCATAGCCATTCCGAGATATATTGCCATGGAACATTCCACCATTCCATTTATTATGACACGCTTCATCATTGTCACATTGCCTTGCATGATCATGTAGTTGACATCGTATTTGTGGCAAAGCCACTATGCATAATTTTTCATACATGTCACTATTGATTCAGTGCACATCCCGGTACACCACCGGAGGCATTCACATAGAGTCATATTTTGTTCTAGCGTCGAGTTGTAATCTTTGAGTTGTAAGTAAATAAAAGTGTGATGATCTTCATTATTAGAGCACTGTCCCTGTGAGGAAAGGATGATGGAGACTATGATTCCCCCACAAGTCCGGATGAGACTCCGGACGAAAAAAAGAGAGAAAAAGAGGCCATAAAAAGAGAGAAGGCCCAAAATAAAAAGAATATGAGAGACAAAGAGAGAAGGGGCAATGCTACTATCCCTTTTCCACACTTGTGCTTCAAAGTAGCACCATGATCTTCATGATAGAGAGTCTCTTGTTTAGTCACTTTCATATACTAGTGGGAATTTTCATTATCGAACTTGGCTTGTATATTCCAGTGATGGGCTTCCTCAAATACCCTAGGTCTTCATGACCAAGCAAGTTGGATGCACACCCACTTAGTTTCTTTAGTTGAGCAATCATACACTTGTAGCTCTAGTGCATCCGTTGCATGGCAATCCCTACTCACTCACATTGATATCTATTGATGGGCATCTCCATAGCCCATTGATACGCCTAGTTGATGTAAGACTATCTTCCTCTTTTTGTGTGGCACCCCCGCTCAGAGAAAACCGGAACGCCCCGTATTCCAGCCCAGAGATCAAGGTGAGGTCTTCTAGAATACGACACTGCTTAGTATAGAACAAACCAGCTCTTTATTACAACACGAATATGGATACAAGGGTTCTGATATTACAATGAATAACATCGGTACGGTGACATTATGCCAACCACGGTTGCTCTATACAAGCAGCATAACAACTTAAAGTAGCGGAACAACTACTGGCAGCGGAACAACGAACGGCTATGATGAACTCCAATCCGCAGGGACTCTGGCTGGAACGTTTATCCTAGCTCGCGAACATGGGAACAACACCAAACAAGAAAGCAATCCAGGCACGACCTGCAAGCTGGCATGACACGCCAGGTCGGTACATCGAATGTACTTGCAAGCTCACAATAAACCCGAAGCATTCAAGACAAACAACAGCATGGCAATTACAGGTTAATCAGAAATTATCATAAGATCATCAGGATAACATAGCATGAACAACATGAACATGATACAGCTAGACAATATGAGCATGGAATGAACATATAAATCTGATGATACTAGCATGCAACATGATGACACTACATGCACCATTTATTCTGTTCGGGTTACCTCGTAACCATCACATGCATCACTTACCAACCTTGGACATCATACAATCATCTCAGGATCAAATCAAGCTTGGTATAAACAATATCGTAGTAATCATCAACTGACCACAAGGAGCTTGATCTTTACCCATGATTCTCGCACAACATCACGAATATCCAACAACTCGGTATCCTCGATACAACTGTGACCAATCCGGCGATCACAACCATGACCAACACTTGGTCTCAAACGGTGATCATTCCGGCGATCACAACCAACTTATCATCATCGAACCGGGGTTGTTATTAAGCACATTATTATTATTACTGTTGACTCATAGTGTGATCAACTATGAACTGGGCCCTTATCCGCGGGCGCGACTATCGATAGATTAATATACACTCTGCAGAGGTAGCGCATTGTACCCACACTATGGAACCCATGGCCTCGTTCTCCCATTCGGGTGGACCAACGGCGTTCCGACAAAACCGATCTACTGTCATGACACTCTCCCGGCCACTCCGACCAACTCCCCTTTTGGGATAAGTCCTAGGTTGTGCCGTGTCTACCAAAGACACAACGACCACCGTCGTGTCCAAACATAAATGGTCCCAGACGAGGACCCGGATCCAATCAACAACAACAAGCACACAAGGTTATGTCTGCTTACTGGGCCAAGGTAATGCTTGCCCATAACCTTCCCTCGTTGGAGGCACCGGCGAGAGGCATGACAATAGACCCAGTTAGGACCTTCCCATAAAGGTAAACGTGGTTGCACTGGTCAGTTCGATATGGTGGCACCATGACTCAGCCAACAGTTGTTCAAGTTCAATTTAATCCAGTTAAACATGAATGCAAATATGATGAGTCATGATAAAATACATGATGCAATTACAATGCATGACATGAATATTAGCAAAATCATGAGAGAACCATATAACTATCTACCATATAAAAAATGAATCATAAGCATGGCGTACTGACTGGCATGAACATCATAAGTACATACTTCTACGAGACAAAGCATGACCACTAGCATCAACAATAAATATCATGCAAGAACATATCAACAATATCGACATGCAAGCATTTAATTAACTGGATGCAAAAGAATATGCACGATAATGGTACTCGGGACAGACGGCAGTCATGCACCGAGGACCATCACCAACATCAACATGTACTACTAGCAAGCATACATATGAAAAGAATACTCGCAACTAGCAGGGCATGATAACCAGGTGTATAACAGCATAGCAAGAAAATAAACAATAACTCCGAAGCATTACCGAAACAACGATAACCATATTTGAAACAAACAAACATTTAATAAATATTCAAGTTGAAAACCGTGGCTATTGCATGTCTATCATGCAAGTGGCTATTGTGGCTTGCCTGGGGTGATGGAGACTCCAGGAAGAAGTGTGGAACGATCACGGAAAGAATCGCCGGAAACAGTTCTCTCTCGGAGGGGGCTGTTTACGACAAGGGAAAAATGGTCGTTTCCAGTATGTCAAACCATAGTGAAAATGATACCAACAGAAAGGTCTCGTCGACACGAAGACGTGCGCTTTGGAATCACCTGATTCAGAGTTACGGTTGAAAAGTTATGAGGTGTAGAAGACCAGGGACCTATCCGTAAATATTCCTGCTACAAACAAGTCCCTGGCGGCTGAAACAGAAAGCGCATATAAGAAAACACGCTTCCAGAACAGGAAAACACACTCTTGGCCGAAGTAGAATGAAAATACGCTTTCAGAAATAGAAAACGTACTCTTGAAAAGCCGTCTCCACTTATCCACGTGGACCTGTGGCTGGAGCCACTTCCAGGTGGGGCCCAGGAGCAGGGGGAGGGGGCCAGGCCGGTCGTCTTCTTCCTCCCGCCACTGTGCCTCACGTGAAGTAGGGAAGCGGCAGGGGAGGGAAGCGGCCAAGGGGCCGGCCAGCTCCGGCCACCCCCGGCCAAGGCGAGGCCACCGGCGGGTGCGGCGGGACCTGGCGCGCCCGTGCCCGCGGTCGGCCAGCGCCGGGGCGGCCTAGAGTGATGGCGACGGGAGGAGGACAGGAGTACAGAGGCGGGCTGCCGGTGGTGGGTCTCGCAGCTCGGGCCATCTCGGGCCGAGTGGAGACCATCGGCGGGTGCGGGGCAGTGCCCTGGTTCCGTTCAGAGGCCTGGCAGGCGCCGGGGAGGCTTGGAATGGAGGGGAGCAGCGGCGACAGAGGAGGTACAGAGAAGCTGGGGCGATGGAGTTTCTCGGTGAAGCAGTGGCTCCGGCGAGGGGGCAGGGGGTTGGGGCGACTCGTGGAAGTGAGGGGGCTCTGGTGGACAGCTCGGGAGGGGGAGGGGAGCGCTGGGTTGGCCGGAACTAGGCCGAGGCCGAGGCGGCCATAGCGGACGTCGACGGAAAGAAGAGCAGCACGAGGGATCTCGTGGTCTAGAGAGGCGAGGGAGGAGCTGGTGAGGTGCGGGAGGAGTCGAGGGTCCTTTATATAGGCGAGGAGGAGTCTCTGGACGATCACAAACGAGCTCCAACAGTGCACTAATGGAGGTCAGCACCAGTTCACCGCAGTGGCACTGTTATGACGGCGCACTTCTGGCGAGCGACGACGAAGCAGCGATGCAGGGCGGTGCAGACGAGCACGGGGGAGCTCCTGGACAAGGTTGGAGGCCGATACGAGGAGGGAGGCGACGAGCACAGTGGCCCGACCGTTCCAGAGCACGCGCTGTGCATGACGCAGGTGCGGTCACCACGCGCACTGGTGCAAGCGACGAGCTTTGGCGTGGCCGACCATGTCCAGTAGGATGACCTAAGAACCCTTAGAAGAAATACAGAAAGAAAATGATCCAGGGGCAAAGAAGAGATTTGCAGATGGCTCCATGGTAAATCAACAGGAAGGTGCTTGTAACTTCCTGTGGTTAAACCATCTGGGTAACTTGGTAGAAAGTTTGTCTGGCGATGATCTCACACTATGATGATGTAGATCACCAAAAACCAAACTAAGACGAGGAGTTTAGCTTAGGATTGCTGTAGAGAGTGCAAAACTGGCCAGAATTAGAGATTAAGATGTTGCACTCACATACTTAAGTGTCATGAGCTGAATTTGGTGGAGTTGAATCATTTGACCCTATGGAGGTGCTGTAAAAAGATCATGCCATTTGAAGTTACCAAAGTGGCACTTCCTTCACAAAGCTCCATCCTGGACATAATCTTGGAGAATTTACTGAGGGTAACTGGGTAACTAGATTGAGCCATAACTTGGTGGAGTGCGTAAAGGTAGATGTAAGAATGGCCTGGTAAATTGGCAGCTCAAATAAAGTAAGGTAAAATAGTGTTGCTTCACAAAGTGAAAAATTTACCAGAAACCAAGATTTGGAGCTGAGCTCACATAGATGATCTCCATGATCTCAAACTTTGTGGGGATGCATGATTTTATCAAATGAAGGATGTGACCAAGTTTCATCTCATTTGGACATTCCTAGAATATACTTCCTTCACAAAGTTTCTTTCTGGACATAAACTTTGAAAAATCACTAGAAAATAATTACTAGGAAAATGAGTATGAAAAAATTGGTACAAAGCAATGATATGGACATGAAAAGATGTCCACCAAGTTTGGGAGCAATTGGGCAAAGATAAATAGCACTTGCTTCACAAAGTGCCATTTAGGGCAGAACAGGAAAATTATTATGGGAGGATTATTTTTGAACATGGCAATGAAATGTTTTGCCATATTTGAGCAAGATACGACCCAAAAAATTAATGAGAATTACTTGGGAATTTTTGGAATAACAGAGATATAGGTTGCTTCACAACCGAGGGCAAAAATAATTATTCCTTTAATAGAAAAGGAATATTCCTTGGAAAAGAAATATTGGGTTGGGTCAAGGATGGAAATGACAGGGTCTAGGGATAGATATGAGGATGACAAGCCACTCTGGAAAGAAAGAAGAGGTCAACTTATTCAGTTTCCAGACCACATAGCCACAAAAAAAGAAATCTCACGCAAAAATCTGAGAAAATCCGAAGGAAAAAAAGGGCCAAAAATCAAGCTGTGACAACTCTTCCCCCCTTAAAGAAATCTCGTCCTCGAGATTTGGTTGTTCAGGGATAAATAATCCTTCTGACTTGAAGAAACCGTTTCCAACTCAGGTTTCTTTTATCTAATATATTTCCGCTGAATTGGATCTGACTGACTATCTTGATCTGGGGTGGTTTGCTTTGTTGTATCTGACATTCTGACAGGACGTACCTTATATGTTCCTGACTCAAATTATATTTTATATCTGCTGGCTGAGCTAGCATCCAAAATATTTCTTTTACGGACATACTTGTCCTTCTTGATATTGATCCTTGCTGGAAATGTTATCTTCGTATCGAGTACCGAGAATATTCCACGTAGTTAGGGAACATATCTTCCCGTGGAACAAAGAATCTCTTCCATCCAGGCATCGGATTTCTTGAATATAGGCATGCCTTCTGGTTCGAAAACAGTGACATGGATCATATCTGTTTTTGCTAACAGATGCTGTCATCTTGCAGGAGTTTCTGACTTATCCTGACTGTCTTCACAGTCTAGAGTATCCAAGTTGTACCAAAGGTTTAACTGTCGCTTGCTGTGACTGGTAGAAAAATGCCTCATCCTCTGATGATAAAATTTGCAGTCTTGACTGGCGGTGATATTGGCAAAGAATCTCATCCACACAGGTTATCCTTTTAATTGCTTCCCCTATGCGAGAGATAACAATCCTCAAAGTATATGTTTTCACATCGATTCTTCATTTTTGCCAGTATCTCCTTGGGAATAACAGTCTGTGCGATGCTCCATCGCGGGTGTTGAGGTCAATATATTGAGATGTCCATGAGTCTGAACGGGTAGACTCGGGTATTCAGTGCTGACAGTTCTAAGCATACTGTGGACTGAGCTGGTTGCCTCGCTATGAGGTCCTTACCATAATGGAGTATACATCTTAGGTGGATCTCTTCTTGGGTTCGCCGTGGAATCAGACTGTCTTGGGCATCCACACTTTTCACATAATAACCGGTATACCTGTATTGTTGGTCATGCTCTTTCATTATTACTTTCTCATCTAGATCCTCAACTGAAAGAGCGGCGCCTTACATAAATCCTTGATTATTTTTGCGGCCCTGAATACGGTTATTTACAATATCTGGCAATCATACCTTGGTCTAGCTCATGTTTTGAGCCTCGGTATATTTATCCGGCTCACGTGTGGTTATACAGATCTCAATACTGTTGGGGATTATGCCGGACAGTGACAGGGTTAATAACATCATATTGTTGGATATGCGGGACTGATCTTGACAATGACTGCCAAGATTATTGTCTCAGTGTTGTCTTTCCTTCAAGACTTGTTGATTATGGCATCACCCACTGGCTTTTCTTTCTTGAATAACCGGTGAGGTTGTCGGATGTGTACCGCGAATTCTTCCTTGTGCGAGAGACATGCATGGACTTGGTAGCATACTGAATGAATTAATATCTGATTCTCGAGCCATACCTCTGACCGATTTTTATTTCAGACCAACTGTTGCAGATCTGCCACTCGGAAAATACTGCCATATGCTAACAATTCCAAATTTAATACCTTGTATTAGTGCCATACAGAAGAATACTGGGCAGCTTGCATTCGGAAACCACCGGGGTGTCGTGTTGAGGAAGACTGTGCTTGAAGCCTTTGGTGTATATCTTCTTGAGGAAAAACGGGGTACCGTACCTCATAAGCTTCCCCCCATAAAGAGACTGATATATATATATATATATATATATATATATATATATATATATATATATATATATATATATATATATATATATATATATATATATATATATATATATATATATATATATATAGCCGGTCTATTCTCATAACATTATGAGAATAATATTCTCATAACACTTCCGAACTGCATTGGAAAGCTATGCGCACTGTACCACATAGACCAGCGAACTTCATGTTTGAAAAAATTGTACGTGTTGTTTTTTCGGTACCTTTTTTGCTCTATTTTTTAACCGTTTATCAGAATTATGCGTGTAATATACCGTTGAAAAGCTATGGAGTAGATGCAACTTCGTCATGTTGAACACTTTTCA
Organism: Secale cereale; assembly: GCA_902687465.1. NCBI lineage: Eukaryota > Viridiplantae > Streptophyta > Magnoliopsida > Poales > Poaceae > Secale > Secale cereale. The sequence goes on from LR738714.1 coordinate 136,319,798, forward strand.
AAATTCATCATAGTTTAAGAGCAGTTTCGAAAATCATGCGGCTCACAACGAATGGCAGCGAGCGTTTTTTGGCGTTTTTCTCTAAACCGCTCGTCGGAATGAAACATATGATACACCGTTGGAAAGATATCGTCGGCGCGCATCTTTTTCATATGTACTAATTTTTCTAATTCGTTACGGTTTAAGAGCAGTTTTGAATTTACTAAATCGCGGAATTGTGTTTTTCGAATTTTTTCAAATTTTCGGTACTGTTTTCACTCCAGTTTTCTAACCGTTTGTCGAAACAAGGCGTGTAATATACCGTTGGAAAGCTATGAATGAGGCGCAACTTTCATATGTTGAAATGTTTTTGAGATCCCTTACATTTTTTAGTTAAATTTGAAAATCGTGCGGCTGACTACGAAGGGCAGCGGCCGTTTTTTCGTGAAATTTTTACAAAACGTTGGTCGGAATGATCCAAATGATACACCGTTGGAAAGATACCGTCGAGACGCTACTTTTTCGTGTAGAACACGCCCTCTAATTCATTACGGTTTAAGAGCAGTTTTGAAATTACAAAAACGTGAAAACTCTGTTTTTCGCGACAAGAAAATCGACGCGTGCACTGCGTCGGACCGAAAAGCGCACTGCTTCAAACTGAAAAACGCACTGCATCAGACAGTCAATCGAACCTCATGATTTATTTTGTTGGACGTAGATTTTTCTCAGAGGAGTTTTGTTGTCTTTTTTCCAACTTTTTTTTCAGAAGGAAAGTGGACCGCAACACTCCCGAAAGTGAAGCGGAACACTACCAAAAGTGAACCTCATGATTTGCTGTTGTCTTTTTTCGTACTAATTAATTTTTTACGCGCGTTGAGAAGTGTTGAGAAGTGAGCTGCGTTCCGATGTGTTTTTGTTTTTGGATCACCAAGTGAACCACAAAGGTTTTTTTATGGCCAACTTCGTAAGAGAACAAAGTGAGCTTCAAAGAGTCCTTTGCAATGGACTTTTTTTAGACCAAAGTGCACTGCATTTGTTTTGTTTTTTAGACCAGTGAACTGCATGCTTGAAAAAACTTTACGTGTTGTTTTTTCGGTACTTTCTTGCTCTAGTTTTTTAACGTTTATCGGAATTATGCATATTTATCTCTTTTTCTACAAAAATTGCATTCGAGAAAGATAGTAAACTTTCTATCAGGATTTCTCTCTTTTTCTACAAGGTGAACCACTAAGGGGCTGCAGTTTTTTAGAACTTCGATCAGGGTCTAGCGAGCTGCACAATCTGCACATCTAGTTCGTTCCCTAGCTTCAACTTTAGACACAGTGAGTTGCACATCTAGCCACATCTCATTCGTTCCCGAGCTGCAAAATTATGTACAGTGAGCTGCACATCTAACAAAGTATGTGAGCATCTCATCTAGCCACGCGCCGCGGACTGCACAAATACACGCGCGGGGTACTGCATGGATGCGCCAGTAGACCATGATCGATTAAGGAATCCGGCAAACTTCAAACGGCCAAACTCTTGAGACCTTGCAAGCTGCCGCCCCAAGAACAGCAGACTGCACTCACGCACGCGCCGCACTGCATGGACACGCCGGCGAGCTCACCTGAATCCGGTACTGACCACACTGTTGCCGCTGAGCTGCACACAAGCCGACGGAATAGACGCATCGTTGCTGGGGTCGCCGAACTAAAGTGGAGATAAACCAATCCACAAATCCGGCAACTGAACCGCATGTAGCATGACTCCCGTGCTCTATCGCCAACGAGGGGGAAGGAGGAGCTTGAGGGAGGAAGCCATCGCCCCGATCTAGATGAGGACAGGGCGTCTGCATTGTACGGGCAGAGATGAAGTTCGATGGGGAAGGGAGTGGGTGGATCCACTGTCGGCGGCCTCGCTGGGTGCCTGTGGCGGCCGGATCCCACCCCGTCGTGGCTGCTCGCGGGGTGTCTAGTTCGCGCCATAGGAGGGTTGCGCCCAGGCCTCGCCGGAGAGGAGGAAGAGAGACGGTTGCTCTCCTCCCTCGGCTGGATCGATTTGAGATTGGGAGGATGGGGAGGTGGGGCGCCGATGCGGTTCCACAGCGGCAGCCAAGCACCGGAGTTGGAGTAGTGCGCGAGCGCATGGCAAGGGGCAACGGGGGAGCTCAGGGGAGGGGATTCCACGACGGGGAGCTTGTGGGGGGAGAGGCCCTTGTAGTGTGCGGGAGGAAGGTGGCGGCGGGGCGGCAGTCTGGGATGGGGATCCGGCAGCGGCTCCGGTAGAAGGCGGGGTGGGGAGGGGGTCGTGGTGTGCGGGCGCCTCCGCGCTGGAAGGCTGGGGTGGGGAGGGGTGGGGAGGGGTGTGGGGGGTGTTATGAGAATAAGGTCTTAAGGGGTGTTATGAGAATAGACCCACCCTATATATATATATATATATATATCTTTGTCAGTCCGGCAGCTGATTATTTGTATGGCAAGAGTTTTCCGACTGTCCTTACTGAATTCACCGTGTATTTGGACTGACTTCTGGGTGTCGCAATGTTTCAAATTTGGCTTATGGCAGATTCAATAATTGCGTACGGACCATACCTTTGACTGGGAATGCACTGCTAATCCATCTTTGTTCTCTTGCTGATTTAATCATTGCTGCGATAAAGTGTATCCCTGACAGGTACTTGTTGCTGAAAATCTGAGCAGAATACACTTGTATTCGGACCGGATGTAATGCAGTGTTGTCAGCAGAAAATCTGAATTCCTTGGTGTATATCTGTACTGCTCATGGCTTCTTCTGATCCGGTGTCGGTCGAGGAATAATTTCCGTAAGGGGGTAATACTGAGGATTTAAAACAAAGACGCACGAGAAAAAAATTTATTGCAACAAATCATATAACAAACAAGCTACAAAGCTACTCTACATTGGCACACACAAGCATGACGCTACAACAGATGCACAAACACTACACGGAGGATTACATCCTACACTTGAGCAAACGCTCGCGAACTGACGAGGAAGCTAAGGGAGTAGTGAGTGGAACTACTGACTCTGAAACTCTGGATGGACGAGGCGGAGGAGTTGGAGAAGCTGACAGAGATTGAGGTAGAGCGACACCAAGCAATCTCCTGGCCCGAATGGCGTCTCGGACTAACTCAGAAATAAGAAGACACTCGGCCGTCATGTAACGAGACATGGCGAGGATAGCCAGGTTATCTTGAGGGTTGACGGAGGGAAATTGGATTCGCCTAGGATTCTTGACGATGGTAGGATAATATTGATAAGCACGGTTCTCTTGCACCATGCTCTCTTGATGACGAAGACCTGTGACTCCTGCCATTGCGGCAAGCTGAACGGCACGCTCAGGAGTAGCGCCGTAACCACCGTGGAAACTGTAGGTGCGCTTACCGACAGGAATCGGGGCTGACAGTTGAACATGAGCAACATATCCCCGAATTCTTCCTTCAGCAGAAAACTGGAATACTTGATAATGAGGTGTATCTCCGAGGGGATAAATACTACGCCACATGTCTTCAAGGAGGGCAGCAAAGCTGAGAGGTGCATGAGTGGGACTGAACTCAATGGGAATAGCACCTGGAGCTAAGGAAAGGGAACAGAAATCATGGAAGTTGACCGCCGTCTACGCATGAAAACATGGGTTAATGGTAACCGAAATAAGACTACATGCAGCAAACAAATGCAACAACCAAATGCAGCAAGCAAGGCAACAACCAGACTCTATACTACCATTTTCTAACGTTCCAGTGGACTAGGACGCTCTACAGCCAGACCTGCTGTGATACCAAGCCTGTGGCACCCCGGCTCAGAAAAACCGGAACGTCCCGTATTACAGCCCAGAGATCAAGGTGAAGTCTTCTGGAATACGATACTGCTTAGTATACAACAAACCAGCTCTTTATTATAACACGAATATGGATACAAGGGTTCCGATATTAGAATGAATAACATCGGTACGGCGACACTAGGCCAACCACGATTGCTCTATACAAGCAGCATAACAACTTAAAGCACTGGAACAACTACTGGCAGCGGAACAACGAACGACGATGATGAACTCCAATCCGTAGGGACCCTGGCTGGAACGTTTATCCTAGATCGCGAACATGGGAACAACACCAAACAAGAAAGCAATCCAGGCACGACCTGCAAGCTGGCATGACACACCAGGTCAGTACATTGAATGTACTTGCAAGCTCACAATAAACCAGAAGCATTCAAGACAAACAACAACATGGCAATTTCAGGTTAATCGGAAATTATCATGAGATCATCAGGATAACATAGCATGAACAACTTGAACATGATACAGCTAGACAATATGAGCATGGCATGAACATATAAATCTGATGATACTAGCATGTAACATGATGACACTACAAGCACCATTTATTCTGTTCGGGTTACCTCATAACCATCACATGCATCACTTACCAACCTCGGGCATAATACGATCATCTCAGGATCAAATCAAGCTTGGTATAAACAATACTGTAGTAATCATCAAATGACCACAAGGAGCTTCATCTTTACCCACGATTCTCGCACAACATCACGAATATCCAACAACTCGGTATCCTCGATACCACTGTGACCATTCCGGTGATCACAACCATGAACAACACTTGGTCTCAAAAGGTGATCTTTCCGGCGATCACAACCAACTTATCATCATCGAACCGGGGTTGTTATTAAACACATTATTATTATTACTGTTGACTGAAAGTGTGACCAACTACGAACTGGGCCCTCATCCGCGGGCGCGACTATTGATAGATTAATATACACTATACAAAGGTAGCGCAATGTACCCACACTACGGAACCCATGGCCTCGTTCTCCCATTCGGGTGGAACAATGGCGTTCCGACAAAACCGATCTACTGTCATGACACTCTCCCGACCACTCCGACCAACTCCCCTTTTGCTCTAAGTCCTGGGTGGCCCCGTGTCTACCAAACACACAACGACCACCGTCATGGCCAAACATAAACGGTCCCAAATGGGGACCCGGATCCAATCAACAACAACGGGCACACAAGGTTATGTCTGCTTACCGGGCCAAGGTACCGCACGCCCATAACCTTCCCTCGTTGGAGGCACCGGCGAGAGGCATGACAATAGACCCAGTTAGGACCTCCCATAAAGGTAAACGTGGTTGCACTGGTCAGTTCGATATGGTGGCACAATGACTCAGCCAACATTTGTTCAAGTTCAATTTAATCCGGTTAAACTTGAATGCAAATATGCTGACTCATGATAACATACATGATGCAATTGCAATGCATGAGCATGAATATTAGCAAAATCATGAGAGAACCATATAACTATCCACCATGTAAAAAATGAATCATAAGAATGGCGTACTGACTAGCATGAACATCATGAGTACATACTTCTACGAAACAAAGCATGAACACTAGCATCAACAATAAATATCATTCAAGAACATATCAACAATACCGACATGCAAGCATTTAATAACTGGATGCAAAGGAATATGCACGATAACGGTACTCGGGACAAACGACAGTCATGCACCGAGGACCATCACCAACATCAACATGTACTGCTAGCAAGCATACATATGAAAAGAATACTAGCAACTAGCAGGGCATGATAACCAGGTGCATAACAACATAGCAAGAAAATAAACAAAAACTCTGAAGCATTACCGAAACAACGATAACCATATTTGAAACAAACAAACATTTAATAAATATTCAAGTTGAAAACCATGGCTATTGCATGTCTATCATGCAAGTGGGTATTGTGGCTTGCCTGGGGTGACGGAGACTCCAGGAAGAAGTGTGGAACGATCGCGGAAAGAATCGCCGGAAATAGTTCTCTCTCGGAGGGGTCTGTTTACGGCAAGGGCAAAATGGTCATTTAGGTATGTGAAACCATAGTGAAAATGATACCAACAGAAAGGTCTCATCGAGATGAAGACGTGGGCTTTGGAATCACCTGATTCGGAGTTACGGTTGAAAAGTTATGAGGTATAGAAGATCAGAGACCTATCCGTGAATATTTGTGCTACAAACAAGTCTCTGGCGGCTGAAACAGAAAGCGCATATAAGAAAATACGCTTCCAGAACAGGAAAACGCACTCTGGGCCGAAGTAGAATGAAAATACGCTTTCAGAAATAGAAATCATACTCTTGAAAAGCCGTCTCCACTTATCCACGTGGACCTGTGGCTGGAGCCACTTCTAGGTGGGGCCCAGGCGCAGGGGGAGGGGGCCAGGCCGGTCGTCTTCTTCCTCCCGCCAATGTGCCTCACGTGAAGCAGGGCAGCAGCAGGGGAGGGAAGCGGCCAAGGGGCCGGCCAGCTCCGGCCACCCCCGGCCAAGGCGAGGCCACCGGCGGGTGCGTCGGGACCTGGCGCGCCCGTGCCCATGGTCGGCCAGCGCCGGGGCGGCCTGGAGTGACGACAACGGGAGGAGGACGGGAGTATAGAGGCGGGCTGCCGGTGGCAGGTCTCGCAGCTCCGGCCGTCTCGGGCCGAGCGGAGACCACCGGCGGGTGCGGGGCAGTGCCCTGGTTCTGTTCAGAGGCCTAGCAGGCGCCGGGGAGGCTTGGAATGGAGGGGAGCCGCAGTGACAGAGGAGGTACAGAGAAGCTGGGGTGATGGAGTTTCTCGGTGAAGCAGTGGCTCCGGCGTGGGGGTGAGGGGTTGGGGCGACTCGCGAAAGTGAGGGGGCTCTGGTGGACAGCTCGGGAGGGGGAGGGGAGCGCTGGGTTGGCTGGAACTAGGCCGAGGCCGAGGTGGCCATGGCGGACGTTGACGGAAAGAAGAGGAGCACGAGGGCTCTGGTGGTCTAGAGAGGCGAGGGAGGAGCTGGTGAGGTGCGGGAGGAGTCGAGGGTCCTTTATATAGGCGAGGAGGAGTCTCTGGACGATCACAAACGAGCTCCAACAGTGCACTAATGGAGGTCAGCACCAGTTCACCGCAGTGGCACTGTTATGGCGGCGCACTGCTGGCGAGCGATGACGAAGCAGCGACGCAGGGCAGTGCAGACGAGCACGGGGGAGCTCCTGGACAAGGTTGGAGGCCAAGACGAGGAGGGAGGCGACAAGCACAGTGGCCCGGCCGTTCCAGAGCGCGCGGTGTGCATGACGCAGGTGCGGTCACCACGCGCACTGGTGCAAGCGGCGAGCTTTGGCGTGGCCGACCATGTCCAGTAGGATGACCTAAGAACCCTTAGAAAAATGCAGAAAGAAAATGATCCAGGGGCAAAGAAGAGATTTGCAGATGGCTCCATGGTAAATCAACAAGAAGGTGCTTGTAACTTCCTGTGTTTAAACCATCTGGGTAACTTGGTAGAAAGTTTGTCTGGCGATGATCTTACACTATAATGATGGAGATCACCAAAAACCAGACTAAGAGGAGGAGTTTAGCTTAGGGTTGTTGTAGAGAGTGCAAAACTGGCGAGAATTAGAGATTAAGATGTTGCACTCACATGCTTAAGTGTCATGAGATGAATTTTGGTGGAGTTGAATCATTTGACCATATGGAGCTGCTGTAAAAAGATCATGCCATTTGAAGTTACCAAAGTGGCACTTCCTTCACAAAGGTCCATCCTAGACAGAATCTTGGAGAATTTACTGAGGGTAACTGGGTAACTAGATTGAGCCATAACTTGGTGGAGTGAATAGAGGTAGATGTCAGAATGGCCTGGTAAATTGGCAGCTCAAACGAAGTAAGGTAAAATAGTGTTGCTTCACAAAGTGAAAAATTTACCAGAAACCAAGATTTGGCGCTGAGCTCACATAGATGATCTCCATGAGCTCAAACTTTGTGGACATGCATGATTTGATCCAATGAAGGATGTGACCATGTTTCATCTCATTTGGACATGCCGAGAATATACTTCCTTCACAAAGTTTCTTTCTGGACATAAAATTTGAAAAATCACTGGAAAATAATTACAAGGCAAATGAGTATGAAAAAATTGGTACAAGGCAATGATATAGACATGAAAAGATGTCCACCAAGTTTGGGAGCAACTGGGCAAAGATAAATAGCACTTGCTTCACAAAGTGCCATCTAGGGCAGAACAGGAAAATGATTATGGGAGGATTATTTTTGAACATGGAAATGAAATCTTTTGCCATATTTGAGCAAGATATGACCCAAACAATTTATGAGAATTACTTGGGAATTTTTAGAATGACAGAGATATAGGTTGCTTCACAACCTAGGGCAAAAAGAATTATTCCTTTAATAGAAAAGGAATATTCCTTGGAAAAGAAATATTGGGTTGGGTCAAGGATGGAAATGACAGGGTCTAGGGATAGATATGAGGATGCCAAGTCACTCTGGAAAGAAAGAAGAGGCCAGCTTATTCAGTTTCCAGACCACATAGCCACGGAAAAATAAATCTCAGGCAAAAATCTCAGAAAATCCAAAGAAAAAGAGAAGGCCAAAAATCAGGCTGTGACAACTCTTCCCCCCTTAAAGAAATCTCGTCCTCGAGATTTGGTTGTTCAGGGATAAATAATCCTTCTGACTTGAACAAACTGTTTCCAACTCAGGTTTCTTTTATCTAATAATTTCCGCTGACTTGGATCTGACTGCCTGTCTTGATCTGGGGTGCTTTGCTTTGTTGTATATGACATTGTGACAGGATGTACCTTATATGTTCCTGACTCAAATTTTATTTCAAATCTGCTGGCTGAGCTAGCATCTAAAATATTTTTTAACGGACATACTTGTCCTTCTTGATATTGATCCTTGCTGGAAATGTTATCTTCATATCGAGTACCGAGAATATTCCACGGAATTGGGGAACATATCTTCCCGTGGAACAAATAATCTCTTCCATCCAGGCATCGGATTTCTCGAATATAGGCATGCCTTCTGGTTCGAAAACAGTGATGTGGATCATATTTATTTTTGCTAACGGATGCTGTCATCTTGCAGGAGTTTCTGACTTATCCTGACTGTCTTCACAGTCTAGAGTATCCAAGTTGTACCAAAGGTTTAACTGTCGCTTGCCGTGACTGGTAGAAAAATGCCTCATCCTCTGATGATAAAATTTGCAGTCTTGACTGGCGGTGATATTGGCAAAGAATCTCATCCACACAGGTTATCCTTTTAATTGCTTCCCCTATGCGAGAGATAACAATCCTCAAAGTATATGTTTTCACACTAATTCTTCATTTTTGCCAGTACCTCCTTGGGAATAACAGTCGGTGCGATGCTCCATCACGGGTGTTGAGGTCAATATATTGAGATGTCCATGAGTCTGACCGGGCAGACTCGGGTATTCAGTGCTGACAGTTCTGAGCATACTGTGGACTGAGCTGGTTGCCTCGTTATGAGGTCCTTACCATAATGGAGTATACCTCTTAGGTGGATCTTTTCTTGGGTTCTCCGTGGAATAAGACTGTCTTGGGCATCCAGATTTTTCACATAATAACCGGTATACCTGTATTGTTGGTCATGCTCTTTCATTATTACTTTCTCATCTGGATCATCAACTGAAAGAGCGGGGCCTTACATAAATCCTTGATTATTTTTGCGGCCCTGAATACGGTTACGTACAATATCTGGCAATCATACCTTGGTCTAGCTCATGTTTTGAGCCTCGGTATATTTATCCGGCTCACATATGGTTATACAGATCTCAATACTGTTGGGGATTATGCCGGACAGTGACAGGGTTAATGTGACGCCCGAAGACCGACGTCCCAGAAGATTCCAGAAGATTCCAGATGTTCCGGGTTCTCCCGTGTGTTTCATTTGTGATTGTGTTATTTATTTTCGCATTGCATCATGCCATCATGTCATATTTTCTTTGCATATCAACCTAAATAAATTGTGTGGACCTTCGGTCCATTTAAATCGAGGGAAGAATGTCTTCTCTTTATAACATATAAAAGTCTCTCAATATTTTAGGGAGCTATATTAAAATATTCCATTTGCTTCGGAATAACCCAACACACTTGCATTTATTCTCCAGACATCTTTTGATTCAAGTTTCACCGTCAAACCCTCCCTATAATTATTTTCCTATTTATCGAGGTTCCTCCGAAAATTTGAACATTTTTGGACACTTCAATAATCAAGTCTTAGTTCAAAACAATTTGAATTAAATTCAAATATGTTTGAATTATTTTCCGATCATGCCTTTTCTATTTTTCTCGGACTTTGCTCATTTTATGATGCCCGAGAAAAATAGTTCCTTGTGCTAATTGTTGCCCTAACCCCTCCGCATATTTTTTTCTCTTTTTATTTCTGCTAAAGAAATAAAAAGGTAAAAGAACAGTAGAGAGCCCAGGCCTCCCTCCCACCTGCGGCCCAGCCTCCTTTTCCTCCCAGCCGGCCCATTTCTACTTCTGGCCCATCTCCCTCAAGCAGCCCATCCCTTCTCTCTGACCCTAGCGAGGCCCGACCTCATCCCCTCGCTCGCTTCTCCGTCCCTCCCGCAAGCCGCCGCCGCCACCCTCTCGATCCCCAGCCCGAGCACCCCAACTCCCTCGTCCCTCTTCTCCTCTCCCCTCGCGCCGAACGCCCGTGCCATCTCCCTCGATCCCCTCATCCCGATTCCCTCCGTGCCTCGGTCCCCTTTCCCTCGACGACCTGCTCGCCTCCAGCAGGTCGTGCGCCCGAGCGCGTCCCTCTGCATCGCCCCTTCAGCCGAGCGAGCGCCAGCCGCCCAGATCGCCGCCGTCGCCTCCAGGCCGCCGGCCGGATCCCGCGGCCTCTCCTCGCGGCCATCCTTCCTTCGAGCCCCCTCAGTCCCGCGCCTCGCCCCCTGGCGCCCCGCGAGCGGCCGTCCCGAGCCCGACGCATCCAGGCCACCGGCGCGCCAGGCCGCAGCGCGTCCTCTCGTGCGCCCTGCTGCCTCCTCCCGGCTCCCAGCGCCACCCCGCATCGACCCTCCAGCGGCCAGGCCCTCGCCTCCATGCCGCGGCCCCCTCCTCTGCAGAGCCTGAAGCCAGCGACGCCGTGGCCAGTTCCCGCCTCGTCGTCGTCCAGCACCGGATCCAGCGCCAAAACCGCTGCTGCTGCTGTGTTTTTTTTCGCCATGTCGCTGCTGCCCTTGCTGCCGTTTTGTTGTTTTGTGGCTGTTGTTGATATCCCAGGACCTCGGAGACGCGACAAGTACCCCTTCGTCGCCAAGACCGGACCGACAAGTACCCCGATGACAAGTACCCCTCCGACGCAAGTACGTCTACGAACCGTGAACGACTACGTCGCCGAAGACCCTCAAGTACAACTACGGAACGAGTACCTTACCGATGACCGTGAACAACTACCGCCGTCATGGAACCACCAAGACGAACGGAACAACTACTTCCCACTACGAACGTGTACCCCTACGTCGACGACGATCCCGACAAGTACCACTACCGTCGACATGTACATCTACGAGAACGTCTACTTCCGCTACCGTCGCCCGAGTACAACTACCGCCTCGTGAACGGCTACTTCCTCTCCGAACGTGAACGCCTTCTTCCTCTACATCTCGAACCGCCCCGAAATGCACGCTTCAAAGGTATAACGAGACGACCCCGTGGTTGACCCGTGTGATGCTTGTTGTGTTGTATGAAATGTCTCCCGTGTGTGCTCCGTGCCGTTTCGTCCGTTTGTCATGTTCCTCGGTTGCCTCGTCACCGACTCGTGGGAACCCGGTGACGGGATCAACCCACTTTCATCTTGTTCGACTTGCTCACGTCGATTCTTCTTTTGCACCGGTCTCTCAACGAGTTACCGGAACCGAGATGTTGCGTTGCATCATTTTCGGATCGTTGCCGTGGCACCCTTTCTTTCCACCACGATGACTAATTCTCCTTTTCATCTATATCTCTTTTAAGTCAACCTTTTAATAATTGCATAAACTTGATCATGTCATCCGCATCATGTTAACAACATTATATGTGTGAATTGTTGTTGCTTTATACTTATTAAACATGCTCATGGGGATTTTCCGATATGTTGTTGTTATTTCCGGCCTCATTTAAAATGCCTAAATAGGTAGTTTCTTTTGCTTCACCTCTTGCCATGTTAACAAACATTTAATCTTGTCTTGTAAATAACAAGAGTCAACTAAATAATTAAAATGTGGTGTTTCGTCAATATGCAACTCGTTGCATATTGATCTCCACTTAACTTGTAGATTTGTTTGTGCACTTTGCCATGCCATGCATATTTAAACCGGACATGCATCATACTTGGATGTGCATCGTATGCCTTGTTTATGCTTGTATGTTTACCGTGTTGTTTGTTTCTTTCCGGTTTGCTTCTCTTGTTAGCTTCGGTTTCGTTCCGGAGTTGTGAGGATTCGCTCGACTATGTTGCTTCGTCTACTTCGTGGATCCGTTCTTCTCCTTTGTGGAATCCCAGGCAATATGACCGAACCCCGATAACATTACTATCTTTGCCTATTGCTAGTAGTTCCGCTCTATAGTTTTGCCTCGATGCCCATGTTCTTCATGTCAGCCTCCTACTTGTAACCATCACCATGTTTAATCGCCCTACCTATGCAAACCGTTGCTTGGCTAAGTACGCTTCGCTCAGCCCTTCTTATAGCATTGTTAGTTGCAGGTGAAGATTGAAGATGCTTGCTTCATGTTGAAGTTTGGTTGGGTTATATCACACTATATAAATGCTTAAAATGAAATCATCTATATATTGGCAAGGGTGGAAGGCTAAGCCTTTTGCTTGGTGTTTTGTTCCACTCATGCCGTTAGGAACCGTATAAACCGGTGTTATGTTCCTTGATTATGCGTTCCTAACAAGGTTGGGGTGTATGGGACCCCCTTGATAAACCGCTAAGTGCTAAGTCTTTTCCAGCAAATCCCAACATTGGTACTATTCGCCTAATAACTAATAAACTTGCATAAGGGTCTTGCAAACCCTCTTTTATTTTAATTCAACAACCCCGGGCCAGTGCTCCACATGAGTGTTGGTCCGAACTGGGGGTTACGCGGGGCCACCTCGAGGAAACTCAAGGTTTGGTAAAAACCTGTGGGATCACCCATCCGGTCGTGTCCTGAGACTTAGATACGCGCGGCTACTATCAGGGTGTCGACACGCCGGGAGGATTTGCTGGATTAGCCTTACCTTAGTTCGGAGTATCTTGAGCACGGGATTCCGAGAATACTCTGGTCTTCCCACCTATGGAGTTGCGACTCCGCGGATCGTGGGCTTGTAATGGGTCAAGTTGGAACACCCCTGCAGGGTTTTGAACTTTCGAAAGCCGTGCCCGCGGTTATGTGGCAGATGGGAGCTTGTTAATATCCGGTTGTAGATAACTTGACACAATGATTCAAATACACTACCAACGTGTGTACCGTGACTGTCAATTTCCGAATAGGGATTCGGGAGTTGAACACGGTGGGGTTATGTTTGTTGAGCTTTAGCTAGGATCACTTCGTGATCATCTTTCGACCGAGGCACTTCTCTTCTCGCTCTCTATTACGTAAGCTAGTGCTAGTTGCTGCTGCAGACTCTTGTTGTTCCTTCACCTCTTGTTCTTTCTTCAGCCTTATCCTCACCCAAGGCTTAAATAGTCATGTTACCCGGGAATGGGATTGCTGAGTCCTCTGTGGCTCACAGTTACTTCACCACACCAGATGCAGGTTCAGCCGAGTTTGATGCAGGAGTTGGATCAGTTCTTCACTTGGAGTTCGTTGAAGAGTTTGACCGTTTGCTTGTGACGTTTCGACGATCAGTAGTGGTTTCTACTAGGATTCGATCCTGACCTGTGGCTTTATGTTGTTTTGGTATCTTTCTTTTGGATCTTCACCCGTAGTCGGGTTGTGATGTTTTGAATGATGTCTTGCTTATGTAATGTATTGTGTGAAGTGGCGAGTGTAAGCCAACTATCTCCTTTTGCAATTTAATCCCTCTTTTACATGAGTCGTGCAAAGATACCAAACTTGAGATCATTCTAGGATGGACTTATACCTTTAAGTCGTGCCTCGACACGTAGGAGGTATAGTTCCATCCTGGGCATTACAAGTTGGTATTCAGAGCCTTCTCCGACCTAGAAGCCCCCACTGATTGATCGAATCGTTGACGGTTGAGTCTAGGCAAACACTTGAAAATGTTTTGAGTCCTATATTTATATCGGAGAGTAGGATTTCTTTGCTTCTCATCCCCTTTCTCTCTGGTGAGGACTCCTGACGACTACTCTTGTCTCTTCTACTTTCAAAATTGCACCAAATTTTTTTTAGGATCTCGCGAGTATTGTTTGGATTGTTCCGATGTCTTTGTGACGAGAACACTGTTCTCGATGCCTCCTGTCATTAGGGGTTGTGGCAGTGTCCCGGGGAGTTGAGCTCCGAGGTGTTGTCGTCACAAATCCATCGCGGCAGTACTAGAATACTTAAGACGGCCGACATCGAAAACTCTCCTATGCGGTTAGTGGCAAGATAACCCTGACATCACCCAGTACTGGGGAGGTAGTTCGAGAGTATTGCCATAGCTTGTATAGTGGATGTTTTTCGAAGGTCCGAGGTAAACAATTTCCGAGAAAGACTGGTTATGTGTTGAAGGATGGATACACCTGGATGTAGGTTTAGAGTTGATTGCGCGGTGCTTCCCGTGTATCCCCAACACCTGATTGCATAACTGGAATCTTTCGGAAATCTATAGGTGGGTTCATCCAGTAGTTCTAGGCATTCTTCCAACGGATGCACGATATGAAGTTCGGGGTTCTACATTGAGTGAAGTGGTTTATGGACTTGTTCCGATCGGGAGTTGCATCTTAAAGGGTCCTTGGCTATGCTGATCCGGGGATTGCAAAACCCTTTTGTAACACGTTCCATGAGCTTTCAGCACAAAGATGTCGAACGAAGCTTCTATCTTGTATTTGTTCTATCTGTTCCTTGTTCCTTTTTATTTATTTACTTTTGTTCTTCAAGTGGCTTCTCGTCAAGTTGATGTACCTGCGGAATTCATTCGTTCAATTCTTTGTTCGGATGATATTGTGAAGAGCGTGTTGCATATCTATCCTTTGTTTCGTTTTGATTCTGGTATTCGGGTTGCTTCGATGTCAAATGTTGATTCCATACCTTTCTTAATCGGTATTCTCATATTTCTATGGGAGTGCTAATTCTTCTTGATCATCAAGATCTTCATGTTAATCCTTTTTCAACCGGTGTGCCTTCTCTTCAAGTTATTCCATACAGACGTCATTGAGAAATCTGACGATTTGTTTGTTTCATTCATCCCAAGTTGTCTTTGTTTTTCCCCACCCTCCCACCCTTCTTCTCGGAGCAAGAAATTCTCAGATGAAGTATCCATTTATTCATGTGACATTCCTTCATTCTTTTCCTTCAATGTTCTTATCCGGTGATTTATCGTGAAGATGCTCAAGAGCTTCAAGTTCATCATTCTTTTGTTCTCAAATTCTGCCGGTGGATGTAATTCAAGATTTCGGTGTTGATCTTATCCTTTTTCTCTTTTCACAATGTTTTCTTATTCCGGTGCACCAATTAATCATTCTCCTCTTGCTATTCATATCCGGAGTGCTGAAGATTCATAATTCCATTCTTATCCCGTTCAACTATTTTGAGGATTGTCATCTTACTCAAGCCATTTAATTCAACCGGTGCAATATCTCTTAAGCAATCTATTTAAACGGTGATTTCTTTGAGTGGGCCCTAACCCACAGGTCTTTTCCCAGGATCTTACCTGACTCTTCTATTTTCCGGAGTATTATGAAATTCTTTTCAAGTGTGACGTAAGAATGATTTCCATCAGTCATATGCCTTCTCCAAGTTTACTTTCAAATTCTTGTTCATCATTGGTTCAACCTTTTTAATTCTTCATTCCGGAGTGCTCAACAATTCTTCATGGCATTTCTCGTCTTCACTCTCAACAATTGAAGACCGGAGAAGTGTTTCTTTTAAATTTTGACCCGTTCTCAAGATTCATGGTTCTAGCTTCATGCCATCCTCATTTTTGTTCAGATTGTGAGGAATTCTTTTATGCCATCCGAGGCGTTTCATGAATTCTTTTCTTTGTGATCCTCCGAAGGCCATCATTTCAGAATATTTCTTCGTTCTCAGTTTTCAACCTCGTCCTCCAACTATTCTTCATTGATGTCTCTTCGTTCGTCTCCATATTTTTACGGTGGTTAATTCAAGTTTACCCTTCCGTTGTTATCGTATCAATTCATTTGTTCTTTTCATAATCCTACCGGTGGTTCATTGAAGATATACCCAAGCTTGTGCTAGATCTCTCTTTAATTCTTTCCAAGGAGAATAAGTAGTATGCCAAATCCTTTGGTTGTCATCAATTTAAATTTGTGAAGGATATGCATGACATAATTCTTATTCTTATTCCTTCAAGGTGATTTAATCTCTTTGTCTGGAGCTTGTTCATCATATCATATCCTTGGTTCTAAGTTGTTCATCTTGTTTTCCGGAGCTTCAAGTTATTTCAATTATATCATTTTAAAGCTCCATCTAATTCACCGCAGGCCTTGAATCTTATTCTTTTCATCTTTCAATTCTCATGCTTTCATTACCGGAGTTCTTCATGGTGGTTCATCATGTTTTAATTCATCCTTGAAGTCTTCATCAAGATTCTTGTTGCAGCTCAAGCATTCTTCATCATGCATTCCAATTGCAATCCTTTCTACCTTATCTTTTGAGATGGTGTTATGTCATTTTTGACAATTTTTCCTTCATGTTTCATGATTCACGAGTTGTCAGGAATGAGATATTTAAAACCATCATTTTTCCTTGTTCAGGAGATCTTTTCAACCCCTCAATTTATTCGTTGGAGTTATCTTGGGTTGTATTTCACCTAAAAGCTTTCCCTAAGGATTGTTGCTATTATGGTGCTTATAAATGACCCAAGTTCTTCATTTTTCATTCTAGTGAATAAGTTTTTCGTCTCCTTGTTGATCTCTATCCAATCAATTGTTCTCCGCAGTGGCTGGTTGTCACCTCTTAATTTTGAGATGTTTTCCATAAGCCCACATCGAGCTTTTCTTTTCGTTATTGAATTTCCAACAACTCTATTCAACCCTTCTTCGTAAGGATGCTCTTTCAAATTTATTTTGAGAGAAGTGTCATATTTTCTCCGTTCATTTCTTTCATTGATCTATATTCTATTCTTTCATTCCGGAGGCATTGTGATGTTGCTCTCTCTTTAACCATCATCTCGTTCTATCAAGATCATGTTCTTTCCCTTGCTTATCATTTAACCGGAGTGTTATGTCCTCTTTTCAAGTTCTCTCATCTTTTCATGTTTTGCCTCTCTTTCAACCGGAGTGCTGTCTGAATCTTTCTTTCCCCTTGTGTCATTCTTTCAATTGTTTCAGAGGCTGTGTGTTGTTGTTTTCATCAAGTATCATTCCATATCCTCAAGTTCTTGTTAATTCCTTCCATTTTCAGACGGAGTGCTGTCCAAATTCTGTCATTCTTATTCCTTGGCTATACCATTGTGGGTTCTTATTCTTTTGGTTCGTAAGCTCTTAATTCATGTCTTTCAACCTACAAGGTTCTCGTTATGTTCCATGTTCCTCCTTTTACCGAAGTGCTCTTAACTTCGTTCATCTCCGTTGTATTCTTCTTTCATTTTGGTCAACCTCTCAAGGTTCCTTGGTTTCACTCGTTTGTCGAAGAAGCAACTTTGTTTTACCTCTTCCTCTTCCGTTTTTACCCGGTGCTAGCTCTAGGATCTCGGGTCGAGATCCTCTGTTAGTGTGGGAGAGTTGTGACGCCCGAAGACCGACGTCCCAGAAGATTCCAGAAGATTCCAGATGTTCCGGGTTCTCCCGTGTGTTTCATTTGTGATTGTGTTATTTATTTTTGCATTGTATCATGTCATCATGTCATCATGTCATATTTTCTTTGCATCTCAACCTAAATAAATTGTGTGGACCTTCGGTCCATTTAAATCGAGGGAAGAATGTCTTCTCTTTATAACATATAAAAGTCTCTCACTATTTTAGGGAGCTATATTAAAATATTCCATTTGCTTCGGAATAACCCAACACACTTGCATTTATTCTCCAGACATCTTTTGATTCAAGTTTCACCGTCGAACCCTCCCTATAATTCTTTTCCTATTTATCGAGGTTCCTCCGAAAATTCGAACATTTTTGGACACTTCAATAATCAAGTCTTAGTTCAAAATAATTTGAATTAAATTCAAATATTTTTGAATTATTTTCCGATCATGCCTTTTCTATTTTTCTCGGACTTTGCTCATTTTATGATGCCCGAGAAAAATAGTTCCTTGTGCTAATTGTTGCCCTAACCCCTCCGCATATTTTTTTTCTCTTTTTATTTCTGCTAAAGAAATAAAAAGGTAAAAGAACAGCAGAGAGCCCAGGCCTCCCTCCCACCTGCGGCCCAGCCTCCTTTTCCTCCCAGCCGGCCCATTTCTACTTCTGGCCCATCTCCCTCCAGCAGCCCATCCCTTCTCTCTTACCCTAGCGAGGCCCGACCTCATCCCCTCGCTCGCTTCTCCCTCTCTCCCGCAAGCCGCCGCCGCCACCCTCTCGATCCCCAGCCCGAGCACCCCAACTCCCTCGTCCCTCTTCTCCTCTCCCCTCGCGCCGAACGCCCGTGCCATCTCCCTCAATCCCCTCATCCCGATTCCCTCCGTGCCTCGGTCCCCTTTCCCTCGACGACCCGCTCGCCTCCAGCAGGTCGTGCGCCCGAGCGCGTCCCTCCGCATCGCCCCTTCAGCCGAGCGAGCGCCAGCCGCCCAGATCGCCGCCGTCGCCTCCAGGCCGACGGCCGGATCCCGCTGCCTCTCCTCGCGGCCATCCTTCCTTCGAGCCCCCTCAGTCCCGCGCCTCGCCCCCTGGCGCCCCGCGAGCGGCCGTCCCGAGCCCGACGCATCCAGGCCACCGGCGCGCCAGGCAGCAGCGCGTCCTCCCGTGCGCCCTGCTGCCTCCTCCCGGCTCCCAGCGCCACCCCGCATCGACCCTCCAGCGGCCAGGCCCTCGCCTCCATGCCGCGGCCCCCTCCTCTGTAGAGCCTGAAGCCAGCGACGCCGTGGCCAGTTCCCGCCTCGTCGTCGTCCAGCACCGGATCCAGCGCCAAAACCGCTGCTGCTGCTGTGTTTTTTTTTCGCCATGTCGCTGCTGCCCTTGCTGTCGTTTTGTTGTTTTGTGGCTGTTGTTGATATCCCAGGACCTCGGAGACGCGACAAGTACCCCTTCGTCGCCAAGACCGGACCGACAAGTACCCCGATGACAAGTACCCCTCCGACGCAAGTACGTCTATGAACCGTGAACGACTACGTCGCCGAAGACCCTCAAGTACAACTATGGAACGAGTACCTTACCGATGACCGTGAACAACTACCGCCGTCGTGGAACCGCCAAGACGAACGGAACAACTACTTCCCACTACGAACGTGTACCCCTACGTCGACGACGATCCCGACAAGTACCACTACCGTCGACATGTACATCTACGAGAACGTCTACTTCCGCTACCATCGCCCGAGTACAACTATCGCCTCGTGAACGGCTACTTCCTCTCCGAACGTGAACACCTTCTTCCTCTACGTCTCGAACCGCCCGAAATGCACGCTTCAAAGGTATAACGAGACGACCCCGTGGTTGACCCGTGTGATGCTTGTTGTGTTGTATGAAATGTCTCCCGTGTGTGCTCCGTGCCGTTTCGTCCGTTTGTCATGTTCCTCGGTTGCCTCGTCACCGACTCGTGGGAACCCGGTGACGGGATCAACCCACTTTCATCTTGTTCGACTTGCTCATGTCGATTCTTCTTTTGCACCGGTCTCTCAACGAGTTACCGGAACCGAGATGTTGCGTTGCATCATTTTCGGATCGTTGTCGTGGCACCCTTTCTTTCCACCACGATGACTAATTCTCCTTTTCATCTATATCTCTTTTAAGTCAACCTTTTAATAATTGCATAAACTTGATCATGTCATCCGCATCATGTTAACAACATTATATGTGTGAATTGTTGTTGCTTTATACTTATTAAACATGCTCATGGGGATTTTCCGGATATGTTGTTGTTATTTCCGGCCTCATTTAAAATGCCTAAATAGGTAGTTTCTTTTGCTTCACCTCTTGCCATGTTAACAAACATTTAATCTTGTCTTGTAAATAACAAGAGTCAATTAAATAATTAAAATGTGGTGTTTCATCAATATGCAACTCGTTGCATATTGATCTCCATTTAACTTGTAGATTTGTTTGTGCACTTTGCCATCCCATGCTTATTTAAACCGGACATGCATCATACTTGGATGTGCATCGTATGCCTTGTTTATGCTTGTATGTTTACCGTGTTGTTTGTTTCTTTCCGGTTTGCTTCTCTTGTTAGCTTCGGTTTCGTTCCGGAGTTGTGAGGATTCGCTCGACTGTGTTGCTTCGTCTACTTCGTGGATCCGTTCTTCTCCTTTGTGGAATCCCAGGCAAGATGACCGAACCCCGATAACATTACTATCTTTGCCTATTGCTAGTAGTTCCGCTCTATAGTTTTGCCTCGATGCCCATGTTCTTCCTGTCAGCCTCCTACTTGTAACCATCACCATGTTTAATCACCCTACCTATGCAAACCGTTGCTTGGCTAAGTACGCTTCACTCAGCCCTTCTTATAGCATTGTTAGTTGCAGGTGAAGATTGAAGATGCTTGCTTCATGTTGAAGTTTGGTTGGGTTATATCACACTATATAAATGCTTAAAATGAAATCATCTATATATTGGCAAGGGTGGAAGGCTAAGCCTTTTGCTTGGTGTTTTGTTCTACTCATGCCGTTAGGAACCGTATAAACCGGTGTTATGTTCCTTGATTATGCGTTCCTAACACGGTTGGGGTGTATGGGACCCCCTTGATAAACCGCTAAGTGCTAAGTCTTTTCCAGCAAATCCCAACATTGGTACTATTCGCCTAATAACTAATAAACTTGCATAAGGGTCTTGCAAACCCTCTTTTATTTTAATTCAACAACCCCGGGCCAGTGCTCCACATGAGTGTTGGTCCGAACTGGGGGTTACGCGGGGCCACCTCGAGGAAACTCAAGGTTTGGTAAAAACCTGTGGGATCACCCATCCGGTCGTGTCCTGAGACTTAGATACGCGCGGCTACTATCAGGGTGTCGACACGCCGGGAGGATTTGCTGGATTAGCCTTACCTTAGTTCGGAGTATCTTGAGCACGGGATTCCGAGAATACTCGGGTCTTCCCACCTATGGAGTTGCGACTCCGCGGATCGTGGGCTTGTAATGGGTCAAGTTGGAACACCCCTGCAGGGTTTTGAACTTTCGAAAGCCGTGCCCGCGGTTATGTGGCAGATGGGAGCTTGTTAATATCCGGTTGTAGATAACTTGACACAATGATTCAAATACACTACCAGCGTGTGTACCGTGACTGTCAATTTCCGAATAGGGATTCGGGAGTTGAACACGGTGGGGTTATGTTTGTTGAGCTTTAGCTAGGATCACTTCGTGATCATCTTTCGACCGAGGCACTTCTCTTCTCGCTCTCTATTACGTAAGCTAGTGCTAGTTGCTGCTGCAGACTCTTGTTGTTCCTTCACCTCTTGTTCTTTCTTCAGCCTTATCCTCACCCAAGGCTTAAATAGTCATGTTACCCGGGAACGGGATTGCTGAGTCCTCTGTGGCTCACAATTACTTCACCACACCAGATGCAGGTTCAGCCGAGTTTGATGCAGGAGTTGGATCAGTTCTTCACTTGGAGTTCGTTGAAGAGTTTGGCCATTTGCTTGTGACGTTTCGACGATCAGTAGTGGTTTCTACTAGGATTCGATCCTGACCTGTGGCTTTATGTTGTTTTGGTATCTTTCTTTTGGATCTTCACCCGTAGTCGGGTTGTGATGTTTTGAATGATGTCTTGCTTATCTAATGTATTGTGTGAAGTGGCGAGTGTAAGCCAACTATCTCCTTTTGCAATTTAATCCCTCTTTTACATGAGTCGTGCAAAGATACCAAACTTGAGATCATTCTAGGATGGACTTATACCTTTAAGTCGTGCCTCGACACGTAGGAGGTATAGTTCCATCCTGGGCATTACAGTTAATAACATCATATTGTTGGATATGCGGGACTGATCTTGACAATGACTGCCAAGATTATTGTCTCAGTGTTGTCTTTCCTTAAAGACTTGTTGATTATGGCATCACCCACTGGCTTTTCTTTCTTGAATAACCGATGAGGTTGTCGGATGTGTACCGTGAATTCTTCCTTGTGCGAGAGACTTGCATGGACTTGGCAGCATACTGAATGAATTAATATCTGATTCTCGAGCCATACCTCTGACCGATTTTTATTTCAGACCAACTATTGCAGATCTGCCACTCGGAAAATACTACCATATGCTAACAATTCCAAATTTAATGCCTTGTATTAGTGCCATACAGAAGAATACTGGGCAGCTTGCATTCGGAAACCACCGGGGTGTCGTGTTGAGGAAGACTGAGCTCGAAGCCTTTGGTGGATATCTTCTTGAGGAAAAACGGGGTACCGTACCTCATAAGCATCCCCCCTTAAAGACGTTGCTAGGGAAGACTCGGTACCTTATGCCAGAAGCTTTTGCAGTATGGAAATCCATTTATTTCCTACCGATGCAGACTGGGAATCTTATCTTTGTACACTTCGTCAATGAATTTTTGGAACTAATTTTCTTGGTGATTGGACTGACGGCTGATTATTTGTATGGCAAGAGTTTTCCGACTGTCCGAACTGAATTCACCATCTATTTGGACTGACTTCTGGATGTCGCAATGTTTCAAATTTGGCTTATGGCAAATTCAATAATTGCGTACGGACCATACCTTTGACTGGGAATGCACTGCTAATCCATCTTTGTTCTCTTGCTGATTTAATCATTGCCGCGATAAAGTGTATCCCTGACAGGTACTTGGTGCTGAAAATCTGAGCAGAATACACTTGTATTCGGCCCGGATGTAATACAATGTTGTCAGCAGAAAATCTGAATTCCTTGGTGTATATCTGTACTGCTCAAGGCTTCTTCTGATCTGGTGTCGGTCGAGGAATAATTTCCATAAGGGGGTAACACCGACGATTTAAAACAAAGAAGCACGGAAAAACAATTTATTGCAACAAGTCATACAACAAACAAGCTACAAAGCTACTCCACATAGGCACACACAAGCATGATGCTACAACAGATGCACAAACACTACACTGAGCGTAACTGGGTAATTAGATTGAGCCATAACTTGGTGGAGTGAGTAAAGGTAGATGTAAGAATGGCCTGGTAAATTGGCAGCTCAAATGAAGTAAGGTAAAATAGTGTTGCTTCACAAAGTGAAATTTTTACCAGAAACCAAGATTTGGAGCTGAGCTCACATAGATTATCTCCATGAGCTCAAACTTTGTGGAGATGCATGATTTGATCCAATGAAGAATGTGACCAAGTTTCATCTCAGTTGGACATGCCTAGAATATACTTCCTTCACAAAGTTTCTTTCTGGACATAAACTTTGAAAAATCACTAGAAAATAATTACTAGGCAAATGAGTATGAAAAAGTTGGTACAAGGCAATGATATGGACATGAAAAGATGTCCACGAAGTTTGGGAGCAATTGGGCAAAGATAAATAGCACTTGCTTCACAAAGTGCCATTTAGGGCAGAACAAGAAAATGATTATGGGAGGATTATTTTTGAACATGGCAATGAAATGTTTTGCCATATTTGAGCAAGATATGACCCAAAAAATTTATGCGAATTACTTGAGAATTTTTAGAATGACTGAGATATAGGTTGCTTCACAACCTAGGGCAAAAAGAATTATTCCTTTAATAGAAAAGGAATATTCCTTGGAAAATAAATATTGGGTAGGGTCAAGGATGGAAATGACAAGGTCTAGGGATAGATATGAGGATGACAAGCCACTCTGGAAAGAAAGAAGAGGTCAGCTTCTTTAGTTTCCAGACCACATAGCCACGGAAAAAGAAAACTCAGGCAAAAATCTCCGAAAATCCAAAGAAAAAGAAAGGGCCAAAAATAAGGTTGTGACATTTTGTCTTCTCCACAACCACCACTCTATTCCACCTATAGTTCTATATCCATGGCTCACGCTCATGTATTGCGTGAAAGTTGAAAAGTTTGAAAAAATTGAAGTATGAAACAATTGCTTTGCTGAAACCGGGGTTTTGCATGATTTAAATATTTTGTGTGATGAAGTTAGAGCATAGCCAGACTATATGATTTTGTAGGGATGAACTTTCTTTGGCCATGTTATTTTGAGAAGACATAATTGCTTTGTTAGTATGCTTGAAATAGTATTATTCCTATGTCAATATTAAACTTTTGTCTTAAATCTTTCGGATCTGAACATTCATGCCACAATAAAGAAAATTACGTTGAGAATTATGTTGGGTAGCCTTCCACATCAGAAATTATGTTTTTATCATTTACCTACTCGAGGACAAGCAAGAATTAAGCTTGGGATGCTTGATACGTCTCCAATGTATCTATAATTTTTGATTGTTCCATGCTATCCACGCGCGCGCTCATATGATGGGCACCAAAGGACATCAACATAACCACAAGCAATTTTAACCAATCATAGCAATTCACCAATTACCGATAGGATAACGAAAATCTACTCAGACATCATAGGATGGCAACACATCATTGGATAATAATATGAAGCATAAAGCACCATGTTCAAGTAGACGGTACAGCGGGTTGCGGGAGAGTGGACCGCTGTAGATAGATGGGGGAAGGTGATGAAGATGTTGGTGAAGATGACGGAGGTGTTGGTGTAGGTCGTCGTCGCACAATGACGGCCCCGGTGGCACTCCGACGCCACTGGAAGCGAGGGGGAGAGAGCCCCCTCCTTCTCCTTCTTCCTTGGCCTTCTCCCTTGGTGGGAGAAGGGTTCTCCCTATGGTCCTTGGTCTCCATGGCATGGGAGGGGCGAGAGCCCCTCCGAGATTGGATCTGTCTCTCTGTCTCCCTCTGTTTCCGCGTTCCCAGATGCTAGCCTTTCATCGTTTCTTATATTCTTGGAGATCCGTAACTCCGATTCAGCTGAATTTTGGACACGATCTCTATCCATCTATTAGCTTTCTTACGGCGAAAGAAGGGCACCAACCGCCTTACGGGATGGCCACGAGGGCACAGGGCGCGCCTGACACCCTGGGGCGCGCCCCCCTGCATCGTGGCCCCCTCAGGCATCGTTGATTCTTCTTCCCAAAATTCATAATATTCCAAAAAAATCTCTGTCGGTTTTTATCCCATTTGGACTCTGTTTTGGTATGGGTATTCTGCAAAACAAAAAAACATGCAACAAACAGGAACTGGCACTGGGCACTAGATCAATATGTTAGTCCCAAAAATAGTATAAAAAGTTGCCAAAAAGTATATGAAAGTTGTATAATATTGGCATGGAACAATGAAAAATTATAGATACGACGGAGACGTATCAGCATCCCCAAGCTTAATTCATGCTTGTCCTCGAGTAGGTAAATGATAAAAAAGATAATTTTTGATGTAGAATGCTACCTAGTGTAATCTTGATCATGTAATCTAATCATGGCATGAATATTATGACACGAGTGATTCAAAGCAATAATCTATCATTTGACATAAAAGAATTTAATACTTGGGCATCACAACAAACAATCAAGTCTTTCAAAATAGCAATGCTAAAGAACGTTATCCCTACAAAATCATATAGTCTTTTATGCTCCCTTTTCTTAACACAAGGTACCCCTCATGCCCATCCCGGTGTCAGCCAAGCAATTGTTTTCATACTTTACTTTTTCGAACCTTTTCAACTCTTGACACAATACATGAGCGTGAGCCATGGACATAGCACTATGGGTGGAATAGAAGGTGGTAGTAGACAAAAGTAGGGAGAAAGTCTCACATCGACTAGGCAAATCAATGGACTATGGAGATGTCCACCATTTGATATCAACGTGAGTGAGTAGGGATTACCATGTAACGAATGCACTAGAGATATAAGTGTATGAAAGCTCAAAGGAAAACTAGTGGGTGTGCATCAACTTGGTTGCTCATGAAGACCTAGGGCATTTGAGGAAGCCCGTCGTTGGAATATACAAGCCAAGTTCTATAATGAAAATTCCCACTAGCATATGGAAGTGACAACATAGGAGACTCTATCTCATGAAGAACATGGTGCTATGATGAAGCACAAGTGTGGAAAAAAAGATAGTAACATTATCCCTTCTCTCTTTTTTTTCTTTTTTTTCTTTTGGGCTCTTTTTTTGGTGGGCTTCTTTGGCCTCTCTTTCTTATTTAGGCTTCATTGGCCTCTTTTATTTTTTTTTATAACCTCACATGGTACAATGTTCTAATAATGATGATCATCACACTTTTATTTACTTACAACTCGATATTACAACTCGATACTACAAGAAAAATATGACACTATATGAATGCCTCCGGTGGTGTACGGGGATGTGCAATGATCTAGCATATCAATGACGTCAAAAAATGGACAGACCATGAAAACATCATGCTAGCTATCTTACGATCATGCAAGGCAATATGACAATGATGGTTTGTGTCATAATAAACGGAACGGTGGAGTCACATGATAATATATCTCGGAATGGCTATGGAAATGCCATAATAGGTAGGTATGGTGGATGTTTTGAGGAAGGATATAAAGTGGTTCGATGTACCGGCGAAAGTTACGTGGTACTACAGTGGCTAGCAAGGTGGAAGGGTGAGAGTGCGTATAATCCATGGACTCAACATTAGTCATAAAGAACTCACATACTTATTGCAAAAAATATATTACCCTTGAAGAAAAAATACTACGACGCATGCTCCTAGGGGGAGGTTGGTAGGAGTTAACCATCACGCGCCCCCGACCTTCACGCAAAGATAAACAATCAAAATACAATGTGCGTCAATTTGGTTACATAGTTATGAGACCATACATGCATGCTTCGGGAATGACAAACCTTAACAGCAATATTTTTACTAAACCACAATCATTCACTAGTAGCTCCCACATATTAGCATCTCTATATCGCAAAACTATTGCAAGGAATCGAAGATATCATATTCAACGATCTACAAGTTTATGTAGGATTTTATGACTAACCATGTAAATGACCAATTCCTGTCTGCTCTCTAAATAGATATAAGTGAAGCAAGAGAATTTTAATTATTTCTGCAAAAGATATGCCCATGCTCTAACCAATATAAGTGAAGCAAAAGAGCATTCTACAAATGGCGGTTTTCTATGTGAAGAGAAATAGGCAATCCAAACTTCAAATGATATAAGTGAAGCTCATGAAGCATTCTATAAAGCCATACTCAAAAGATATAAATGAAGTGCAAAGAGCATTCTATAAATCAAACAAGGACTATCTCATACTAGCATGGTGCATTTATTAAAAGAAAAATGAAAAGCACACTACGCTCCAAGAGTTTACACATATCACATGAACGAAACGAATCTGAAAACATACCGATACTTGTTGTAGAAAGATGGGATGCCTTCCGGGGCATCCCCAAGCTTAGACGCTTGAGTCTCCTTGAATATTTACTTGGGGTGACTTGGGCATCCCCAAGCTTGAGCTCTTGCCTCTCCTCCTTCTCCTCACATCGAGACCTCCTCGATCTTCGAACACTTCATCCACACAAAACTTAACCGAACTTTTAGTAGCGAGGTTAGTGCATATGATCAATAAAATCCCACCATGTACTGCTCCAACATTATTTTATAATTATAAACAAACATTACACATTGTATGCTATCACAATTCTATGGCCCCAAGTCAAGGAGGCTTCAACAAGAATTCAAACATATGCAAATAATGAAGCTATAACAACAATTTGTGAAAACAGGACAGTCTGTAGTAATCTGAACATTAACCATACTTCTGTAATTCTAAATATTCGGGCAAAATTAGGAAAAATCAACAATTTGTATAGAAAGAGTTTGCATAAAGTTTTAGATCCTTTCGACGTTCCAGTAAAAAAATGTAAAATTGCACACTACAGCCAAAAAATCTGTTTTTGCACCACACAAACCAACAAGCAGTTTAATCATCCTAAAGGAAACTCTTGGCACATTAATTTTATAATACAATGGAATTGTACAAGGGGATAATTATTTTTATTGAAAAGTTTCTGTAATCAAGGTTCACAAAGTTTCCATGGGCATGAACAAAGTTCAAGGCTAGCTCCCACTTTAACAATGCTCATCTTTCTCACTTTCGCTTTTATTTTTAAAAAAAGTTTAGGTTCCCCTCTTTATTTTTTTGTTTTTAAACTTTATAAAAGCACACAATAGAAATAAATGACTCTCTAAAACTTCCGGGTTGTCTCCCTGGCAGCGCTTTCTTTAAAGCCATTAAGCTAGGCATATAGTGCTCAAGTAATGGATCCACCCGGATCCCAAGGTATATCAAAGCCAATTTTAATTAGCAAGGATTTGTGATTTAGTAGGGAGCACAAAGTAACATATATCATGCAACAACGAAGTCTAACTCTCTTCCTATGCATCGGCATGTCATAAAAAACAATTCATGCACACATAGTAAAGGCCAATGCATAGCATAAACAGTTTCTTGCAATTTTATCATATTGGAAACATAGGGAGGCAGAGATGTAGTCCCTCTCGCATAATAATTGCAAGTACGAGAAGCAAGCACATGCATACTATATCTATTAAAATCATCATGTCTAGTAGTAGAACGCAACCCATCAATATAATCCTTAATAAGGGCAAACTTTACGATATAGTGTAGTCGGGAGAATTCAAAAAGATAATAGGACTATCATGTGTGGGTGTAATAGCAACAACTTCATTCACAATGTACGAAACTATAGCAAGTTCATCTCCATAAGCATAATTCATATTGGCATCATGGCCACAAGCATAGCAAGCATCAATTTCATCAAAAATGGATATTTCAAACGAATCAAAGTGATCATAGCAATTATCTTAGCATTCATCCTCCGGTAAGCATGAAGGAAAATTAAACAATGTATGAGTTGAAGAGTTACTCTCATTAGAAGGTGGGAACGGGTAGCTAATCCACTCTTCCTCCTTTTGTTCTTCGCTCTCCTCGTCATCTTTTTCATCTAATGAGCTCACTGTGTCATAAATTTCTTCTTCCATAGTTTCCTGCAAAATATTAGTCTCTTCTTGGACAGCGGAGTCTTTCTCAATAAACGCATCAATATTGGCATTGTATTTATAATTCAAATAGCAATATTTCAATATATCAAGATTTTTAGATCTATAAACAACATCGTCATAATTTTCATACTCTTCAAACAAACATTCAATTTCACAAGCACCCTTAAAAGCAACAAATTCTTCTATTTGTTCAACATCATAGTAATCATATATACCATTAGCATAAGATGCTAAGGTTTCATTATCATTAAATTCGCATGAAGAGGGAAGGTCTGGAGCCTTCATCCTAGAGCAACAAGTATAATCATATCTCAAGCAGAATTCTCGAGCATACCAACGCAACATATAAATTTGATCCCATAATAGTTTCCCTTTTTGTGTCAAGCGATAATCCCTAAAGTATTCACGTTGATCCAACGTTACTCCCATTATATAGTTGAATGGGGTTTTCTCAGGATTATCAAAGTAGTACATAATATCTTTCACATAATGAGCATCGAGAGTTTTAGGATGTTTCCCATCTCCATGAGTAGCAAGTACACCTAATTTTTTCGGCATTTCGTGTTCCATATCAATAACTAAATATAGAGAACAACTTAGAACAACAACTAAAATCACTTAGTGATAAAGCAAACAAGCACACACGAGAATATTCACCCCACGCTATTGCTCCCCCGCAACGGCGCCAGAAAAAGGTCTTGATAACCCACAAGTATAGGGGATCAATTGTAGCCTCTTTCGATAAGTAAGAGTGTCGAACCCAACGAGGAGCTAAAGGTAGAACAAATATTCCCTCAGGTTGTATCCACCACCGATACAACTCTACGCACGCTTGACGTTCGCTTTACCTAGAACAATTATAAAACTATAAGTACTTTGTAGGTGTTGTGGGATAGGTTCGCAAGAATATAAAGAGCACGTAAATAAAAACTAGGGGATGTTTAGATAAATAAGCAATAAATTTAGTATAGCGAGTGTGGAAAAGTGGTGGTAGGAGTTGCGAAATTGTCCCTAAGCAATTGACTACGTTACTAGACCGATAGTGTCGGCGTACTGGGAACCAGGGTACCCAGACTTGCATGTCTGTGGGCCGCGACGCGCTCCTACTATGGCCTAGTACGGACCTGCTGATCAACCAGCTGCCCAAAACCCTCGCGAGGGAGGTAAGCCTCGCGAGGAGAACGACATCAAGATTTCCTCAGGAGCGGCCTCAGCAAGGTGCTCCGGAGGGGCGGAGAATACAAGGCCAAGCCTGCCTCAGGAGGAGACAGTGATGTCAGCAGTGACGCATCGCGCCAGCGGGTGCCATCGCTCGCGAGCGGCACAGTTACCATTTCGGTGCAAGGGGGACAGCGCAGCCGCCAGTTTCCGAGGAGCGGGGCAAAGGTTTCCCCATTGGTGCAACGAGATCGAAGACCGCAAGGACGACAAGGAGGATCTCACCGTCGAGCCAACCACCGTGTCACCGCCCAGTCCTTTTGTAGGCGAAGACTGCTTTTGTCAGGGTAGGAACGCCCTTGTGTTCCCGCTCAAAAATGGCCGTTGTGGGATCCCTTCCCGCCTAAACATTTCAGGGGAAGAGGACCGCCGCCGCCTATATAAGTAGCTAGAATTCCCACTATAAAGGGGATTGATCCATACACTCAGCAATCACACAAGTAGCAAGAACACTAGCCTCCCGACCCGCGTGAGCTCACCTCCTAAGCCCAGGAACCATTGTACTAGCTCATATCCCAGCTTGCCCGAGGCTAATCCACCAAAGGAGGAAGTAGGGTCTTACACCACACAGTGGCCCGAACCTGGATAAACTCTTGTGTGTTCTATCTGTTGTTTGCTTGAATCCTTCCACTGAGACGAGAGCGAGGCGCTAGGTAGACGTGAGTGGGAGAGATCTTCGTTCACACCCCTGTGTTCGAACTTATCGGGTTTTGAGGATCCCTGAATCCGACATTTGGCGCGCCAAGTAGGGGGCGTGTCGAGATCTCGCCTTTTCGACGACCTTGCTTCCCCTCTCCGGTTCAGCGCCTCTACGATGGTTGCGGCCTGCCACAGCCGCGCGGGGGCTGGCTCCCTCCCCGTCGACCGAGCAATATCAGTGGACCGCGCCACCCATGGGCGCTCCTCCTCCTTCCTTGACGACGCTCCTGCCGGTCGGGCCACTGGAGGACGGCCTGCACCGCCACTCCCGCCTCCTGTGGCCTCGTCGGTCACGCTCTTGATGGTGCGACAGCGGGCCTAGCATCGGCCACCCACCGGGAACCACGGCACACGGACAGCCCGCAGCTGCGTGCTGCGGGGCGTCGCCTGCAGGGAGCGGCCTTGCCGCGGGGTCGCCTGCATCCTCGGTGGGTCCCAAGCACCGGTGTCTGCCCGGCATGCCAAGTCACACTTTCGGCAGGTTGGGGCTGCTGCCCAGCCGCGGGAGGCCTTGCGGGCGCAGAGCGAGCCGGGGCCCGCCATCACCTTTGGCCCCGGCGACCTCGCCTCCGAAGCGATCGGCACCGGCGCTCTCCCCACGGTATGCACGCCCACCGTCTGTGGGGTGGCCGTGACAAGAACCCTCATCGATGGCGGCGCCAGCCTCAACATCCTCTCTCCCAAAGCCTTCGGTCATATGCATGTGTCCTACATGCAGCTCATCCCCACCAAGCCCTTCTCGGGGGTTGCGGGCTCGGCCGTTCCGCTCGGCCAGATCCGCCTCCCGGTCACCTTCGACACACCGGCTAACTACCGGACTGAGCTCATCGACTTTGATGTTGCGCCCATCCACCTGCCTTACAACGCCGTCCTCGGTTTCCCAGCTTGGCAAAATTCATGGTGGCGACTCACCGGGCTACAACACCTTCAAGATACACGAGAGCAGCGGCGTCATCACCATCAAGGGGGACCCCAAGGCCGCCCTTCAGGTCCTTGGGCGCTCTTACAAGGCCACCGCTGCCGCAGCTCACCCAGGGGCGAAGGGGGCTCTGGAGGCTGCGCCCACCAAGAAGAAGCAACTCTTTTCTCAGAACCCCGTCAATGAAGAAGGCTCAGGAGCCACCTTCACCGTCGGCACGGGCATGGATCCGGAGCAAGAGGCGGTGCTGGTCAGCTTCCTCAGGGCCAAAAAGGACGTGTTCTCCTGGAGGGCCACAAATTTGGTCGGAGTGCCTAGGCATGCCATTGAGCATCGCCTCACGGTGTGCCCCAATGCGTGCCCTATCAAGCAGAAGGCGCATAGACAAGCCCCGGAGAAGCAGGAGTTCATCGTTCAGGAGGTTAGGAAGCTGGAGGAAGCAGGTGTCGTACAGGAAGTACGGCACCCGGAGTGGCTGGCCAATCCCGTCATCGTCCCGAAGAAAGGAGGCAAGGAACGCATGTGCGTCAACTTCACGAGCCTCAACAAGTTTTGCCCTCAGGACCCCTTCCATCTTCCGCG
The DNA here is from genome assembly GCA_902687465.1 of Secale cereale. Taxonomy (NCBI): domain Eukaryota; kingdom Viridiplantae; phylum Streptophyta; class Magnoliopsida; order Poales; family Poaceae; genus Secale; species Secale cereale. The sequence goes on from LR738714.1 coordinate 136,352,270, forward strand.
CATCGACCAAATCATGGATTCAACGACTGAGTGTGACTTACTTTGATTCCTTGACGCCTTCTCGGGCTACCACCAAATCAAGATGGCGGTAGAAGACGTGGAGAAGACGGCGTTCCTGACCCCATGTGGGGTTTACTGCAACACCTACATGCCTTTTGGGCTGAGGAACGCGGGCGCCACCTTCCAGCGCCTGATGCACATCACCCTCGGCCCTCAGCTCTGAAGGAATGCAGAGGCCTACGTCAATGACATCGTGGTTAAAACCAAGGAGGCCACGACCCTCATCCAGGACTTAGAAGAAACATTCGCCAACCTGCGCAAGGTGAAGCTGTGCCTCAACCCGGAGAAGTGCGTGTTCAGCATACCCTCCAGCAAGTTGCTAGGGTTCCTGGTTTCGCACCGGGGCATTGAGGCTAACCGGGAGAAGATCAAGGCCATCGAAAGAATGAGGCCACCCACAAACCTGAAGGAAATGCAGAAGCTCGCCAGATGTGTGACATCCCTGGGGCGCTTCATCTCTAAGCTTGGGGAACGCGCCCTTCCGTTCTTCAAGCTCATGAAGAAGAAAGGGCCCTTTGAGTGGACTCCGAAGGCCGTCGCCGCCTTTCGGGATCTCAAGGAATACCTCACCAGCTCGCCGGTTATGGTAGCACCACGACCCTTGGAGCCCATGGCACTCTACCTCGCCGCAACGCCTCATTCCGCCAGCTCAACACTAGTCGTGGAGCGCGAGGAAAGGCTCCGGAGCCCAAGGCCACCGGGCGGCTCGGCACCTTCAGGGCCCGCGCCGCCCCCTCGATGCGGCCTCAGGGGCAGATTCGACCACGGGCATTGACGGCCCCACCACTCAGCAAGAAACTCCTAAGGTTCCAGAGGGGCCAGCGGACCCTGCTGCGCCGACCCTCGTGGAGCACCCGGTGTACTTCGTCAGCACAGTACTGCGCGACACGCGTTCGTGCTACCCGATGCCCCAGAAGTTGCTCCTGGCGCTCCTCGTCGCCTCCAGGAAGCTGCGCCACTACTTCCTAGGCCACCCCATCAAGGTTGTTTCGTCATATCCCATCGAGAAGATGCTGCGGGGCCCGGATGTCGTCGGGAGGGTCGCCGAGTGGAACATCGAGCTTGAAGCGTTCTAGCTGGAATTCAGCACCACGCGGGTGATCGAGGGAGCAGCTCTAGCAGGCTTCGTGGCGGAATGGACTGACGTGCCGGAGCGGGGGGTCAGCAAAGACCGCTCGCTGGCCCCCGGTGATGAAGCCCCAGACGGATGGGTAGTATACTTCGACGGCGCCTTCTCACGCCTCGGTGCGGGGGCTGGCGCCGTGTTGGCATCTCCCACTCAAGATAAATTATACTACGCTGTGCAGCTCTGCTTCCAGCAGGGCGAGAAGGTCTCCAACAACATCGCCGAATACGAGGGCCTAATTGCAGGGCTCAAGGCCGCCGCCGTGCTGGGGCTCGAGCGTCTCATCATTAGGGGCGATTCGCAACTCCTCGTCGACTTCTCCGACAAGAAATACAAGCCCAAGGACGAGCACATGGGGGCATATCTGGAGGAGGTGCGTAGAATGGAGAAGTGATTCCAAGTGCTGGAGGTGCAGCACGTACCACGAGGTACCAACAAAGAAGCAGACGACATCGCCAAACGAGCCTCCAGACGAGAACCTCAAAGGTCGGGCGTCTTCGAGGAACGGCTCCTCAAGCCGTCGGCGGCACCAGCAGCCCCTAAGCCGGCCTCCCCTCGGCAGGGGTTACCAGCGGCGCCTCCCGATGGTGCCCCGCCCTGCGGGCCACCCTCTGGAGCCCGCCTGCTGCTCGCCGTTGAGCCCGAGGAGGGTTGCTGGACCCAAGAACTCAAGATGTACCTGCAACACAATACCCTGCCGGACAAGGAAGAAGACGCACAGCGTGTGGTCCGACAGGCCTCAGCTTACTGTATCCAAGACGGAGAACCCTACAGGAGGCGCCCGAACGATGTCTCGTTGAAATGCATCTCGAGGAAGCAAGGGCGCGAGCTCCTGGCTGATATCCACGGTGGAGACTATGGCCATCACTCGTCGTCCCGCACCCTCGTGGGGAAGGCCTTCTGCAGCGGCTTCTACTTGCCCACGGCGCTCAACGACGCCACGGAGCTTGTGCGAGCTTGCGAGGCGTGCCAGTTTCACGCCAAGCAGATCCACCAGCCGGCGCAAGGCCTCCAGACGATTCCGCTTTCCTGGCCCTTCAGGGTCTGGGGATTGGACATCCTAAGTCCATTTCCTCGGGCAGCAGGGGGCTACCGCTTCCTGTACGTCGCCATCGACAAATTCACCAAGTGGGCGGAAGTGGAGCCTATTCGCGCGATCCCAGCCGAGTCAGCTGTCAACTTCATCCAGGGCCTCGTGAAGCGATTCAGGATCCCCAAATGCATCATCACGGATAATGGTTCACAGTTCACAAGTAATCTCTTCAAGTCATATTGTGCTAACCTAGGAACACAGATCCGCTACGCTTCGGCGGCTCACCCCAGGAGCAACAGCTAGGCCGAGCGCGCCAACACGGAAGTCTTGCATGGCCGCAAGACGCGCGACCTTAAGAAGAAGCTTGAGGCTTGCGACAGGGGCTGGATCGACGAACTCCAGTCCGTGATGTGGTCAATCCGAACCACTGCAACCAAACCTATGGGGGAAACTCCCTTCTTTCTCATCTATGGGGCGGAGGCGCTCCTCCCTCACGAGGTGAAGCATCGCTCCCTACGGGTCTTGGCCTTCAATGAGGAATGCGAGGACGCCGCCTGGCGGATGGACCTCGTGCCCGGCGAGGAGGGCCGCCGCCGAGCTGCCCTCAGGGTAACACGTTATCAGCAGGCGTTGCGGCAGTACCACTGCCGCAGCGTCCGCACAGGAACACTTGAAGTTGGTGACTTGGTCCTGAGGCGGGCCCTCTCCCGTGAGGGGCTGCACAAGCACTCGCCCATGTGGGAGGGCCCGTTCAGAATCGCCCGTGTCTCTAGGCCTGGTGCTGTGCGCCTGGAGACGCAGGATGGGATACCTATCCAGAATTCCTGGAACATCGAACACCTCAGGAGGTTCTATCCATAATCAAGGCTCTGTGCCCGTGAAGGTCTCCGCCCGTGACACTCTCACGTAATAATTAGTTGGGGTTGTACATGCCTCGGAGTCTCCTGTGCGTTGCCTACGGGCCCTCAGATGGGGCTCCCACCCACGCCCCAGTGGCAGTCCATAGCTCCGCGCTGGGAAGAAGACGTAGTGTAGGGGTCAGACGCGACCTTTTTTATTTTTGCTTGGTGTTTGGCTGTCAGCCTTTTCTACTTCCTTGGCTATCAGCCCTTCCTCTACCCCATGCTATGAAGTTCTCGTATTTCTCGCGCTTCCTGCATTTTGTTGAGAGTTTCGTGTTTGGGATCTTTCTCGTCGGTTTTAAGTTCAGCTGCACCACTCGCTCTCCTTCGCGCGCCTCGCGCGTGGGGGCTGGGGCACGGTCGGTCACCGGCCCTCGTTCGGCGTGGCCCCGTGACCTCGCCTGGCCCAACCTGCTCAGGCTATGGCGCTGGGCTTCTCAGTCCGCGCAATCTGCCCTACCGAGCCGGCTCAGGCTTTGGTGCTCTAACCCGAGCTCAGCGCTCTCAGCAGATCTTAGTGGCTCACCCCCGCTCGGTGGCTGCAAGATCCCTTCAGGTTCGACCACCCCGTCGTGACCTGATGGGGCTCATGATGCTAGAGTCGGGAGGACTCCACCTCAGGATGACACGATGCATAAAAGCTAAGTGATTTCACCCAGGCAACAAAAACATAATAGCGAATTCTCGCTTCTTACATATACCACAACCCATTACACGCCTCTTCAAGGCAACTCAAAATTTTGATGCAGAAAGGACACGAAAGAAAAGAAAGGAAAAGAAGCAGAGGCCGATCTCGCTTAGTCGGAGTCTTCCAGTTCCTCCGGCTTCATCGAGCCACAGCGCCACGGCAACCCCCTCCCCTCGCCGAGCCGAGCTCGGCGGCGTGGCGGTTCGTCGCGGCCACCGCTATTGGTAGACCTGCTGCTGCCACAGAGGGGGGACCTGCGGCACCCCCAGGACTGAGGTCATCTTCGGAGGAGGAGCTTCTCCTCCGGACGCCCTCCCCGTTGTCCCCCTCGTCATCAGCCTCGGGACAGCACCCAAGGCGCCCCCTACCTTTGAGAAGACCTTGACGAACAGCGTGGAGACGCCATCGTACCTGAAATGGAGCGTGCACCTCCCCAATAGCCGGCGTGCGCGAGCGAACGACTGCCAACCGCGCTCCATGAACATGTCGCCCGAAGGAGCCACATCAACCTCCACCCAGGACGCACCACTACAGCAACCATCAGCCTGCAGCCAGATACCGCCGAGGCCTCCGGCTGGTAGCACGTCGCCGAACGAGCAGGGGAGCCTGAGCCACGGGCCGCCGGGCTTCTCCGCCCACACCATGAACTCCGACGACACATCGAAGGAATGGAGCTGTGGGCATGGAGGACGCGCGACCGACAGGCACCGTTGCGCACCTCCTCTTTCTTCGCAGCCGCGACCACCTTCACCGCGGGAGGGCGCCCCACGCCGTCCACCGGCGGCCGCGGCGGGGCTCAGAAGGCCACGCCCGCCTCCCCGAGAAGCCGCTGCAGGCGCATCGGCATACTTGCGGGGACGACCGCGACCCCTCTTCGGCGGCAGTGGGATTGGATCCTTCGGGGTCTTCCCCTTCTCCGCAGCGGACGGCTTCCTCGGCGGTGCCATGGAGATCTTGCAACAAGAGAGAGAGTGAGAACAAGCAAGGAGACGACGGCGCTGGCTTGGAATTGGCTTGGGGGCTCCCCTAGTCCCATTTATAGGGTGGAGGAGCCCAACCGCCAGCCACTAGCATCGCAGCCATTACGCCCCCGTCGCCTGCGCCAAGGAGTTGTCAAGTCGCACGATCACCAAGGCTGCGTGGGAAGCGAAGCCGCCACGTCCCATCCAACAGTCGCACGCTGGCCTGGCCCGCAACCTTTAGGGACCGCGGCACTTCGTCCTCGACTAAGGCTTCGCCCCAAAGCCAACTCCGTGCGCGCCTTGGGCCCGGGGGCTACTGTTGGCGTACTGGGAACCAGGGTACCCAGACTTGCTTGTCTACGGGCCGCGACGCGCTCCTACTATGGCCTGGTATGGCCCAGCTGATCAACCAGCTACCCAAGACCCTCGCGAGGGAGCTAAGCCTCGCGAGGAGAATGACGTCAAGACCTCCTCAGGAGCGGCCTCAGCAAGGTGCTCCGGAGGGGCGGAGAATCCAAGGCCAAGCCTGCCTCAGGAGGAGGCAGTGATGTCAGCAGTGATGCATCGCGCAAGCGGGTGCCAGCGCTCGCCAGCGGTGCAGTTACCATTTCGGTGCAAGGGGGACATCGCAGCCGCCAGTTCCCGAGGAGCGGGGCAAAGGTTTCCCCATTGGTGCAACGAGACCGAAGACCACAAGGACGATAAGGAGGATGTCACCGTCGAGCCCACCACCGCGTCACTGCCCTGTCCTTTTGTAGGCGAAGACTGCTTTTGTCAGGGTAGGAACGTCCTTGTGTTCCCGCTCAAAAATGGCCGTTGTGGGATCCCATCCCGACTAAACATTTCAGGGGAAGAGGACTGTGGCCGCCTATATAAGTAGCTAGAATTACCACTGTAAAGGGGATCGATCCATACACTCAGCCATCACACAAGGAGCAAGAACACTAGCCTCCTGACCCTCCTGAGCCCAGGAAACATTGTACTAGCTCATATCCCAACTTGCCCGAGGCTAAACCACCAAAGCATGAAGTAGGGTCTTACACCACACGGTGGCCCGAACCTGGATAAACTCTTGTGTGTTCTATCTGTTGTTTGCTTGAATCCTTCCACCGGGACAAGAGCAAGGCGCTAGGTAGACGCGAGTGGGAGAGGTCTTCGTTCACGCCCCTGTGTTCGAACTTATCGGGTTTTGCGGAGCCCTGAATCCGACAGATAGCAAATTTTATGTTGGAGAGGCCACTGCTAGCATGTCATCCCTGACTTGGAAATCTATGCACTTATGATTGGAACTATTAGCGAGCATCCACAGCTACTCACGTTCATTAAGGTAAAACCCAACCATAGCATTAAGATATATTGGCCCCCCTTCAATCTCGTATGCATCAATTTCTATGCTAGGTTGAAGCTTCTGTCGCTCTTGCCCTCCAATACATAGTCCTATCAACATACAACTAACCCAATGGTGTGATCCACGCGCGCGCTCATATGATGGGCACCAAAGGACAGCAACATAACCACAAGCAATTTAAACCAATCATAGCAATTCACCAATTACCGATTGGACAACGAAAATATACTCATACATCATAGGATGGCAACACATCATTGGATAATAATATGAAGCATAAAGCACCATGTTCAAGTAGAGGGTACAGCCGGTTGCGGGAGAGTGGACCGATATAGATAGATGGGGGAAGGTGATGAAGATGTTGATGAATATGACGGAGGTGTTGGTGTAGATCGCCGTCACACGATGATGGCCTCGGTGGCACTCCGGCGCCACCGGAAGCGAGGGGGAGAGAGCCCCCTCCTTCTCTTTCTTTCTTAGCCTTCTACCTCGGTGGGACAAGGGTTCTACCTCTTGTCCTTGGTCTCCATGGCATGGGAGGGGTGAGAGCCCCTCCGAGATTGGATCTGTCTCTTTGTCTCTCTGTGTTTCCGCGTTCTCGGATTCTAGCCTTTCACCGTTTCATATATTCCCGGAGATCCGTAACTCCGATTGGGATGAATTTTGGACACGATCTCTATCCGTATATTAGCTTTCTTGCAGCAAAAGAAGGGCCTCAACCGCCTTCCGGGGTGGTCACGAGGGCCCAGGGCACGCCTAAACCCCTAGGGCGCGCCCCCTGCCTCGTGACCCCCTCGGGCATCGTCTCGCGTTGATTCTTCTTCCCAACATTCATAAACATTCCAAAAAAAATCTCCGTCATTTTTTATCCCGGTTGGACTCTTTTGTATATGGATATTCTGCGGAAAAAAAACATGCAACAAACAGGAACTGGCACTGGGCAGTGAATCAATATGTTAGTCCCAAAAGTAGTATAAAAAGTTGCCAAAAGTATATGAAAGTTGTATAATATTGGCATGGAACAATCAAAAATTATTGATACGACAGAGACGTATCAGCGCGCCCCCCACATGGTAGGAGGCTGAGTGGGAGTAGGGAAAATGGGCGGCGTCCCCTCCTTCCTTCTCTCCTCTCCTCCTTCCTTCTTTTCTTCCTTCTTCCCTTTTCTCTCCGATGGAAAACATGGAAGGGCGGCCGAATTGGACTAGGGCCCCAAGTAGGATTCCTCCTACTTGGGCGCACCCTAGGATGCCTCTCTCCCTCTCCCTCCTTTATATATGTGGGGAGGGCACCCCTAGAATACACATCAATAGTTCCTAGCCATGTGCAGCGGCGAAAGAAGCCCTATACGGCTCACTTCACCATCACCGTCACCACGCTGTCGTGCTGACGAAACTCTCCCTCGAAACTTTGCTGGATCAAGAGTTCGAGGGACGTCATCGAGATGAACGTGTGCTGAACTCTGAGGTGCCGTACAGTTGGTACTTGATCGGTTGAATCGTCAGGATAATCGACTACATCAACCGCGTTGAACTAACCCTTCCTCTTTCGGTCTACGAGGGTACGTGGACACACTCTCACCCTCTCATTGCTATGCATCTCCTAGATAGATCTTGCGTGAGCATAGGTAATTTTTTGAAATTGCATGCTACGTTCCCAACAGTGGCGTCATGAGCCAGGTCTATGCTTAGATGATATGCACGAGTAGAACACAAATGTGTTGTGGGCGGTGATGTTCATACTGCTTACCACCAATGTCTTATTCTGATTCGGTGGTATTGTAAGATGAAGTGGGCCGGACCAACATTACATGACCGTGTTCATGAGACCGGTTCCACCGTTACGTGCAACTTGTTTGCATAAAGGTGGCTGGTGGGTGTCTGTCTCTCTTGCTTTAGTTGAATCGAATTTGACTGCGGCCGGTCCTTTTTGAAGGTTAAAACATCAAACTTGATAAATCATCATTGTGATTTTTGTGCCGTAGGTAAGAACGGTTCTTGCTAGAAGCCCATAGCAGCCTAAAACTTGCAACAACAAAGTAGATGACGTCTAACTTGTTTTTGCAGGGCATGTTGTGATGTGATATGGTCAAGACGTGATGAGTTCTATGTTATTGTATGAGATGATCATGTTTTGTAAATTATCGGCAACTGGCAGGAGCCTTATGGTTGTCTCTTTATTGTATGAATTGCGAATGCCTTCTAATTGCTTTACTTTATCACTATGAGTTAGCGATAGTAGTAGAAGCAATAGTTGGCGAGACGACCACGACGCTACGATGAAGATCATGGTATCAAGATGGTGATGATGGAGATCATGACGATGCTTTGGAGATGGATATCAAAAGCACAAGATGATGATGGCCATATCATGTCACATATTTTCATTGCATGTGATGTTTATCTTTTTATGCATCTTATTTTGCTTAGAACGATGGTAGCATTATAAGATGATCCCTTACTAAAATTTAAAGGTACAATTGGTCTCCCTGAGTATGCAACATTGCGACAGCTCATCGTGCCGAGACACCATGTGATGATCGGGTGTGCTAAGCTCTACGTTCACATACAACGGGTGTAAGACAGTTTTGCATGTGCAGAATACTCGGGTTAAACTTGACAATCCTAGCATGTACAGACATGGCCTCGGAACACTCGAGACCGAAAGGTCGAATGTCAATCATATAGTAGATATGATCAACATAAGATGTTCACAATTGAAAGCTACTCTATCTCACGTGATGATCGGACATGGTTACTCTATCTCACGTGATGATCGGACATGGTTTACTTGATTTGGATCACGTGATCATTTAGACGACTTGAGGGATGTCTATCTAAGTGGGAGTTCTTTCGTAATATGATTAATTGAACTTAATTTATCATGAACTTAGTCCTGATATTTTTTGTATATCTATGTTGTAGATCAATGGCCCGTGCTACCGTTCCCTTGAATTTTAATGTGTTCCTAGAGAAAGCTAAATTGAAAGATGATGGTAGAAACTACACGGACTGGGTCATAACATGAGGATTATCCTCATTGCTGCACAGAAGAATTATGTCCTTGAAGAACCGCTAGGTGAAAGGCCAGCTACAGGACCAACTGGTGATGTTATGAACGTATGGCAAGCTCAATATGATGACTACTCGATAGTTCAATGTGCCATGCTTTATGGCTTAGAATCGGGACTTCAAAGAAGTTTTGAACGTCATGGAGCATATGAGATGTTCCAAGAGTTGAAGTTAATATTTCAAGCAAATGCCCGAGTTGAGAGATATGAAGTCTCCAACAAGTTCTATAGCTGCAAGATGGAGGAGAACAGTTCTGTCGGTGAACACATACTCACAATGTCCAGGTACCATAACCACATGACTAGGCTGGGAGTTAATATTCTAGATGATAGTGTTATTTATAGAGTTCTTCAATCACTACCACCAAGCTATAAAGGCTTCATGATGAACTATAATATGGAAGGGATGGAGAAGGCAATTCCCGAGCTCTTCGCAATGCCCAAAGCCACAGAGGTAGAAATCAAAAAGGAGCATGAAGTATTGATGGTTAACAAGACCAATAGTTTCAAGAACAAGGGCAATGGAAAGAAGGGGAACTACAAGAAGAATAGCAAACCAGTTGCTACTCCCGAGAAGAAACCCAAGTCCGGAGCCAAGCCTGAAACTGAGTGCTTCTACTGCAAAGGGACTAGCCATTGGAAGCGGAACTGCCCCAAGTATTTGGCGGATAAGAAGGATGGCAAAGTGAACAAAGTTATAGTGGATATACATGTTATTGATGTGTACCTTACTAATGCTCGTAGTGGCGCATGGGTATTTGGTACTGGTTCGGTTGCTCTTATTTGTAACTCAAAACAGGGGCTACGGATTAAACGAAGATTGGCTAAGGACGAGGTGAAGATGCGCGTGGGAAATGGTTCCAAAGTCGATGTTATCGCCATCGGCACGCGACCTCTACATCTATCTTCGGGGTTAGTTTTAGACCTAAATAATTGTTATTTCGTGCCAACGTTGAGCATGAACATTATATCTTGATCTTGTTTGTTGCGAGAGGGTTATTCATTTAAATCTGAGAATAATGGTTGTTCTATATATATGATTAATATCTTTTATAGTCATGCACCCTTGATGAGTGGTCTATTTTTTTTGAATCTCGATCGTGGTGATACACATATTCATAATTTTGATGCCAAAAGATGCAAAGTTGATACTGATAGTGCAACATATTTGTGGCACTACCGTTTGGGTCATACTGGTGTAAAGCGCATGAAGAAACTCCATGCACATGGACTTTTGGAATCACTTGATTATGAATCATTTGATACCTGCGAACCATGCCTCATGGACAAGATGACTAAAACGTTGTTCTCCGGAACAATGGAGCAAGCAACTAACCTATTGGAAATAATACATACTGATGTATGCGGTCCGATGAGTGTTGAGGCTCGTGGCGGGTATCATTATTTTCTGACCTTCACAGATGATTTGAGCAGATATGGGTATATCTAATTAATGAAACATAAGTCTGAAACATTTGAAAGTTCAAGGAATTTCGGAGTGAAGTAGAGAATCACTGTAACAAGAAAATAAAGTTTCTACGATCTGATCGCGGAGGCGAATATTTGAGTTACGAGTTTGGTCTTCATTTAAAACAATGTGTAATTGTTTCGCAACTCACGCCACCTGGAACACCGCAGCGTAATGGTGTGCCCGAATGTCATAACCGTACTTTATTAGATATGTTGAGATCTATCATGTCTCTTACCGATTTACCACTATAATTTTGGGGCTATGCATTAGAGACAGCTGCATTCACGTTAAATAGGGCACCATCTAAATCCGTTGAGACGACACCGTATGAACTATTGTTTGGCAAGAAACCTAAGCTGTCATTTCTTAAAGTTTGGGGTTGTGATGCTTATGTGAAAAAGCTTCAGCCTGATAAGCTTGAATCCAAATTGGAGAAGTACGTCTTCATAGGATACCCAAAAGAAACTGTTGGGTACACCTTCTATCACAGATCCAAAGGCAAGATTTTTCTTGCTAAGAATGGATCATTTCTAGAGAAGGAGTTTCTCTCGAAAGAAGTGAGTGGGAGGAAAGTATAACTTGATGAGGTAATTGTACCTTCTCTCGAATTGGAGAATGGCTCATCACAGAAAATCGTTCCCGTGATGCCTACACCAATTCGTGAGGAAGCTAATGACGATGATCATGAAACTTCAGATCAAGTTACTACCGAACCTTGTAGGTCAATCAGAGTACGTTCCGCACCAGAGTGGTACGGTAATCCTATTCTGGAAGTCATGTTAATAGACCATGACAAACCTACGAACTATGAGGAAGCGATGATGAGCCAAGATTTCGCAAAATGGCTTGAGGCCATGAAATCTGAGATGGGATCCATGTATGAGAACAAAGTATGGACTTTGGTTGACTTGCCCGATGATCGACAAGCCGTAGAGAATAAATGGATCTTTAAGAAGAAGACTGACGCTGATGGTAATTTTACTGTCTACAAAGCTCGACTTGTTGCGAAAGGTTTTTGACAAGTTCAAGGAGTTGACTGCGATGAGACCTTCTCACCCGTAGTGATGCTTAAGTCTGTCCGAATCATGTTAGCAATTGCCGCATTTTATGATTATGAAATCTGGCAAATGGATGTCAAAACTGCATTCCTAAATGGATATCTCAAAGAAGAGTTGTATATGATGCAACCAGAAGGTTTTGTCGATCCTAAAGGTGCTAACAAAGTGTGCAAGCTCCAGCGATCCATATATGGACTGGTGCAAGCATCTCGGAGTTGGAATATACGCTTTGATGAGGTGATCAAATCACGTGGTTTTATATAGACTTTCCGAGAAGCCTGTATTTATAATAAAGTGAGTGGGAGCTCTGTAGCATTTCTGATATTATATGTGGATGACATATTGTTGATTGGAAATGATGTAGACTTTCTGGATAGCATAAAAGGATACTAGAATAAGAATTTTTCAATGAAAGACCTCGGTGAAGCTGCTTATATATTGGGCATCAAGATCTATAGAGATAGATCAAGACACTTACTTGGACTTTCACAAAGCACATACCTTTATAAAAAATTTTTTGAACAGAGGTTTTTTTTTGAATATTTACTGTGAGGCAAAGCCCCACAGTCCTTTATTAAAATAAAAGAGAACTGATAATTTTTTGAAGAAGTTCAAAATGGATTAGTCAAAGAAAGGGTTCTTGCCTGTGTTACAAGGTGTGAAGTTGAGTCAGACTGAATGCCTGACCACTGCAGAAGATAAAGAGAAAATGAAATTCATTCCTAATGCTTCAGCCATAGGTTCTGTCATGTATGTAATGTTGTGCACCAGACCTGATGTGTGCCTTGCTATAAGTCTGGCAGGGAGGTACCAAAGTAATCCAGGAGTGGATCATTGGACAGCGGTCAAGAACATCCCTAAGTACCTGAAAAGGACCAAGGATATGTTTCTCGTTTATGGAGGTGATAAAGAGATCGTCGTAAAAGGTTATGTTAATGCTCTCTTTGACACTGATCCGAATGACTCTAAGTCACAAACCATATATGTATTTTTGTTGCACGGCGGAGCTGTCAGTTGGTGCAGTTCCAAGCAGAGCGCCGTGGCGGGATCTACGTGTGAATCAGAGTACATAGCTACTTCGGAAGCAACAAATGAAGGAGTCTGGATGAAGGAGTTCATATCAGATCTAGGTGTAATACCTAGTGCATCAGGTCCAATGAAAATCTTTTGTGACAACACTGGAGCAATTGCCTTGGCGAAGGAATCCCGGTTTCACAAGAGAACCAAACACATCAAGAGAGGCTTCAACTCCATCTGCGATCAAGTCAAAGAGGGGGACATAGAGATTTGCAAAATACATACGGATCTGAATGTAGCAGACCCGTTGGCTAAGCCTCTTCCACGAGCAAAACATGATCAGCATCAAGACTCCATGGGTGTTAGAATCATTACTATGTAATCTAGATTATTGACTCTAGTGCAAGTGGGAGACTGAAGGAAATACGCCCTAGAGGCAATAATAAAGTGGTTATTTTATACTCCTTATTTCATGATAAAGTTTCCTGACCATGTGTGGATACATAGACAAAATATCAAGTCCCTAGTAAGCCTCTACTAGACTAGCTTGTTAATCAAAGATGGTTAAAGTTTCCTGACCATTGACATGTGTTATCATTTGATTAATGGGATCACATCATTAGGAGAATGATGTGATGGACATGACCCATACGTTAGCTTAGCATATTGATCAATCAGTTTTATTGCTACTGCTTTCTTCATGTCAAATACATATTCCTCCAACTATGAGATTATGCAACAACTGGATACCGTAGGAATGCCTTGTGTGCTATCAAACGTCACAACGTAACTGGGTGATTATAAATATGCTCAACAGGTATCTCAGAAGGTGTTTGTTGGGTTGGCATAGATCGAGATTAGGATTTTTCATTCCGAGTATCAGAGAGGTATGTATGGGCCCTCTCGGTAATGCACATAATAAGAAGCCTTGCAAGCAATGTGACTAATGAGTTAGTTGCGGGATGATGCATTATGGAACGAGTAAAGAGACTTGCCGGTAACAAGATTGAACTAGGTATGAAGACACTAGTCGGTGTCAAAACCGGCAAATCTCGGGTAGGGGGGCCCAAGCTGTGCATTTAGAGGATCGATGGTAACAGGAGGCTGGGGACACGATATTTACCCAGGTTCAGGCCCTCACAATCGAGGTAATACCCTACTTCCTGCTATATTAGTATGGATGAACATGAATACAAGAGTTGATCTACCTTGAGATCGTAATGGCTAAACCCTAAGTCTAGCCTATGAGGATATTATGAAGATGATGATCCCCTCTAAAGACTAAACCCCTCGGCTTATATACACGCGAGAGGGGACCTAGGGTTACAAGGAAGACTTTGGGAGGAAGTAATTGATACATCCGGACTGTACACTTGATTTTCTACGTACATAAGAGTCCTGACCGAATACGGGGGAGGGTCTTCTTCTTCTTCTTTATGCGGCCCATCAGTGCGGCCCAGCTTCAACGACCCGGATGACTGAGGACCCCTAAATACAAGACTCCCTCAGTAGCCCCCGGACTTGCCTTCAAGGACGAGATTGTATCCGGCTTCATGTCTTTGATCTTGCATGGTGGAGTCCTCCTGGATGATAGTTCGACTTCTTTAAATATTGTAGCCCGCTGATTCCTCGCCGCCGTCGCCTTGGCTTCCACGTGTCCAACGAATGCGAATCGTCTGGGAGCCTTTTTTAAATACCCCTTGACCGTTCGGAAAAGGCCCCTATAAGATATTAGATCCCGACTGCCACCTCATACCATTCCACGTGGAAGAAACCCTAGTGCCTGGAAAAAATCTTCAAAGATGGCCAGTGCCCCGAGCTCTTCCTCGCGACCTCATGGCCCTTGTGTAGGAGATTGGAATAGCTGCTCTACGTCCCACGCGCATCTGCAGACACTGCAAGCGCAGGGGTATCTCCCCCTAGAGGATCTAGTCCCCGTCCGGGCCGGACTAACGTCTATCGACAACCAAGCCCTGGCAGAGAGCTTTCCCAATCCCTCTGATGGACAGCGGGTATGTTTCATCCCCTACATTTTAAGAGGCATGGGGTTCCCTGTCCACCCCTTTCTTAGGGGACTCCTAGAGTTCTATGGCCTCCAACTGCACGATCTTACTCCAGGGTCAATCCTGCACATCGCGGGGTTTGTCCTTTATGCGAACTATTCTGGGGCTGCGAGCCTCACTTCGAGCTGTGGAGAAGGTATTTATGCCTTGTCCCTCAATCGGAAGAAGGATCCATTTTTGTAGTTGGGGGCGCCGAAGTATGGTGCATAGCCGAGACAGGCTATCTGCTCGGTACTCCGAAGAAGGCATACAAAGAGTGGCCTTCGGAGTGGTTTTACATTGAGGACGTCGCCTTGCCGGATCCAGTTCAGCGAGGACTCCCCATGTATTCCAGTGCTCCGCCACGGAAGCTTTTCAACTAACGTCCCCGTGGTCCCTCGGTAGAAGAGAGAGCAGAGGTTAGCAGACAGGCCGGCAAGATCAAATTGCTCGCCAGTTCGGGATTAACTATAATCAAAGTGATGGCCATTTCAATGAAGCGATGTGTACAGCCGCTTCAAGCCAGAAGATTTCCGATGTGGCACTACAATGGTTAAAATGACGCCTCGCGCTGCCTACACCTAGATTTAGATGACCCTGCTGTTCTAGGCACTGTCCTAGAAGGCCTTTATAAAGGAGAGAAGCAAGACTTCATCCATTTAACATGTCGGGAGGGCCTTTCTATGTACAATCCTCCCAACTGGTTAAGTCTCTCTCTTTGGCCGCTCAACTTTTTCTTCGTTATGACGTGTTGACCGAACTGTATTCGGTTTCTCCCAACAGGAATGGAGGAACGTGATCGAGGGGATTAACAGTCCTGCCCCACAGCCGGAGAACCAGTTTCAAACTGCAGGCCCGGGATATAACGAAGATTCGGACATAGGTATAGAGTTAGTAGATGGAGTCTTCTACCAAGCCTATCGTGAGGGTCCCCTGGTGGCTATAGTAGCCGATTACCTAGGCCTCATTCCTTCCTCCCGTTTAAGTATTTCAGGACATATCTCATCAAAAGAGAGGATTCCCGATGCACCTTATCCACTATATTCTATCATACTTGAACAGGGACGGCGCTCCTCACGCCGAACTGTGCGAAAACCGTCAACCCAGAGGGTGACGCCCACATTAGGTGAGGCCTCAAAGCAAAAGAGGACTGCGAACACCAGCGGACATTTACAGAGGTACGTTTGTTTTGGCAAGTGCCGGGTGGTGAAATCGGTATTACAACTTTCCACTTTGTTTTGTCCTTTTAGGGGGAGTACACACCGAAATGTCTCCGAAGACAATGCAGGCGAAGCCCCAGCTAATCCAGCCTCAGGCCCATCAGGGGTTAATGCTGATTCGGTGCCGGATTGTCCTCCCTAGGAGGATCCAGATGAAATGTCAGCCACCAATTCCAAAGTGGAGGTTGCGATGATTCATAGGCGTCGGAATGCAGCCATGCATGATCCCGCTTTTTCTGAGGAGGCGTTTAACGCCCTCAGTTCTGCAGATGCCTATATCCGAGCCGCTCAAGACGGACTCGCCAGAGCCACTCATCAGCTTTCAAAATATATGAGGGTAAGTTTTTATTTTGAGTATTCCGATGCCAGTAGCCCCTGAGACTTAAAACAGTTGGTACAACTGATTTGAGGATCGTTGTATTTTTATAGGTCATTCAAGAAAAGAATAACTCTTTATCCAAGGAACTTGAAGAGTGCCAGACTTAGCTCGCCGAATTGAAAAATTCGAAGGAATCCGGAAAGGATGCTGGTGGTGTCCAGAAGCTATGATAGTTCTGCTGATTACGATGGTGTATATACTAATGTGTAATATAGCGACATGATCGACCGACCAACTGGAGAGGGAGCTAAGAGCTGCCCTAGCGGACAAGAAATTTGTCGAAGGGGAAAAAGCCGCTGGTTAGCGTGCCCTGACGCAAGCTATGGAAAAAGGAACCAAGCGCATGATAGAAATATTAGGCTCGAACAGGAGCTAAAGGGCGTAAAGGCCCAACTCACAAGCGCCTTGGAAGAGAACCGGAGGCTAAAAAGTGGCATGCTTAGTATGTCTCTTATACCTAGCTCTCCTTGTAGTCTCTTATTGTGAAAGTTTCTTATAAAAACATTTCCTGCAGGTTTGTTGACTAGGCAGCCTGAGGGCGGAGTGTCCTGTTTTGAGGGTGATGTGCTGCAAGAGCTTTCCAGGGTCCGTGAACGGGCTCGGAAGGCCATGAAGAGTATGGCCAGAGCTCTATGGCCTGGCGACTCTCCTCCAGAAACTATGGAGGATTTGGTGGACCTTTTCAAAGGGGCTCGTCGCCACTTTGAACTATGGAAAGCATCAGCATGCCGCATGGGTGCTCGAGAAGCATGGGCCATGGTGAAGATGCGCTACACTCGTCTTGATCCAAATCACATGGCCCACTTGGGACCTCGAGGGTCCAATGGACAAGAAATTCCTCCAGGTCTGGTATATGACCAAGTAGGGATAGCTACAAAACTTTACCAACAGGACTGTAAGCTAGACAGCCTTATAGAGGGAATGTAAAATGAGTAGTCGTTTGATTCTATGTATCAAATGTACCTTTACCATAAAACTTATCTCCGGCCGAATATATAAAGTTTTTCATGGCCGACCATGTGCTTCAACCTCCATAAACCCAAAGGCTGGAGTGCTTCTGAATACTATATCTCTGGTAAACACGTGATATGTTCGGAAACCAGGCGATCCAGTCATAATTTCTTAAACAGACGAACTGAGTTCGGGGAGTTATGTTATATTACTATTTAACGTAAGAAACATCTTCCAGAGAGAATAGTTCCGTTAGGGTTCCTTTCCCTAGGTCAACATGCATAAAGATGCGGGCCTAGGCTTTTGATCATGTGAGAAGGACAGTAGGATGCCATCTCATGTTATTGTTTAAGATACGCTTTAAAATGCGATATGTCGTGTATCCACCGAACAATTTTTCCCTTAAGAGCGCTAGCTTTCGGCTTCACCCAATCTGAGGTACATATCCGGATTACCCGGTTGTAACAATCGCAGAGGTGCTCCCTTTACGCCCTAGCCGAACAACCGGAAACTTAGGGGTAAGCATAGGAGCCAGGCAACCCAGCTTGGCCAGAACTTAAGTCATATTGGTGCATATAATGGCAAGGATGAACTATAAAAATATGCAACATTTTTAAGCAAGAAGCTTTATTGGTAATGGGCTTCGTTAAGGAAGCCCCCAGGTATATTTGAGGGTGTACTCGTCACGTGACGGTTCGAGCGAGCCGAATACTTGCCAATTGAAGAAAATTTAAAGAGAAAGAAGGAGATAAAATAAAAAGACAAGACCTAACTTATAAAGAGGAAGAAATTGCAACCGAACTATCCATAAAATCATTGGAGACTGGCAGAGTTCCACAGGTTCGGCTCAAGGCAGTTGTCTTGAGCATTGCAAAGGCGATAGGCTCCACCGGTGAGTACTTCGTCAATAATGAAGGGGCCCTCCCATTTTGGTTTGAGCTTGTCCTTTTTCTTCTCCGGGAGGCGTAAAACAAGTTCACCGATGTTGTATGTCTTGGCCCGCACTTCTCTGCTCTGGTATCACCTAGCCTGTTGTTGGAAAAATGTGTAACGTGCTACCGTTGTATAGCGCTCCTCTTCAAGCCCATCTATGTCCTCCTGCCGATCTAACTCGGCCTCCCTTTCCTCGTACATTCGCACTCGAGGTGAGTCATGAATAATGTCATAGGGCAGAACAGCCTCTGCGCCGTACACCATAAAAAAGGGTGTATATCCGGTCGTAAGATTGGGTGTGGTACGCAGCCCCCAGAGTACGGAGTCAAGCTCTTCGACCCAGTGTTTATCATACTCCCGTAGGGAGTGCACTAGTCGGGGTTTAATGCCGCTCATTATCAGACCATTGGTTCTTTCGACTTGACCGTTTGTTTGAGGATGGTATACGGAAGCATAGTCAAGTTTAATACCTAGCTTTGCGCACCAATTTTTTACCTCATCAGCTGTGAAATTGGAGCCATTATCTGTGATAATACTATGCGGTACACCATAGCGGTGTACTACGCCGGATATAAAATCTATCATATGCCCCGCTTCAACTGTTTTTACTGGCTTGGCTTCTATCTACTTAGTGAATTTATCTACCATCACCAGTAAGTATTTCCTTTTATGACTTCCCCCTTTAAGTGTTCCGACCATATCTAGCCCCCAGACCGCAAAAGGCAAAGTAATGTGGATTTTTCTCAGAGCGGTGGAAGACATGTGACTTTGATTTGCAAAGAGCAGGCAGCCAACGTAGTGCTGGACTAAGGTTTGGGCATCTTCTCGGGCAGTAGGCCAGTTAAAGCCAGCGCAAAAAGCTTTGCCTACGAGCGCCCTTGTTGCGGCATGGTGGCCGCCCATTCCAGCATGTATTTCAGTGAGAACTTGTCTTCCCTTTTCTTCGGAGATGCACCTTTGGAGAATAGTCGTTGTGCTTTTCTTATACAGTTCAGCTTCACGAACTTTGTAGGCTTTAGAGCGCCGAACTATTCGGCGGGCCTCATTCTGGTCATCGGGGAGTTCCTGTCTTTTAAGGTAAGCGAGGAAAGGCTCTGTCCAGTGGGCTATGACAGCCATGATTTCGTGAGCCGAGGGAGTTATCTCTATATTTGAGTTTCCGATGACATCTTGATTGAGTTCGGCCGGGGGTGTGTTCGGATCTGACTTCGTATCGCTGCTCGCATCCTGCCATATTACAGATGACTTAAACAACCTTTCCACAAATGTGTTCGGTGGGCTGGGGTCACGTTTAGCTCCCTTGCGTGCGAGTATGTCAGTGTCCTGGTTATTATCCCGGGCTACATGATGGAATTCCAACCCCTCAAATCGAGCTAATATATTCAGTATAGCATTGCGATAAGCTGCCATTTCTGAAGCCTTCGCATCAAAATGTCCATTAATTTGGGAGATGGCGAGGTTTGAGTCTCCGCGTACCTCGAGGCGTTGTATGCCCATGGATACAGCTAGTCGGAGACCATGCAATAGGGCCTCATATTCGGTCGCATTGTTTGTGTCCGTATACATAATCTGTAGAACGTACCTAACTGTATCCCCAGTTGGAGATATCAATATTACGCCAGCCCCCAGCCCAGCTAGCATTTTGGAACGGTCGAAGTACACTGTCTAGTGGGAATATGAGCCATGCTCTTAAGGGAGTTTGGATTCGGTCCATTCTGCGACAAAGTCGGCCAACACCTAGGATTTAATAGTACAACGCGGCTTGTAGGATATTTCGAACGGTAAGAGCTCAATGGCCCATTTGGCATTGCGTCTCGTGGCGTCTTTATTATTGATAATGTCGTTGAGTGGTACCTCTGATGCCACTATGATCGAACACTCTTGAAAGTAGTGCTGGAGTTTACGAGATGACATGAAGACTGCATAGGCAATTTTCTGATAGTGGGAGTATCGTGATTTGCACGGTGTTAGAACCTCGGATACATAGTATACGGGTTTTTGAACGGGGAATTTATGTCCCTCTTCGGCTCGTTCGACGACGAGCACGGCACTCACTACCTGGTGAGTGGCTGATATGTACATCAGCATTGGTTCGCCAACACCGGGGGCGGCTAGGATTGGGTTGCTTACTAGTAGAGCTTTTATTTCTTCCAACCCAGCTGTGGCCGCATTCGTCCATTCGAAATTATCAGTGCGTCGTAGTGATATGTAAAGTGGCAATGCTTTTTCTCCTAATCTGGAGATGAAGTGGCTTAAAGCCGCTACGCAGCCTGCTAGTTTTTGCACTTGCTTGAGTCGGTTGGTATTTTGAGTTCTGACAAGGCCCGGATTTTGGCTGGGTTAGCTTCGATTCCTCTATGGGATACGATAGACCCTAATAACTTCCCAGTTGGGACGCCGAAGACACATTTATCCGGATTGAGCCATGTGTCATATTCTCGGAGGTTGGCAAACGTAAGGCAGAGATCATCCACCAAGGTCTCAACGCTTTTGGTTTTTACGACTACGTCATCAACATATGCCTCCACTATTTTGCCAATTTTCTTTTCTAAGCATGTTTGAATCATGCGTTGATATGTGGCGCGAGCGTTTTCGAGTGCAAAGGGCATAGTGCTGAAACAAAAAGGGTCGTACAGGGTGATAAATGCCGTTGCGGCCTGATCGGATTAATTCATCTTTATCTGACGGTATCCGGAATAAGCATCAAGGAAGCATAGTGCTACTTCTCGATCTTGCGTTGTATTCCCTCGAAGAGGAAAGGGTGATGCAGCATAGTAGCGTAAGTATTTCCCTCAGTTTTTGAGAACCAAAGTATCAATCCAGTAGGATACCACGTGCGAGTCCCTCGCACCTGCACAAACAAATAAGAACTTCGCAGCCAACGCGATAAGGGGTTCTCAATCCCTTTACGGTCACTTATGAAAGTGAGATCTGATAGATATGATAGTTCGATATTTTTGGTATTTTTAGATATAAGAACAGAAAGTAAAAAAATGGTAAAGTAAAGTAGATTGTAGATTGATATGTTGAGAATAGACCCGGGAGCCATAGGTTTCACTAGTGGCTTCTCTCATTATAGCAGAATTCTACGGTGGGTGAACGAATTACTGTCGAGCAATTGATAGAAAAGCGAATAATTATGAGAATATCTAGGCATGATCATTATATATAGGCATCACGTCCATGACGAGTAGACCGAGATGATTCTGCATCTACTACTATTACTCCACACATCGACCGCTATCCACCACGCATCTAGAGTATTAAGTTCATAAGAACAGAGTAACGCCTTAAGCAAGATGATATGATGTAGAGGGATAAACTCAAGCAATATGATATAAACCCCATCTTTTTATCCTCGATGGCAACAATACAATACGTGCCTTGCTTCCCCTACTGTCACTGGGAAAGGACACCGCAAGATTGAACCCAAAGCCAAGCACTTCTCCCATTGCAAGAACTATAGATCTAGTAGGCCAAACCAAACAAATAATTCGAAGAGACTTGCAAGGATATTATAATCATACATAAAATAATTCAGAAAAGAACCAAATATTTCTCATAGATAATCTTGATCATAAACCCACAATTCATCGGATCTCGACAAACACACTGCAAAGAGAGATTACATCGAATAGATCTCCTCGAAGACCGAGGAGAACTTGGTATTGAGATCCAAAGAGAGAGAAGAAGCCATCTAGGTACTAACTATGGACCCCGAAGGTCTATGGTAAACTACTCACAACTCATGGTGAGGTGATGGTGTTGATGTAGAAGCACTCCGTGGTAGATCCCCCCTCTGACGGAGCTCCGGAACAGGCCCTAAGATGGGATCTCACGGGAACATAAGGTTGCGGCAGTGGAATTAGGGTTTTCTCTCTTCTTCTGATGTTTTCGGGGTACATGGATATATAGGAGGAAGGAGGGCATCGGGGACCAACATGGGGCCCACGAGGCAGGGGGCGCACCCCCCACCCTCGTGGACGCCACGTGTGCCCTATTCCGTGGTTCTCAAGTCTCCCGTGAAGATATCGCTCCAAAAATATCTCTCTCGAAGGGCCGTTTGGACTCCGCTTGATACCTTTTCTGTAAAACCCTGAAATAGGCAAAAAAACAACAATCTGGAATGGGCCTTTGGGTTAATAGGTTAGTCCCAAAAATAATATAAAAGTGTATAGCAAAGCCCATTAAACATCCAAAACATCATAAATAATAGCATGGAACAATAAAAAATTATAGATACGTTGGAGACGTATCAAGCATCCCCAAGATTAATTCCTGCTCGTCCTCGAGTAGGTAAATGATAAAAACAGAATTTTTGATGTGGAATGCTAACCAACATAATTTTCAATGTAATTCTTTTTATTGTGGCACGAATGTTCACATCTGAAAGATTCAAGACATAAGTATATATTGACATAAGAAATAAGAATACTTCAAGCACACTAACAAAGCAATCATGTCTTCTCAAAATACCATGGCTAAAGAAAGTTATCCCTACAAAATCATATAGTCTGGCTATGCTCCCTCTTCATCACACAAAATAATCATATCATGCACAACCCCGGTTTCAGCCAAGCACTTGTTTTCATACTCAATTCTTTCAAACATTTCAACTTTCACGCAATACATGAGCGTGAGTCATGGATATAGCACTATGTGGAATAGAGTGGTGGTTGTGGAGAAGACAAAAAGGAGGGAGATAGTCTCACATCGACTAGGCGTATCAACGGGCTATGGAGATGCCCATCAATAGATATCAATGTGAGTGAGTAGGGATTGCCATTTAACGGATGCACTAGAGCTTAAGAATGAAAGCTCAACAAAAGAAACTAGTGGGTGTACATCCAACTTGCTTGCTCACGAATGGAACTGTGGAATGTTCCATGGCAATATATCTCGGAATGGCTATGGAAATGCCATGATAGGTAGATATGGTGGCTGTTTTGAGGAAGGTATATGGTGGGTGTATGGTACCGGCGAAAGTTGCGTGGTGCAAGAGAGGCTAGCAATGGTGGAAGGGTGAGAGTGCGTGTAATCCATGGACTCAACGTTAGACATAAAGAACTCATATACTTATTGCAAAAATTTACAAGTCATCAAAACAAAGCAATCAACGCATGCTCATAGGGGGGAGGTTGGTAGGAGTTAACCATCGCGCGCCCCCGACCTCCACTCAAAGGATGACACTCTACAAATACCTCATGCTCTAACTTCGTCACATAGCGGTTCATCATATGTGCATGCTACGGGAATCACTACCCTCATATCTCAAAACAATGATCAAGTATCAAACTTCTCATCATATTCAATGCACTTTGTATGAAAGTTTTTACTACATTCATCTTGGATGCCCATCATGTTAAGGCTAGTTTTATAGCCAAAGCACATTACCATGCTATTCTAATAGACTCTCAAAAGGATATAAGTGAATCATGAGAGATCAACAATTTCTACAAAATAAAATCACCACCGTGCTCTAAAAGATATAAGTGAAGCACTAGAGCAAAATATTTAGCTCAAAAGACATAAGTGAAGCACATAGAGTGTTCAAACAATTTCTAGGCCATATTTATCTCTCTCAAAAAGGTGTGTCCAGCAAGGATATTTGTGGAAAACTAACAAGAAAAGACTCAAATTATACATGATGCTCCAAGCAAAACACATATCATGTGGTGAATACAAATATAGTCCCGAGTATAGTTACCGATAGATGAAGACGAAAGAGGGGATGCCTTCCCGGGGCATCCCCAAGCTTAGGCTTTTGGTTGTCCTTGAATTTTACCTTGGGGTTCCTTTGGCATCCCCAAGCTTAGGCTCTTAACACTCTTTGTTCCATAGTCCATCAAAGCAATACTCAAAACTTGAAAACTTCACAACACAAAACTTAGACAAAAATCTCGTGAGCTCCGTTAGTGTAATAAAACAAACCACCACTCAAAGGTACTGTAATGAACTCATTATTTATTTATATTGGTGTTAAACCTACTGTATTCGAATTTATCTATGATTCATATCCCCAATACTACTCATAGATTCATCAAAATAAGCAAACAACACACGAAAAACAGAATCTGCCAAAAACAGAACAGTCTGTAGTAATATTCAACTTTCGCATACTTCTGTAACTCCAAAAAAACTGAAATAAATTTGTAAACGTGAGGAATTTGTCTATTAATCATCTGCAAAAAGAATAAACTAAATAGCACACTCCAATAAAATCTGGTGACTATTCTAGTGAGCGCCAACAATTCGGTTTTTTACAGCAAGATCATATAAACTTCACACAAGTCTTCCCAAAGGTTCTACTTGGCACAAACACTAATTAAAACACAAAACCACATCTAAACAGAATTTAGATGCAATATTTATTCCTAAATATAAGCAAAAACAAAAAAAATTAAAAATTGGGTTGCCTCCCAACAAGCGCTATCGTTTAGCGCCCCTAGCTAGGCACGATACAAGGATAGATCTAGGTATTGCCATCTTTGGAAGACAATCCATAAGTGGATCTCACTAATAGATTCATAAGGTAATTTTATTTTATTTCAAGGAAAGTGTTCCATGCCTTTCCTTAACGGAAATCGGAATCTAATATTTCCTTCCTTCATATCAATAATTGCACCAATCGTTCTAAGGAATGGTCTACCAAGAATAATAGGACATGAAGGATTGCAATCTATATCAAGAACAATGAAATCTACGGGCACGTAATTCCTATTGGCAACAATAAGAACATCATTAATGTCAGGACCCCGATCCTAAGTCACACCGATCTAGCTTGTAACACGTCATATCACTTTGCGGCCTCACACACGGTATCCCCACGGGTGCCACCTTACCAGGCCCGGGACCGTTTGCGCATTTTGGCACACGTATATGACAGTGTCGCTAGCATCCACATGATAGAGAACCCGGGCCGACATGGTTAGTTATAAACCAAAAGTGGCACTAAATTACAGAGGCAGGCATCCATGACCCAGCAACGAACGAGTCCGTCATCAACGTATGAACCCAAGTTGTAGCAAGCTACATGGACTTAAAGGAACAACGCGTGACATTTCCCCTAAGGGACAGACACAGGAACGAAGAAGGACACATGCCGGCCAGCCTACGTGTTTCGAGCAGTAGCAAGCTACCAAGGCTCATTGGAAGCACTAGGAGGCATTTCCCTGTAAGATAGGCTACCAAAGGAAAACAACTAGGTGTCGGATCCCACACATACCAAGCATTTCAATCATACACACAATATGCTCAATATGTGCAAATACAACATTGCATCACAATAGAACTCTATGACTCAAAGTACTTTATTTAAGAGGCTCCGAAGAGCCATACATAACATATCCATACAGGTAGGGTCACAAGACCCAACACTCAAGTCATACAATCATACAAGCACAAGCGGAAGCTAACATGTCTGAGTACAGACAACTTAGAAAATAAAACAGGCTTGGTGTAGCCTGACTATCTACAAGGCCCTCCACAAGCTCCAGATCTCCGCCTGGGTAGCAAGCTACTCGTCGACGTCAACGTCTATGTAGAACCCATCAGAAGGGGCAGGGTTCTCCTCTGCAACAATTATTAAGCAAACATGAGTACAAAGGTACTCAGAAAGTCTTACAACAGAACCTATTATACATGCAACATTTTCAACAAGGGTAGTGGAGTTCATAGCAGAAAGCCAGCTTTGACTCTTGGCTAACCTATACTACGACTCTCAACAGATTGCAAGATAATACCACGTACACGAGTCCTATACTCACCACAACAATACACCACCGAGGATCCTCTTCCGTCATCCTACGGAAGGGCCATCCACGGCACTCACACTTGTCTTGAGGCTTTTAGTAGTATCCATCAACTTGTCTATGAACTGTAGGAGTAATCAAGTAGTCCGTACCGCGAACAACAGCTATTCGAATAGATTGGTAACCCTGCAGGGGTGTACTTCTTCACACATGTTTCCACCACTTAGCGTCTGCACACGACATGTGCTCGGCAGACTTCAAGCGAAAGCCGACGTGGGTGTAGACCATGACCTAACCAACCACTCAAGTCTCTCGTCCAGGTTTATCGCCTATTTGGGTTCCATCCGTGGGGAGATCCGGCCGGGGTGTCGCTCACGACCCCAAATGATGTGTACAGGGTTCCTGAGTCACCAAACGGGCGCTCGATACACCCGGCCACGTACCTGTCGCATCATAGCCCACCCCGAGGGTCAGCGCTGTGCATGACCACTAGTAAACTACAAACACCAGAAACTAGTTGCAACTCATGGACAGAGAACATGGGCAGTCAATAAGTCGAGCAGGATCATATTTCAGGGCCCAATGTGTGGTAGCAGCTGTAACTTGAACCACACATACAGACCTCAGGTCCTATGGACGGTTCCAATGAAACAACCCACCACGTACTCCTACATGGCCTTTCATCGATACCTTTACCAAACATGTTCCACACTTCCCTCTCTTTATCGAGTAAGATCATTTCACTCTGATCCACCCAGATGAACCAGACCTGACACAACTCTAAGCATAGCAGGCAACATAAACAAATAGCATGGTGGATCAGACATCACATGGCTCAATCAACTCCTACACATGCTAGTGGGTTTCAACTATTTACTGTGGCAATGACAGGTCATGCAAGGGAATAGGGTTCAACTACCGCAGCAAGTAGCAGTTCACACGTTGTTGCCTTAATGAAGTAAAAGAGAGCAGGAGCGAGAAGATGGGTTTGTATCGGAATGATCAATGGTTGCTTGCCTGACAGAGTGGTTATCGGGTACTGCTCTTCAGTTGGATACGCAGAAGTATCCTCGGGAGCAGGACCTAACACGGAGAACACCAGCGATACAATCAATAAGCAAACAAATGCAACAATATGATGCAGGCTCATGATATGGCAAGATGCATGTGTGTTGGGCTAATGCATCTATAAACAGAAGGGTTTGAGTCCATTTGAATCAAAGATTCAAATTGAAACCCAAACTATTATTTATTTAAGTGCATTATAATGTTTTAATGTAAACAGCAAGGTTAACTTGCTCAAACATGTATGAAACCAATGCCATTGGAAAGATTGGATTTTTCTGATCAATTCTCATATATAAATCTTTTCCATCTGAGCTACTGTTGAATTTATATGATTTTTTGAAGATTAAAGCATTTCCTGGAATTTCCTGAATTGTTTTAAATCAAATAATTCCAGAAAAGCATTTACTGCGTCAGCATGACATCATGCTGACGTCAGCAAGTCAACAGGGCGGCCCAGGTCAAACCTGACCAGTGGGACCCACTGGTCAGTGTCACAGTTAGTTAACTAACTAATTAAGATTAGTTTAGACACTGACCCAGGTTTGACTAACACGCAGGGCCCACATGTCAATGACCCAAGGGGGTCAAACCCTTGGTCAAACGGGGCTAACTCGCCGGCCTTTAGCTGCCGGCGAGGCCAAACGCGGTGGTGGGGTGCGGGATTTGTGCTCCGGTGACCAAAACGACGAGGGAGCACACCTACAAGCAGCTGGAAGTGAGTCGCGTCGAGTGGTGGTGGTGGCTGACCTCGGGGTCGCCGGAAACGACGCCGGCGACGAGTGCAGTGGCTGCCGGAGTTCGGGCGAGGACGAACTCGTCGGTGCGGTGCTCGTGGAGGCGCGTGGAGTGATCCTACCGCACCTACGCGGGACGGTGAAGCTGGTGGGCACGATGGCCGGGCCGGTAAGTGGCCGGAGCTTCGTCGGCGACAAGCTCCGCAGCGGCGCGTGCATGTGAGCCTGGTGCGGTGCATACAATGCAGGAGAGAGCTAACAGAGAGGGGGAGGATGGAGCTGAGCTCACGGTGGTTGCAGCAAACGTCGAAGCGGGCTCGGGGAAGGTCGGAGCTGAGCGGGGTGCCGATGGCGATCTCTGCGGCCGGAGTTGGGGAAGATGGGGTCGGGGGCGACTCCAGAGCGGGCGAGAGCTCGGGGCTTAGCCTGCTCGACGTAGTCGATGATGACGGAGCGGACAGACACGGTGACGGAGCACGGGGATGGCGGTGGTCGCGGCTACCACGACGGTGCGAGCGCGGCGGCGTCGGCCATGGTGCGGGGATGGCGAGGGAGAAGAGCTGGGGAGGGTTGAGCATGTCTGCGAGCTCGGGGGAGGGGTGGGTGGTCGATCCCGACCACCAGAACGGTGAGGGGAGGAAGCAGGGCGGCGGGCAGCTACGTGGCGCGCGCTGCTGCCGCCGTCGAGAACCTGCCTGCCTGCCTGGCCGAGCCAAGCAGCTCGCTGGAGCAGTGGCTGGGCTGGGCCGGCAGGTGGGCCTGTTAGAGGGCGCCAGGTAAGTTCTCTCTCCTCTCTTTTCTATTTTAATTCTGTTTTGTTTCTTTTTCAACTTTGTTGAATTAGTAAAAATGCTAGAGCATTTTTATAAATCACAAAACTAGTCATGTCCACTGTATATAATATGAACAACATGGAACATTTTAGTTTATGATTATTTGGGCACATAAAATATTCTATAGCATTTAAATGCCCAAAAGCAATTACAATAAGAATTAATCCAGAGACCTTTGGATGTCCTAGAAAATTGTGCACCATTTTTGGCAGAGGTTTAAGACCAAGGCAAAGATGATGAACATTTTTGAAGGGCATTTTGGGTACATTAGAAAAGATTTTATCTAACCCTAGTTGTTGGAAGAGGGGTGCTGGGGTTTCTGTCATTCCCATTTCAAGTTTCTGTGGAAAGTAAACATGATGCACACTCTAGCTAGTCCTAATGCAAGCACTGACTAGGGATGTGACAACTCACCCCCACTCAAAAGAATCGCGTCCCGAGATTCGGGTTCCTCCGGAAAGAGGGTGGGGTACTCAAGTCGAAGACGATCCTCCCTTTCCCAAGTAGCTTCACTCTCGGAATGATGTGACCATTGAGCCTTGAGAAATTTGATATTGTGACGTCGAGTGGTACGCTCGGTTTGATCAAGAATACGAACGGGGTATTCTCGATATGTGAGATTGTCCTCGAGATCAAGCTTTTCATGGTCCACTCCGCGGATAGGATCCGAGAAGCAACGCCTGAGTTGAGATACGTGGAAGACATCATGAACTCTGGAAAGGTGCGGAGGTAGTTCCATTTGGTAGGCAACTTCTCCTCGTTTGACAAGAATGCGAAAAGGACCGATGTAACGAGGAGCCAATTTGCCTTTGATACCGAAGCGATGGGTTCCCTTAAGAGGAGTAACCCGGAGATAAGCCTTATCGCCAACTTCAAAAGTCATAGCCTTATGATGACTATCATATTGGCTATTCTGGCGAGATTGGGCTGTTTTCAATTTCTCACGAATGATGCGAACTTGCTCTTCTGCTTCCTGGATCATATCCGGACAAAGAATTGTCTTTCCCCGGTTTCTGACCAGTTAAGAGGTGTTCGACAACTTCGTCCATATAGAACGTCGAAGGTATCCTTGCCCAAGCTGGCTCGATAACTATTGTTATAAGCAAATTCGGCAAATGGAAGACACTTCTCCCAATCCATACCGAAAGAGACGACAGAGGCTCGAAGCATATCTTCCAGAATTTGATTGACTCGTTCCACTTGACCACTTGATTGAGGATGGAAGGCGGTGCTGAAAGAGAGATGAGTCCCCATAGAATTCTGGAAACTTTCCCAAAATCGTGAAGTGAAAAGACTTCCACGGTCTGAGTTAATCTCCAACGGCACACCATGAAGTGATACTATCCAAGAGATATACAAATCTGCTAGCTGGCTAGCGGTTATACTCTCTCGAACAGGTAGGAAATGGGCTCCTTTGGAGAGGCGGTCGATAACGACGAAAATAGCATTATTCCCTTTTCTGGTCCTGGGAAACCTGGTAATGAAGTCCATACCGATCTTATCCCATTTCCATTCAGGAATAGCTAAAGGTTGAAGGGTGCCAGCAGGCCATTGATGCTCTGCTTTAACTCGACGACAAGCGTCGCAATTAGCAATGAATTGAGCGATTTCTCTCTTCATCCTAGTCCACCAGAACCTCTGGCATAGATCCTGATACATTTTGGTACTCCGGGATGAATCGTGAGAGGAGATTCATGTGCCTCCTTAAGAATCAGCTGCCGCAGATGTTGGTTCTTGGGAACCACTAATTGGTTCTCGAAGAAGACAACACCTCGATCATCTGTAGAGAAACTTCTAGCGGCTCCGCTAGCAATGCTCTCCTGGAGTCGGGATATACCCTTGTCATGCTTCTGGGCAGTCATGATTTGATCCATAAGAGTAGGTTTTGCCACCAAAGTGGAAAGGAATCCTCGAGGAACAATGTGAAGGTTAAGCTTACGAAATTCCTCGTGGAGAAGTGGTTGCCCTTGTTGTAACATCAGGTTGTTGCAATAAGACTTACGACTCAGTGCGTCAGCCATGACATTGGCCTTCCCAGGGGTGTAGGTGATTCCTAAGTCGTAATCTGTGAGCAACTCAACCCAACGTCTTTGCCTGGGATTCAAATCCGGTTGGGTGAAGATGTATTCCAGACTTTGGTGATCAGTGAAAATTTCACAGCGATTACCAAGAAGGTAATGTCACCACGTTTTGAGTGTGTGGACTACAGCTGCAAGCTCTAGATCATGTGTAGGATAGTTATCCTCATGTGGACGCAACTGTCGAGATGCATAAGCAATCACTTGACGATCTTGCATGAGTATGCAACCTAGTCCCTGTCGCGAGGCGTCGCAGTAGATAATAAAATCCTTGGAAAAGTCTGGTGGTACCAGTACGGGTGCAGATGTCAGGCGTCTTTTCAGTTCCTGAAAGCTGGACTCGCACTGTGGGGTCCACTCAAACCTTTTATCTTTCTTGAGGAGTTCGGTTAGAGGTTTAGCAACCTTGGAGAAATTCTCGACGAAGCGTAAGCAATAGTTTGCTAAGCCAAGAAAACTCCTAACTTGCTTGACCAATTCAGGGGGAGTCCAATCAAGGACGGCTTGAACTCGCTCGGGATTGATGGCAATACCCTTACCAGAGATCACATGGCCTAGATAGGTCACTTCTGGCAACCAGAATTCACACTTGGAGAATTTGGCATAAAGGCGGTGCTCTCGAAGTTTCGTCAATACCAGCCTTAGATGCTCGGCATGATCTTCCTTGTTCTTGGAGTAAATGAATATATCATCGAGGTATACCACGACGAATTTATCCAAATACTCCATGAATATAGAATTCATTAGCCAGGAGAAGGTGGCTGGGGCATTGGTTAACCCGAAGGACATGACGGTGTACTCGTATTGGCCATACCGAGTAACAAAAGCCGTTTTAGGAATGTCCCCGTTCTTGATTTTGATTTGATGCTAGCCCAACCTCAAATCCATTTTGGAAAAGACTGAGGATCCAACAAGCTGATCATACACGTCGTTGATCCTGGGGAGCGGATACTTGTTCTTTATGGTGACCAGATTGACAGGTCGATAATCTACAACCATCCGTTCCGTTCCATCCTTCTTCTTGACGAAGAGGACGGGACAAGCCCAAGGGGAAGAACTAGGACGGATGAAACCCTTTTTCAAGGACTCATCGAGTTGTTTCTTAAGCTCAGCTAATTCTAGGGGTGCCATCTTATAGGGTCTCCTAGTGATTGGGACGGTTCCTGGAATAAGATCTATCACGAACTCGACATCTCTGTCAGGTGGAACACCTTGCGGTTCTTCTGGAAAGACATCCGGAAAGTCACGGACTACCGGAATATCTTCGAGTTCTGGTAGAGGGCTGGCGTTAAGAGAGTAGAGCTGACGCTCAATCATTCGAGTCAAGACATTGACTGTCTTGCCGGATGGATGTGTAAGTTGAACGGTCCTAGTGTAGCAATCAATCTTGGCGTAATGAGTTGTCATCCAGTCCATACCCAAAATGATGTTTATGTCCGAGGACTTGAGAGCGATTAGTGATGCAAGGAAAACAAGTCTATCAACAAGAATTTCATTCCCATGGCTTACTCTAGAGGTTTTCCATCTAGAGCTAGGAGTTTGAATTTCCAGGGTGGTGGGCATGTCACAAAAAGTCATGTTGTGCACTCGGGCATAGCTCTCAGATATGAATGAATGAGATGCTCCAGTATCGAAAAGAACAGATGTCGGATGGCAGTTAACGAGAAGCGTACCAAGGACGACGTTAGGATCCTCATAAGCTTCCTCGGCAGAGACATAGTTGACATGACCACGTGCAGTGGGGATTGGCTTGACAAAGTTCACCTTGCCGGTTGGCTTACCACGGCCAACGGGCTTTCCTGGCTAGTTCTGAGGACACTCACGCATGTAGTGCCCCGGTTCTCCACACTTGAAAGCATGTCACAGTGCCAGTGCGTGGAGCAAAGTTGGTAGGTGGTCCTCCATAAGTCTTGGCAGGTGCATACTGTTGAGTTGGGCGAGGCGCCTCATAGGATGGCCTCGGTGTGTACTTAGGTGGCAGAGCAGTGTTAGGAACCCACACACGGCGCTTGTGAGAGCCAGAGCCGGATGAGGAACCAAAATCACGAGGATGCTTGCGTGTGGCTTCGAAATCAGTGTGGCCCTTCTCAGCACTGATAGCTTTGTTCACCAACTTCTGGAAGGAGGTGCACTCATGCAGACGTAGATCTCGGCGAAGTACGGGGCTGAGTCCCTTACGGAACCTTGCCTGCTTCTTGGCATCGGTGGATACTTCCTCAGGTGCATAGCGTGCCAAGTTGCCAAACTCGCGACTATAGCCATCCATGGTTAACCGGCACTGGGTGAAATTGCAGAATTCTTCCCGCTTGCGATCCATGAGACCTTCCGGAATGTGATGTTCATGGAATGCCTCACTGAACTCAGCCCAAGTAGTGATTTGGCCAGCAGGACGCATAGCCTCAAAGTTTTCCCACCATAGACTGGCAGGGCCCTCAAGATGGTAGGCGGCGTAGATAACCTTGTCAGCTTCGGCCACACGGTCAGAGTGTAGCTTGTGGGTGATACTACGAAGCCAGTCATCCGCATCCAGAGGTCAGTGGAATGGTGGAACTTAGGTGGGCACATCTTGATAAAGTCATTGATTGACACCACGTCATTCCTCTGACGAAACCCAGTGTTCTTCTCTATGCGTTCCAGCAGACGGTTGGTCTCTCTCTTGTTCCGTTCTGCCTCAAGCATAACTTCAGCCAAGGAGGGTGGCTGGGGTAGATTCTCATCTCTAGCCCCACTAGCCTCACCCTGCTCTTGAGCAGCAGGAGTGCTGCGAGTGTTGACCATCCTAGGAAAACAAAACAACGGTTTAGATAAGGATGGCAAAAACTTGACATAGGAGTGCAGAATGTAATGGATGACACGGAATGCAGAGATGTTCATCCGTATGACATGGTAATATAGAAACTGCCATATATACACCAGTGGTCATACACACCATACATAGTTTAGTACAAGCCAAGGCTAAAGTACAATTGCGGTGAACGACAATACATCTCATCAGAGGCATTCCAAGCTCCTATACATTATTTCACTACACCTCCGGAACTCAGTACTAGCAAAGTCATATTCCACAAGACACGCAGGACTGTGGAAATACAACTAGTACGATACTACTACTGCCACGGTCTAGCTCAGACATTCCCGTAGTAATCTTCGTAAAGATTACCACCATAGCCTGGAAGTGGAACAGATGGATCTTGAAACTCCCGAGCACTCGAAGGCTGTGGACCATAAGGACATGGATGTGGCCTCGGGCCTGATGCTGGTGGTAACCGACGCCCACGTGGAGGTGTAATACCCCCAACGTCACGCCAATCCATACGATCAGGAAGACGAGTCCGCACGGGGTACAAATCCCGCATATCCAGATATCCGGCATGCACAGCAGGTGCAAGCCATGTCAAAGTAGTCCAGTGGGCGGCTCGAGTGTTATACAGCTCCATCCGGAGGGCACGGACCTCACAGTCCCTATCCTCCAGCATCTGGACAGTAGTCTGAAGCAGTGGCTCCTCATGAGCAGCATCAGTATACAGACCAGTGTAGTAGCCTTCCTCTCCAGGAAGTGAGGCTGGCAGGTAACATAACTCAGTGTTCAGCAACAAGGCATGCCTATCCCGGATGATGGTCATCATCGAATAAGCGGCATCCTGCACTGCCATCTCGATAGTAACCCCGAGTCCATAAGACCAATGGATGGGGTCGTTAGTTCCGGGATATGAGGGGTATATACGGACTATGCAGAAATACTGACTCTGATTGAAATCCCGGTACTGTTCCTCCACGGTGTACTCAGGATACCAGCGGTAGCCGATCTCGGTCAACACACGGACTAGCATGGCCGTGTGACCGGGCACATCAATGCACCGAGTCAAACGAACCACTTGGTGAGGTGTGCGGCCAGACATCTGAAACACGAAGTAATGCAAAGGCATTAGAATTTCTGGAAGAAATCGGGCAGCATAACAACTGTAAATGCTCAAAAAGATTTTGAGACATCATACAAATGATAGCATAGACACTCAACAATATCATATCAAGGTTCCGGGTCCAACTAATCATCATACTAAAAGGGTAGAAACTGAACTGAGGCTTAGAACCAACAATCCTAAGAGTCTACGGATTAGTAACACGTGAACCTAGTAAGGATGAGAGGCCTAGTCCTAAACCCCCGTAGAAAGAATAGGCTGACTCAGATCAGAAGGGCATAAGGTGAAGAAGTAAAAAGAACCTTACATTCCCTTCCACAATCAATTCCCCTACATATAACTAAGAATTTTTCTAGACTCAACATCGACCAGTTTGGCTTGAGAAACCTACAGGCAGTCCGGCTCTGATGCCAACCCTGTCAGGACCCCGATCCTAAGTCACACCGATCTAGCTTGTAACACGTCCCCACGGGTGCCACCTTACCTGGTCCGGGACCGTTTGTGCATTTTGGCACACATATATGACAATGTCGCTAGCATCCACATGATAGAGAACCCGGGCCGACATGGCTAGTTATAAACCAAAAGTGGCACTAAATTACAGAGACAGACATCCATGACCCAGCAACGAACGTGTCGGTCATCAACGTATGAATCCAAGTCATAGCAAGCTACATGGACTTAAAGGAACAACGCGTGACATTTCCCCTAAGGGACAGACACATGAACGAACAAGGACACATGCCGGCCAGCCTACGTGTTCCGAGCAGTAGCAAGCTACCAAGGCTCATTGGAAGCACTAGGAGGCATTTCCGTGTAAGATAGGCTACCAAAGGAAAACAACTAGGTGTCGGATCCCACAAATACCAAGCATTTCAATCATACACACAATATGCTCAATATGTGCAAATACAACATTGCATCACAACAGAACTCTATGACTCAAAGTACTTTATTTAAGAGGCTCCGAAGAGCCATACATAACATATCCATACAGGTAGAGCCACAAGACCCAACACTCAAGTCATACAATCATACAAGCACAAGCGGAAGCTAACATGTCTGAGTACAGACAACTTAGAAAATAAAACAGGCTTGGTGTAGCCTGACTATCTACAAGGCCCTTCACAAGCTCCAGATCTCCGCCTGGGTAGCAAGCTGCTCATCGACGTCAACGTCTATGTAGAACCCATCAGAAGGGGCAGGGTTCTCCTCTGCAACAGTTATTAAGCAAACATGAGTACAAAGGTACTCAACAAGTCTTACAACAGAACCTATAATACATGCAACATTTTCAACAAGGGTAGTGGAGTTCATAGCAGAAAGCCAGCTTTGACTCTTGGCTAACCTATACTACGACTCTCAACAGATTGCAAGATAATACCACGTACACGAGTCCTCTACTCACCACAACAATACACCACCGAGGATCCTCTTCCGTCATCCTACGGAAGGGCCATCCACGGCACTCACACTTGTCTTGAGGCTTTTAGTAGTATCCATCAACTTGTCTATGAACTGTAGGAGTAATAAAGTAGTCCGTACCACGAACAACGGCTATTCGAATAGATTGGTAACCCTGCAGGGGTGTACTTCTTCACACATGTTTCCACCACTTATCGCCGTTTACACGACATGTGCTCGACACACTTCAAGGGAAAGCCGACGTGGGTGTAGACCACGACCTAACCGACCACTCAAGTCTCTCGTCCAGGTTTATCGCCTATTTGGGTTCCATCTGTGGGGAGATCTGGCCGGGGTGTCGCTCACGGCCCCAAACGATGTGTACAGGGTTCCCGAGTCACCAAACGGGCGCTCGGTACACCCGACCACGTACCTGTCGCATCACAGCCCACCCCGAGGGTCAGCGTTGTGCACGACCACCAGTAAACTACAAACACCTGAAACTAGTTGCAACTCCTGTACAGAGAACATGGACAGTCAATAAGTCGAGCGGGGTCATATTTCAGGGCCCAATGTGTGGTAGCAGCTGTAACTTGAACCACACATACAGATCTCATGTCCTATGGACGGTTCCAATGAAACAACCCACCACTTACTCCTACATGGCCTTTCATCGATACCTTTACCAAACATGTTCCACACTTCCCTCTCTTTATCGAGTAAGATCATTTCACTCTGATCCATCACCCAGATGAACCAGACCTGACACAACTCTAAGCATAGCAGGCAACATAAACAAATAGCATGGTGGATCACACATCACATGGCTCAATCAACTCCTACACATGCTAGTGGGTTTCAACTATTTACTGTGGCAATGACAGGTCATGCTAGGGAATAGGGTTCAACTACCGCATCAAGTAGCAGTTCACACATTGTTGCCTTAATGCAGTAAAAGAGAGCAGGAGCGAGAAGATGGGTTTGTATCGGAATGATCAATGGTTGCTTGCCTGACAGAGTGGTTCTCGGGTACGGCTCTTCAGTTGGATACGCAGAAGTATCCTCGGGAGCAGGACCTAACACGGAGAACACCAGCGATACAATCAATAAGCAAACAAATGCAACAATATGATGCATGCTCATGATATGGCAAGATGCATGTGTTGTGGGCTAATGCATCTATAAACAGAAGGGTTTGAGTCCATTTGAATCAAAGATTCAAATTGAAACCCAAATTATTATTTATTTAAGTGCACTATCATGTCTTAATGTAAACAGCAAGGTTAACTTGCTCAAACATGCATGAAACCAGTGGCATTGGAAAGATTGGATTTTTCTGATATATTTTCATATATAAATCTTTTCCATCTGAGCTACTGTTGAATTTATATGATTTTTTGAAGATTAAAGCATTTTCTGGAATTTCCTGAATTTTTTTAAATCAAATAATCCCAGAAAAGCATTTACTGCATCAACATGACATCATGCTGACGTCATCAAGTCAACAGGGTGGCCCAGGTCAAACCTGACCAGTGGGACCCACTGGTCAGTGTCACAGTTAGTTAACTAACTAATTAAGATTAGTTTAGACACTAACCCGAGTTTGACTAACAGGCAGGGCCCACATGTCAGTGACCCAAGGGGGTCAAACCCTTGGTCAAACGGGGCTAACTCGCCGGCGTTTAGCCACCGGCGAGGCCAAACGCGGCGGTGGGGTGCGGGATTTGTGCTCCGGCGACCAAAACGACGGCGGAGCACACCTACGAGCAGCTGGAAGTGAGCCGCGTCGAGTGGTGGTGGTGGCTGGCCTCGGGGTCGCCGGAAATGATGCCGGCGACGAGTCCAGCGGCTGCCGGAGTTCGGGCGAGGATGAACTCGTCGGTGCGGTGCTCGTGGAGGCGCGTGGAGTGATCCTACTGCACCTACGCGGGACGGTGAAGCTGGTGGGCACGATGGTCGGGCCGGTAAGTGGCCGGAGCCTCGTCGGTGACGAGCTCCACGGCGGCGCGTGCAGGTGAGCCTCGTGCGGTGCATACAGTGCAGGAGAGAGCTAACAGAGAGGGGGAGGACGGAGCTGAGCTCACGGTGGTTGCAGCAAACGTCGAAGCGGGCTCGGGGAAGGTCGGAGCTGAGCGGGGCGGCGATGGCGATCTCTGCGGCCGGAGTTGGGGAAGACGGGGTCGGGGGCGACTCCAGAGCGGGTGAGCGCTCGGGGCTCAGCCTGCTCGACGTAGTCGATGACGCGGAGCGGACGGACATGGTGACGGAGCACGGGGACGACGGTGGTCGCCGCTACCACGACGGCGCGAGCGCGGCGGCGTCGGCCATGGTGCGGGGAAGGCGAGGGAGAGGAGCTGGGGAGGGTTGAGCGTGTCTGCGAGCTCGGGGGAGGAGTGGGTGGTCGATCCCGACCACCAGAACGGCGAGGGGAGGAAGCAGGGCGGCGGGCAGCTGTGTGGCACGCGCTGCTGCCGCCGTCGAGCACCTGCCTGCCTTCCTGGCCGAGCCAAGCAGCTCGCTGGAGCGATGGCTGGGCAGGGCCGGCAGGTGGGCCTGTTAGAGGGCGCCAGGTAAGTTCTCTCTCCTCTCTTTTCTATTTTAATTCTGTTTTGTTTCTTTTTCAACTTTGTTGAATTAGTAAAAATGCTAGAGCATTTTTATAAATCACAAAACTAGTCGTGTCCACTGTATATAATATGAACAACGTGGAACATTTTAGTTTATGATTATTTGGGCACATAAAATATTTTATAGCATTTAAATGCCCGAATGCAATTACAATAAGAATTAATCCAGAGACCTTTGGATGTCCTAGAAAATTGTGCACCATTTTTGGCAGAGGTTTAAGACCAAGGCAAAGATGATGAACATTTTTGAAGGGCATTTTGGGTACATTGGAAAAGATTTTATCAAACCCTAGTTGTTAGAAGAGGGGTGCTGGGGTTTCTATCATTCTCATTTCAAGTTTCTGTGGAAAGTAAACATGATGCACACTCTAGCTAGTCCTAATGCAAGCACTGACTAGGGCTGTGACAATTTATCCTTCCTATAGGTTTCTTAATGGTAGAATCCGCAAGATGCAAATTTCAAGAACAATTATCAAGCTCATGGAAGCCTAACAAATCACACAAAGTTTTTGGGATAGTGGAAACACTTGCACCCAAATCACACAAAGCAAAGCATTAATGATCTTTAATTTTAATTTTAATAGTAGGTTCAAGCTTTCAAGGGATAGAAATTTCTAATTCAAGTTTTTCTTCATAAGATTGCATCAAAGCATCAACTATGTGTTAGGTGAAAGCTTTATTTTGACTATAAGCATGCGGAGAGTTTAGTACGGATTGCAACATGGAAATACAATCAATCAAATAGAAATTATCATAATTGAATCCCTTGAAATCCAAAGTAGTGGGTTCATCACTATGCTAAGTTTTAATCTCTTCAATCCCACTTTTATCAACTTTAGCATCAAGATCCAACAACTCCAAGTCATTGGGACACCTTTTAATTAAGGTAAACTCATCTCCAATCCCATCATTATTAAGATTCATACTAGAAAACAAGGATCTAATAGGAGACACATCAATAACTTTCAGATCTTCATCTTTATTTTCATGATAACTAGAAGAACACGCTTTTATATAACTCTCTTTTTTAGCACGCATCCTAGCGGTTCTTTCTTTGCATTCATCAACGGAAATTCTCATGGCTTTGAGAGAATCATTGATATCATGCTTAGGTGGAATAGATCTAAGTTTCAAAGAATCAACATCAAGAGTAATTTTATCCACACTTCTAGCCAATTCATCAATCTTAAGCAATTTTTCTTCCAGCAAAGCATTGAAATTCTTTTGCGAATTCATAAACTCCTTAACACTAGTTTCAAATTCAGAAGGCATCTTTCCATAAGAGTTATTGTAGGAATTACCATAATTATTAGAGGAATTACTAGGAAAAGGCCTAGGATTAAAGTTTCCTCTATAAGCATTGTTACCAAAATTATTCCTACCAACGAAATTCACATCCAAAGATTCATTATTATTTTTAATCAATGTGGATAAAGGCATATCATTAGGATCAGAAGAAGCACTCTTAGTAGCAAATAATTTCATAAGTTCATCCATCTTTCCACTCAAAACACTAATCTGTTCAATAGCATGCACTTTTTTACTAGTAGATCTTTCGGTGTGCCATTGAGAATAATTAACCATAATATTATCTAGGAGTTTGGTAGCTTCTCCTAAGCTAGTTTCTGTGAAAGTGCCTCCTGTGGCTGAATCTAAAAGATTTCTAGAAGCAAAATTCAAGCCAGAATAAAAGTTTTGAATAATCGTCCATAAGTTTGAACCTTGTGTAGAGCAATTACATATCATTAATTTCATTCTCTCCCAAGCTTGTGCAACATGCTCATGATCTAGTTGCTTAAAATTCATAATATTGTTTCTAAGAGAGATGATCTTAGAAAGAGGGAAATACTTAGAGATAAAAGCATCTTTGCACTTATTCCACGAATCAATACTATTTCTAGGCAAAGAGGAAAACCAAGTTTTAGCATGATCTCTAAGTGAAAACGGAAATAACTTCAATTTAACAATATCATTATCCGTATCCCTCTTCTTTTGTATATCACACAAATAAACAAAGTTGTTTAGATGGGTAGCGGCATCTTCACTAGGAAGGCCGGAAAATTGATCTTTCATAACAAGAATCAACAGAGCAGCATTGATCTCACAAGATTCATCATCGGTAATAGGAGCAATCGGAGTGCTAATAAAATCATTATTGTTGGTATTGGAGAAGTAACACAATTTGGTATTGTTCTGAGCCATAGTGACAAGCAAGTTATCCAAAACACAATCAAACAAAAAGCAAGCGAACGGAAAAAAACATGGCAAAAAGAAGGGCAAATAAAACGGCAAGGGTGAAGTGGGGGAGAGGAGAACAAGAGGCAAATAAATGTAATGCGAAGGATGAGGGTTTGTGATAGGTACTTGGTATATGACTTTTGCGTAAGCCTCCCCGGCAATGGCGCCAGAAATTCTTCTTGCTACTTCTTGAGCTTGCGTTGTATTCCCTCGAAGAGGAAATGGTGACGCAACACATTAGCGTAAGTATTTCCCTCAGTTTTTGAGAACCAAGGTATCAATCCAGTAGGAGACCACGCGCGAGTCCCTCGCACCTGCACAAACAAATAAGAACGTCGCAGCCAATGCGATAATGGGTTGTCAATCCCTTTACGGTCACTTACGAAAGTGAGATATGATAGTTTGATATTTTTGGTATTTTTAGATATAAGAACAGGAAGTAGAAAATGGTAAAGTAAAGTAGATTGTAGATTGATATGTTGAGAATAGACATGGGGGCCATAGGTTTCACTAGTGGCTTCTCTCATGATAGCAGAATTCTACGATGGGTGAACGAATTACTGTCGAGCAATTGATAGAAAAGCGAATAATTATGAGAATATCTAGGCATGATCATTACATAGAGGCATCACGTCCGTGACAACTAGACCGAAACAATTCTGCATCTACTACTATTACTCCACACATCGACCGCTATCCAGTATGCATCTAGAGTATTAAGTTCATAAGAACAGAGTAACGCCTTAAGAAAGATGACATGATGTAGAGGGATAAACTCAAGCAATATGACATAAACCCCATCTTTTTATCCTCGATGGCAACAATACAATACGTGCCTTGCTGCCCCTACTGTCACTGGGAAAGGACACCGCAAGATTGAACCCAAAGACAAGCACTTCTCCCATTGGAAGAACTATAGATCTAGTAGGCCAAACCAAACAAATAATTCGAAGAGACTTGCAAGGATATTATAATCATACATAAAAGAATTCAAAAGAGAACCAAATATATCTCATAGATAATCTTGATCATAAACCAACAATTCATCGGATCTCGACAAACACACCGCAAAATGAGATTACATCGAATAGATCTCCTCGAAGACCGAGGAGAACTTGTTATTGAGATCCAAAGAGAGAGAAGAAGCCATCTAGGTACTAACTATGGACCCGAAGGTCTGTGGTAAACTACTCACAACTCATGGTGAGGCGATGGTGTTGATGTAGAAGCACTCCGTGGTAGATCCCCCCTCCAACGGAGCTCCGGAACAGGCCCTAAGATGGGATCTCATGGGAACAGAAGGTTGTGGTGGTGGAATTAGGGTTTTCTCTCCTCTTCTGATGTTTTCGGGGTACATGGATATATATAGGAGGAAGGAGGGCATCGGGGGACCAACCTGGGGCACACGAGGCAGGGGGGCGCGCATTGTAGGGGGGCGCGCCCTCCTCCCTCATGGACACCACGTGTGCCGTATTCCGTGGTTCTCAAGTCTCCCGTGAAGATATCGCTCCAAAAATATCTCTCCCGAAGGTTTCATTCTTTTGGACTCCGTTAGATATTCCTTTCTGTAAAACCTTGAAATAGGCAAAAAATAGCAATCTGGACTGGGCCATTGGGTTAATAGGTTAGTCCAAAAAATAATATAAAAGTGTATAAAAAAGCCCATTAAACATCCAAAACATCATAAATAATAGCATGGAACAATAAAAAATTATAGATACGTTGGAGATGTATCACATAGGGAGTCGTGTCTGGCTGTTGCATCGATAATTTGGTCAATGCGGGAAAGAGGAAAGGGAACCTTTGGGCAGGACATATTCAGGTCTGTGAAATCTACGCAGAGGCACCAGGATTTATCCTTCTTCGGTAACATGACTAAATTAGCTAGCCAATCCAGGTGTTTAATTTCTTTGATGAATCCGGCTTCTAATAGCTTGACTAGCTCTTCTCCCATTGCTTGTCTTTTGGGTTCGGAAAACCGTGCAGTGGCTGCTTGACCAGTTTGAATCCTTTGATAATGTTGAGGCTGTGTTCGGCCAACCTGTGTGGGATTCTCGGCATATCTGAGGGGTGCCAGGCGAATATATCCCAATTTTCCCGAAGGAAGGCGCGTAACGCGCTGTCTATCGCCAGATCCAGTTGTGCTCCGATGGATGCCATTTTATTTGGGTCCGTTGGGTGCACTTGGAATTTGATGATCTCATCTGCTGGTTTCAAGGAGGTAGACTTCAATCTTTTGGCGAGGATTACATCATCCTTATCGACCTTTGATCGTAGGGTAGTTAGTTCTTCGGCTGCGGGGGCTTCAGATAGTGCCTATAAGGCTAAGGATGCCGTTTTGTTTTCGGCACGGAGTGCTCTACCCGGATCACTTATTAATGTGATCACCCCATTGGGCCCTGGCATTTTAAGCATCATGTACCCGTAATGGGGTATAGCTTGAAAGTGTGAGAAAGCGTCCCATCCCAGAAGGGTGTGGTATCCGTTGTGAAAGGGCATAATGTGGAAGAGTAGTTCCTCTGATCTGTAGTTGTCGGGTGTGCCAAACACTACATCGAATTTAATGCTTCCCGAACACCGGGCCTCGTGGCTTGGTATAATTCCTCTAAAGGTTGTGCTGGTGTGCTCAATGCGGTATTTTTCTACCTGCATTTTTGCAAGCGTTTCCTCATATATGAGGTTTAGTCCGCTTCCTCCGTCCATAAGTACTTTAGTGAGGCGGAAGCCATCTACTCTTGGGTCTAGTACAAGAGCTCCTGATGCTCGGATCGGCCGGACTCGAGGTGCGTCTTCGGTAGAAAAACTAATTGTCGTGTCACTCCATGGGCTTGCAGAGCTAATTTGGTAAACCTCAGTAAGTTCGCGATTTGCTCTCTTGTGATGGTTATTTGAGGAGAACATCTCGAAGACAGTGAAGACATCGATGTCCTTATCCCTTGGTACGGTGGTAAGAATTGACGTACCACTCTTTGCTACCTTCCGGAGTACCCAACATGCTCTAAGGCAATGGTTAGGGACGTTGTCCAGGGTTGCATGTATTTGGCAAGGTGTATCGAGTAGTTCGTCCAGTATGGACCTGCTCCTTAAAGAGGACTTGTTCTTCTTGCCAATAGGTGTGTTAACGGATGACCTACTAGGATATGTCTGTTTATCTTGATAAAGTACAGTCCGTATATGGATTGTTCAAGGGGTGTATTCTGGGCTTTCCAAGTATTTTCCATTGTGCGGTACTTCTGTACTAACTGCGATAATTCTGTGAAACTCATAACACGATGTTGGTTGAGGGCGTGCAAGACTCCCTCGACCGTGCAGTTGCGGTAAAATAGGGAGACCACTTTGTCTTCGCAACATTCCCTGATCTTGTTCTTGACAAGTAGGAATCTGGCCCAGAAGCGATTGACTGTTTCCTCAGGCTGTTGCTGTATGTTCGCGAGGTCATCTATGTCCGGGTGTCCAGATTTACTTGGAGAGTTTTTCCCAGGGTGGGTGGGTGTTGGTAATTTTAAATCCCGACCCAAAGTCGTATTCAGGGTTTTAACAACCACCGATGGTGAGAATTCGGGTTCAATAGGATCCAATCATTCCGTGGGCCTGGCGTTAGTCCCAGAGCTCAAAGAACACACAGTGCCTCCCGATAGGAGAGTGTTCGGCTCGATGGGTTCGGAGATCCGAATTGTGACAGTCTCCGTCTCAAGAGGAGAAGTCTCTATGGCTCCGTCCTCAACTGCTGCCCCAGGTGAGTGATCGGGGTAGGATCGATCTCATCGTGGCCGGATTCAAGTCCGATCTGATCTCCTCGCGATGAAAGCCCCAGGGCGGCGATGCGATCCAGCAGCTCGTTTATGGGCGAGAGTTCTGCCGGGGTCGCGTCATCGGAGTGGCCGGAATTGACATAAAGGTGATGCTTGACGGTCGCGGGGAGTGCGGTCGGCCCAGAGACCATGCGGGCACATAAAGCAAACCCGCCGAGCTAGGGAACCTAACCGATAGCCAGGTTGTTTGTGAAGGTGATCCCGTCGTTGATGACGAGACACGCCATCGATCGCTCATTGCGAG
Source organism: Secale cereale (assembly GCA_902687465.1). Lineage (NCBI taxonomy): Eukaryota > Viridiplantae > Streptophyta > Magnoliopsida > Poales > Poaceae > Secale > Secale cereale. Next base: position 136,397,239 of record LR738714.1, read on the forward strand.
CGCACAACGGAGTTCTCAATGAAAGCACCATTGTCGGTGTCAAAACCGGAAAATCTCGGGCAGGGGGGCCCAAGCTGTGCGTTTAGAGGATCGATGGTAATAGGAGGCTGGAGACACGATTTTTACCCAGGTTCGGGCCCTCTCGATCGAGGTAATACCCTACTTCCTACTGTATTAGTATGGATGAATATGAATACAAGAGTTGATCTACCTCGAGATCGTAATGGCTAAACCCTAAGTCTAGCCTATGAGGATGTTGTGACGATGACGATCCCCTCTACAAAGTAAACCCCTCGGCTTATATACACGCCAGAGGGGACCTAGGGTTACAAGGAAGACTTGGGGAGGTAGTAATTGATACATCCAGACTCTACACTTGCTTTTCTACATACATAAGAGTCCTGACCGAATACGTGGGAGGGTCTTCCTCTTCTTCTTTATGCAGCCCATCAGTGCGGCCCAGCTTCAACGACCCGGATGACTGAGGACCCCTAAATACAGGACTCCCTCAATACCGACGATCAAATCTCGGGCAAGTAACATACCGATGATAAAGGGAATAACGTATGTTGTCATAACGGTTCGACCGGTAAAGCTCTTCGTAGAATATGTGGGAACCAATATGAGCATCTAGGTTTCACTATTGGTTATTGACTAGAGATGTGTCTCGGTCATGTCTACATAGTTCTCGAACCCGTGGGGTCCCCATGCTTAACATTCGATGACGATTTGTATTATATGAGTTATGTGATTTGGTCATCGAATGTTGTTCGGAGTCCCGGATGAGATCACGGACATGGCGAGGAGTCTCAAAATGGTCGAGAGGTAAAGATTGATATATTGGAAGATGATATTCGGATACCGGAAGAGTTCCGAGGGGTACCAGACACATATCGGAGTACCGAGGGGTTACCGGAAACCCCCGGGGGAAGTTATGGGCCTTATGGACCATGGGAGAGAGGCACACCAGCCCACAAGGGCTTCCACCCCCTCCCCCCCACATGGTAGGAGGCCGAGTGGGAGTAGGGAAGAGGGGCAGCGCCCCCTCCTTCCTTCTCTCCTCTCCTCCTTCCTTCTCTTCTTCCTTCTTCCCTTTTCTCTCCGATGGAAAACATGGAAGGGGGGCCTAATCAGACTAGGGGCCCAAGTGGGATTCCTCCTACTTGGGCGCACCCTAGGCTGACTCTCTCCCTCTCCCTCCTTTATATACGTGGGGAGGGCACCCCTAGAATACACATCAATTGTTCCTAGCCGTGTGCGGTGCCCCCCCCCCTCCACAGTTGCTCCTTCGGTCATATTGTCGTAGTTCTTAGGAAAATCCTAGCAAGGATCACTTCACCATCAACGACGTCGTGCTGACGAAACTCTCCCTCGACACTTTGCTAGATCAAGACTTTGAGGGAAGTCATTGAGCTGAACGTGTGCTGAACTTGGAGGTGTCGTACATTTGGTACTTGATCGGTTGAATCACGAAGACGTTCGACTACATCAACCGCGTTGAACTAACGCTTCCGCTTTAGGTCTATAGGGTACGTGGACACACGCTCCCCCTCTCGTAGCTATGCATCACCTAGATAGATCTTGCGTGAGCATAGGAATTTTTTTTTGAAATTGCATGCTACGTTCCCAACAACATTGTCTTGCGAATCTTGTTGGGAAGATGGCGGAGTAGAATCTGTAGAGACCCTCCATTTCAGTTACTCGGAAGGACCACCATCATCCAATGCCTTACAAATTTCCTTCCTCTTTATTGATTTTGCATTGTGAAGTCAAAACGACAAGATAAAGGAATAAGATTCGCTCTTCAGAACTCATTCATGCATGATACTAAAAAACACTACTCTGATGAAAGGCAAACTCATGACACAAGGATAGAATATGTATGAAAAACTGGACGGCATGACATATTCAAACTTATGATGTGGAAACATAGCAGAAGGCACTTCAACAAATTAGAAGCACTGCAAGCTAGACACCATATGGAATGTGCAACCAATACCACTCTGACAAGTTAGAACTGTCTCGTCATAGGTGGCGTTCAACAAATTAGAAACAATAGGCTAGAAATCATATTCAAGATGCAACCAATATCACACTGCCAACTTAAAGGTGTCTCATCATAAGTAACTAATGCAGGATACACAAGAACAGTAGTTTCATGTAAGAACATGGTGTGATAGACAGATATAGTATGTACCAAAAACAAGAAAGCGTGTCATATTCACACATATAATGTGTAAGCTAAGCAGATAAAGTTTACACTAATTAGAAGCAGTACAAGCTGGACACCATATGCAACATGCAACCAGATATCAAACTGCCAAGTTAGAGCAAGCACCTGGGATGGTGGAGTAGGGGAGCGACGACTTGGAACTTGTGATGCACTAGTAGAAAGATGCTTCGTCTACGTTGCTGCAGAGGACCACCATCATTGCCTTCCTTCCTCTTTTTTGATTTTGCCTTGTCAAGTCAAACCCACAAGAAAAAGGAGTAAAATTTGCTCTTCAGAACTCATTGATGAATGATAATGACGAACACTACTTTGATGTAAGGCAACCGCATGATAGGACGATGGAATATGTATGAAAAACAGGACAACATGACATATTGACATGTATGATGTGGCAAGTGTAAACTAAGCAGAAGGTGTTTGAACTAATTAGAAGCAATGCAAGCTAGACACCATATGAAAGATGAAACCAATATCACTCTGCCAAATTAAAAGGGTGGCCTCATAAGGGTATTTCAACAAATTAGAAGCAATACATGTCAACACACCGCAACAGGCTAGAAATCATATGCAATATACTACAAATAAAGGTGTCTCATCGTAAGTGATTGATGTAGGATAACCAAGAGCGATAGTTTCATGTAAGAACATGGTTAATGGATAGATGTAAGTATGTACAAAAACAATAAGGCATGTCATATTCATAGGTATAATGTGTAAACTAAGCAGATGCAATTTACCCTAATTAGAAGCAATACAAGCTAGACACCATATTCAACATGCAACCACATATCACACGGCGAACTGAGAGCAAGCACATGTGATGTTGGTGTAGGGGAAATGGGGTCTTCAACTAGAGAGCTACATTGAATATCTTCATGTAGACTTGTTGTTTCTTGAGAAGAATGTGGGGAGGATGAAAGTGCACTCTTTATAAGAGTAGCGCATCTCATACAAACCCATGGGCGTGACTATCTCATCATAAGTGATAGATGCAGGACACACAAGAACAATAGTTTGATGTAAGAACATGGTGTGATAGGCAGATGTAGTATGTATCAAAAACAGGAAGGTGTGTCATATTCACATGTATAATGTGTAAGCTAAGGAGATGCAATTTAACAAATTAGAAGCAATACAAGCTAGGAACCATATGCAACATGCAACCAGATATCACACTGCCATGTTAGAGCAAGCACCTGGGGTTGTGGAGTAGGGGAGATGAGATTTAGAACTTGCGCTGTAGTAGGAGTAGCAGGAGAATCTGCAGAGATCATCTGTTTCGGTTGCTCCAGAGGACCACAATCATCCCGTGCGTTCTTCCTTTTAGATTTTGCCTTGTCAAGTCAACCCCACAAGGAAAAGGAATGAAACTCCCTCTTCCAAATTCGTTGATACATGATACTAATGAACATAACTTTTATGTAAGGCAACCGCATTGTAGGAGGATAGAATATCACTGGTACGCGTGGGTGCTATACAAACGGTTTTTAACCGCTTTTCGCGATGGCATTTGGAACCATCGCCAAGTGAGTGTGGGCGATAGGGGGACCTTCCCACATGACCCAGAAATTGTTGGGGATAGGCCCTCTTGGGACACAGGCTGGGGAAAAATGAGCTCGCGTGCGATCAGGCGAGGCATCAAAACCCAATCAATTCCGTTTGTATGTACATCCCACATGATGAATCCGAGAAAAACATTTCCGTTCGTATGTCTATCACACATAGTCAATCCAAGGAATACGTTTCCGTTCTTATGTACATCCCACACAATCAATCCAGGGAAAACATTTCCGTTCGTATGTATATCACACACAGTCAATCCAAGGAATACGTTTCCGTTCTTATGTACATCCCACACAGTCAATCCAGGGAAAACGTTTCCGTTTGTATGTACATCCCACACAGTTTTTTGTGTAGGCTCGTGTGTGAAAGGTGTAACTATCACACATGCTCTGCCTTGGCTAACTGTTTACTTTTATCAACTACATCCCACACGATTTGATGAAGAAAACTGTGTGGCATTGGGCTATCCATCACAAGAGCTTTTACTGCTAGAACCATTTGCAAAGTTCCATGACACATTTAGCAGGTTTATTTGTTTACAATTAATAATTCCAGTATTACGCAAATTCAAACTTCATATCGAACAGTTGTTTGCCAATTTCATATTAGGCACATAAATATATTATAACATCACAGTACGATAGCTACATGAGAACATCATAGTACAACATATAGCTAGTTCAACTTCATAAGAACAATATATTTATTCCCTAATCGAGATCATCCAGGCTCGTCTTATCCACTGATACGTCTCCAATGTATCTATAATTTTTTATTGTTCCATGCTATTATATTATCCTTCTAGGATGTTTTATGAGCTTTTATATACACTTTTATATGATTTTTTGGACTAAGCTATTAACCCAGAGCCCAGTGCCAGTTTCTGTTTTTTCCTTGTTTTTGAGTTTTACAGAAAAAGAATATCAAACGGAGTCCAATTGATGTGCCAATTTTTGATGATTTTTTATAGACCAAAAGAAGCCCCCGGAGTAAAAGAGTTGGGCCAGAAGAGTCACGGGCTGCCCACGAGGGTGGGGGGCGCGCCCCCCTATCTCGTGGACAGCCCGGAGACCCCCCCCCTGACAGGTGCCCTACGCCAAAAAATCCTATAAATACAGAAACCTCCATAAAATAACCTAGATCAGGAGTTCCGCCGCCGCAAGCCTATGTTGCCACCGAAAACTAATCTAGACCCGTTCTGGCACCCTGCCGGATGGGGGAATCCCTCTTCGGTGGCCATCTTCATCATCCCGGCGCTCTCCATGACGAGGGGGGAGTAGTTCACCCTCGGGGCTGAGCGTATGTACCAGTAGCTATGTGTTTGATCTCTCTATCTCTCTCTCTCTCTCTCTCTCTCTCTCTCTCTCTCTCTCGTGTTCTGGGGATGACTCGATCTTGAAGTATTGCGAGGTTTGCTATTATAGTTGGATCTTATGATGTTTCTCCTCCTCTACTCTCTTGTGATGAATTGAGTTTTCCCATTGAAGTTATCTTATCGGATTGAGTCTATAAGATTTGAGAATACTTGATGTATGTCTTGTATGTGCTAATCTATGGTGACAATGGGATATCACGTGATCCACTTGATGTATGTTTTGGTGATCAACTTGCGGGTTCCGTGACCTTGGGAATCTATGCATAGGGGCTGGCACACATTTTCGTCTTGACTCTCTAGTAGAAACTTTGGGGCACTCTTTGAAGTTCTTTGTGTTGGTTGAATAGATGAATCTGAGATTGTGTGATGCATATCGTATAATCATGCCCACGGATACTTGAGGTGACAATGGAGTATCTAGGTGGCATTAGGGTTTTGGTTGATTTGTATCTTAAGGTGTTATTCTAGTACGAACTCTAGGATAGATCGAACGGAAAGAATAGCTTCATGCTATTTTACTACAGACTCTTGAATAGATCAATCAGGAAGAATAAGTTTGAGGTGGTTTCATACCCTACCATAATCTCTTCGTTTGTTCTCCGCTATTAGCTACTGGGAGTGACTCTTTGTTGCATGTGGAGGGATAGTTATATGATCCATTTATGTTATTATTGTTGAGAGAACTTGCACTAGTGAAACTATGAACTCTAGGCCTTGTTTGAACGCATTGCCATACCATTTATGCTCACTTTTACCACTTGCTACCTTGATGTTTTTATATTTTCTTATTACAAAAACCTATATCTACCATCCATATTGCACTTGTATCACCATCGCTTCGTTGAACTAGTGCACCTATACAATTTACCATTGTATTAGGTGTGTTGGGGACACAAGAGACTCTTTGTTATTTGGTTGCAGGGTTGTTTGAGAGAGACCATCTTCATCCTACGCCTCCCACGGATTGATAAACCATAGGTCATCCACTTGAGGGAAATTTCCTACTGTCCTACAAACCTTTGCACTTGGAGGCCCAACAACGTCTACAAGAAGAAGGTTGCGTAGTAGACATCATCCACCTCTGCTTTCAGTTCAGCAAGAACATTCTTGCACATGCCAACTTGGAAAGTGCTTCGTCCTTCGCCAACACCATCTTAGCAAAGTCTGATTTAAAAAATATGCGCTCATTCTCCACCTTCCACTTTTTATCCCACATCTTCAAATATTCTTCGGCGTTGACAACACTTTCTCTAAGCCTACCTCTATTCTCTTCCTCATACATGCTCTAGAGCTTTGCTAGGCACATCTTCAAAGACTGTGGCCACTCTTGATCAACCCACTCCAAGTAAGAACACTTCCGTTCATCCTATAATATTTAAAACTAGATCAGTAACAATTGTAGGGGAAATGGGTTTATAGAACATAGAAAATCACCAATGCTTATTTTGACAAACTGAAGAAACATGTTGATTATGACATATCTTCTCAAAAAGATCAATGTGCAAATGAATTAATTTCTACTTAGACAACAACCAAATTCTGAAACATCAGAAGCTGTAATTAACTACCACAACGCTACAAGTTCTTACTCATGTACAATAAATAACAAATTGAACATTTTATGACGAAGGTAAATATAACTGCAACAACATAGCGATAGTGTTTGGATGACAGCAAATTGATACTAACATGTGTGTATATGCACAAATTTAGTAACATAGAACTAATAGCACTAAGGCCGTCTACTATGTATGTCAAAACTGGTGTAAAGACAACTATTGCTACATCTCGCATCGGTGCCCTGCACTGGCGACCCGATGCACCGGAAAAAAATCAGGGACCCGGACTCCGGAGCACCTAGTTGCTCTGATGCCCAGTTCCTTCGTGCCATAAAGATTTAGTATTTTACTGCTTGGCTGCTCGGATGTGTGGACCAAAGTTGGATGCACAAACCGCTAAACCTGTGCCAAATAATTTTCTAATGGCACCACTGATGAGATGGCAATAATTTTATATACTAGGTACAGAATGTGACACTGTCTTAGGATGCGTTTGGTTGAAGGTGTGGTATGAATGGGTTGGGACCGTGATAGTGTCTGAATCACATCTAAAAAATGATTTGTAACAATGAAAGAGGGTCTAACCTTCTCTGGACATGCCAGAAACTTCCTCCCACTGTCCACAGATTCAGACGTAACTAGCTTCATGCATGGAGATTGTTGGTTACAACGAGTAGATAGATCTTCAGCCACCTCGCTCCATTCGTTGCCACTAATGGTCCTAGGGAGCTACAAGAGGAAGAAATGACTCAAATCGACCGCTGGGTAAAAATCCTTCATTCCAAGTCATAGCTTGAGAGAGAGAGAAGCGAGGCATACCCGGGTGGTGAAGGAGTCATTGCCGGAGGAGGAACCACAGGACAGGTCTTTGAAGAAGATCATGGCGACCCCGGCGGTAGGATGCGAGACGGCGAGAGCAAGGAAGCAACCAAGGAAGCGGCTATAGCTTAGGAAGGAAGGGAGGAGGAAACAGGGTAAATTTGACTTGTGGTCAGGGAGAAAAGCGGGTGGGAAGGGGGGAGGGGGTGGGGGTAGATATTTTGGCGGTAGGCCAAAATTTGGGAAATGTGGAGGGAAACTTAGCGCGCGGTGCCGCTAGACCATTCACTTTGAAAGATTGTGTGCATCGCAAACGATTCTTCTACTTTACGTGCATGGGATGAGTTTGAAAATTCAAGTTTTGGTGGAAATTTCCCCGGGTACGTCATTGCATAATTTATAGAAGTGTTGTTCAATCGTCGAAGGTGATCTCTCTTTTGTTGTTCTCTTTTAGTCCGCTTTTCTTTTTTCTTTCTTTGGAGTCGGGTTCTTAAGACAGGACTGGAAATCGGGTTTTCTGAATATCTCTCTTCCGGAGAAGTAAGTTTGTTCGAGATCGAAAGAGTGCCCTCGAGAGACTAGACTGATAGTAACAGTAGTGCGCCTTCAGTTGAGGAGAACTGTTCACAAGCAGTGGTTATGAACATCGCTTGCTAATTTGGGCACACAAAAGAGTGTACAGCAGACAGACCACACTTACTAAGTCGAGAAATTTTAGTAATTAAACAGAGCTAGTTGACCTAAACATTGCTCTAACAAAAGACCAGCATTAAAATCAAAGACTAAGTACGCATAATTTTAACAAATCCGCCGTCGCGCCGGCCTATGCATCACCGGTGTGAGATGAGACGTCGATGACTTGTCCTGGCGACTTGCCGCCGTTGGTGGACTCCGCGTCCCTGATACGTCTCCAACGTATCTATAATTTTTTATTGTTCCATGCTATTATATATTCTGTTTTGGATGTTTAATGGGCTTTATTATACACTTTTATATATTTTTGGGACTAACCTATTAACCCAAGGCCTAGTGCAAATTGTTGTTTTTTTGCCTATTTCTGTGTTTTGCAGAAAATGAATATCAGATGGAGTCCAAACGGAATGAAACCTTCGGGAGAGTTATTTTTGGAACGATATCAACACAGAAGACTTGGACTACACGCTTGGAAGCGAGAGAGGCGGCCACAAGGGCAGGGACGCGCCCAGGTGGGTAGGCGCACCCCCACCCTCGTGGGCCCCCTCTGGCTCCCCTGATGTGCCTCTGCAGCCTATATATACTCCCATACCCTGAAAACATCGAGGACATCCACAAAACCCTAATTCCACCGCCACAACCTTCTGTACCCATGAGATCCCATCTTGGGGCCTGTTTTGGAGCTCTGCCGGATGGGGCATCGATCACGGAGGGCTTCTACATCAACACCATAGCCTCTCCGATGAGTTGTGAGTAGTTTACCATGGACCTTCGGGTCCATAGTTATTAGCTAGATGGCTTCTTCTCTCTCTTTGGATCTCAATACAAAGTTCTCCTCGATCTTCGAGGAGATCTATTCGATGTAATCTTTTTGCGGTGTGTTTGTCGAGATCCGATGAATTGTGGGTTTATGATCAAGATTATCTATGAACAATATTGGATTCTTTTCTGAAATCTTTTATGTATGATTATAATATCTTTGCAAGTCTCTTCGAATTATCGGTTTGGTTAGGCCTACTAGATCTGTAGTTCTTGCAATGGGAGAAGTGCTTGGCTTTGGGTTCAATCTTGTGGTGTCCTTTCCCAGTGACAGTAGGGGCAGCAAGGCACGTATTGTAGTGTCGCCATCGAGCATAAAAAGATGGGTTTTATATCATATTGCTTGAGTTTATCCCTCTACATCATGTCATCTTTCTTAAGGCGTTACTCTGTTCTTATGAACTTAATACTCTAAATGCATGCTGGATAGGGGTCGATGTGTGGAGTAATAGTAGTAGATGCAGAATCGTTTTGGTCTACTTGTCACGGACGTGAGGCCTATATACAATGATAATGCCTAGATATTCTCATAACTATGCGCTTTTCTATCAATTGCTCGACAGTAATTTGTTCACCCACCGTAGAATTCTGCTATCATGAGAGAAGCCACTAGTGAAACCTATGGCCCCGGGGTCTATTCTCATCATATTATCTTCCATCAACTATTTGATTTACTTTGCTTTCTTTACTTTCGGTCTCTATACCAAAAATACTAAAAAAATATCTTATCATATCTTTCAGATCTCACTCTCGTAAGAGACCGAGAAGGGATTGACAAACCCTTTTATTGCGTTGGTTGCGAGGTTCTTATTTGCTGGTGCAGGTGCTTGATAACCCTCAAGTGTAGGGGATCGCAATAGTTTTCGAGGGTAAAGTATTCAATCCAAATTTGTTGATTCAACACAAGGGGAGCAAAAGAATACTCTTAAGTATTAGCAGTTGAGTTGTCAATTCAACCACACCTGGAAACTTAATATCTGCAGCAAGGTAGGTTAGTAGCAAAGTAGTATGGAGATAGTGGTAACAGCAATAAAAGTAATGGTAGTGTTTTTGTAGTTTTTGTAATAGTAACTGCGGAAATGTAAATAAGAAACAAGGAATATGTGAAAAGCTCGTAGCCATTGGATAGGTGATGGGGAATTATGTCGGATGCAATTTATCATGTAAAAGTCATAACCTAGGGTGACACAGAACTAGCTCCAATTCATCAATGTAATGTAGGCATGTATTCCGAATATAGTCATACGTGCTAATGGAAAAGAACTTGCATGACATCTTTTGTCCTACCCTCCTGTGGCAGCGGGGTCCTATTGGAAACTTAGGGATATTAAGGCCTCCTTTTAATAGAGTACCAGACCAAAGCATTAACACATAGTGAATACATGAACTCCTCAAACTACGGTAATCACCGGGAGCGGTCCCGATTATTGTCACTTCGGGGTTGCCGGATCATAACACATAGTAAGTGACTATAGACATGCAAGATAGGATCAGGAACACACATATATTCATGAAAACAAAATAGGTTCAGATCTGAAATCATGGCACTCGGGCCCTAGTGACAAGCATTAAGCATAGCAGAATCATAGCAACATCAATGTCAGAACATAGTGGATACTAGGGATCAAACCCTAACATAACTAACTCGATTACATGGTAAATCTCATCCAACCGACCACCGTCCAGCAAGCCTACGATGGAATTACTCACGCATGGCGGTGAGCATCATGGAATTGGTGATGGAGGAAGGTTGATGATGACAATGGCGATGATCTCCACTCTCGGGAGCCCCGAACGGACTCCAGATCAGCCCTCCCGAGAGAGATTAGGGCTTGGCGGCGGCTCCGTATCGTAAAACGCGATAATTCTTTCTCTCTGATTTTTTTTCTCCCCGAAAGTGAATATATGTGGTCTGGAGATACGTCGGTGGAGCGTCAGGGGGCCCACGAGGCAGGGCGGCACGCCCAGGGGGAGAGGGCGCGTCCCCCACCCTCGTGGACAGGGTGTGGGCCCCCTGATGTAGATCTTTCCACAGGTATTTTTTATATTTTCCAAAATAATTCTCCGTGGATTTTCAGGTTATTCTGAGAACTTTTTATTTCTGCACAAAAACAACACCATGGCAATTCTGCTGAAAACAACGTTAGTCCGGGTTAGTTCCATTCAAATCATGCAAGTAGAGTCCAAAACAAGGGCAAAAGGGTTTGGAAAAGTAGATACGTTGGAGACGTATCAACTCCCCCAAGCTTAAACCTTTGCTTGTCCTCAAGCAATTCAGTTGATAAACTGAAAGTGATAAAGAAAAACTTTGACAAACTCTGTTTGCTCTTGTTGTTGTAAATATGTAAGCCAGCATTCAGGTTTTCAGCAAAGATCATGAACTAACCACATTCACAATAACTTTCATGTCTCATGTCTACTCACATCAATGGCATAATCAACAAGCGAGCAATAATAATAAACCTCGGATGACAACACTTTCTCAAAGCAATCATGATATGATATAACAAGATGGTATCTCGCTAGCCCTTTGTGAGACCGCAAAACATAAATGCAGAGCACCTTTAAGGATCAAGGACTGACTAGACATTGTAATTCATGGTAAATAAGATCCAGTCATGATCATACTCAAGGCAAATTAATAGTAATACATGCAAATGATAGAGGTGCTCTCCTATAGGTGCTCTTTGATAAGAGGATGATGACTCAACATAAAAGTAAATACATAGGCCCTTCACAGAGGGAAGCAAGGATGTGTAGAGGTGCCAGAGCTTGATTTTAAAATAGAGATGAATAACATTTTGAGCGGTATACTTTCATTGTCAACATAACAACCAAGAATCTCGATATCTTCCATGCTACGCACATTGTTGGCGGTTCCCAAACAGAATGTAAAGTTTATACTCCCCCAACCACCAACAAGCACACTCCAGGGCTGGTCCGAAACAACGGGTACCGTCCAAACCAATAACAGCCCTGGGGGAGTTTTGTTTAATTATTGTGATTTTGAGCATGGGACTGGGCATCCCGGTTACCAGCCATTTTCTCATGAATGATGAGTGGAGTCCACTCATCGTGAGAATAACCCACCTAGCATGGAAGATATATGCAACCCTAGTTGATACATGAGCTGTTCGAGCATACAAAACAAAATTTGATTTGAAGGTTTAGAGCACATACAAATTTACTTGGAACGGCAGGTAAATACCACATATAGGAAGGTATGGTGGACTCATGTGGAATAACTTTGGGGTTTATGGAAGTGGATGCACAAGCAGTATTCCCGCATAGTACAGGTGAAGGCTAGAAAGAGATTGGGAAGCGACCAGCTAGTGAGCGACCACGGTAATGAACATGCATTAAAATTAATCAACAATGAATGCAAGCATGAGTAGGATATAAATCACCATGAACATAAATATCGTGGAGGCTATGTTGATTTTGTTTCAACTACATGCGTGAACATGTGCCAAGTCAGACCACTTGAATCGTTCAAAGGAGGATACCACCCCATCATACCACATCACAACCATTTTAATATCATGTTGGCACAGAAGATAGACCATTATAAACTCTCAGCTAATTAAACATGGCATAAGCAGCTATGATCTCTAATTGTCATTGCAAGCATGTTTCATTCATAACAACCTGAATCAGGAACGATGAACTATCATATTTACAAAAAACAAGAGAGGTCGAATTCATACCAACTTTTCTCATCCCAATTAGTTCATCATATATCATCCTTATTGCCTTTCACTCGCACGACCGAACGGTGTGGATAATAATAATAGTGCACGTGCATTGGACTAAGCTGGAATCTGCGAGCATTTAATACAAGAGAGAAGACAAGGTAATATGCCTCAAGGTTAAATCAACAATAAAGCATATGAGAGCTACTAAGCATTTAAACATGGTCTTCTACTCTTGACCCCCAAAGAAAAGAAAAGAAACTATTTACATGGGAAATCCCCCAACAAGCAAAAGAAGAACGGGAAATCTTTTTGGGTTTTCTTTTAATTACTACTACAAGGAAAGTAAACTAGCTAGAAGCTACAACTAATATATTTTTTGTTTTTCTTAAGTTTTTTTCTAGAACACAAGAAAAAGACTAAGAAAAAGAATTGAAACTAAGCATGGATGGTACAATGAAAGAGTGTGAGCACCGACAACTAGAATAAGTGTGTGAACATGAAAGTAAAGTCGGTGAGAAACACATACTCCCCCAAGCTTAGGCTTTTGGCCTAAGTTGGTCTATGGCCACGGATCGAAGCTACTCCCTCCAGTGTACTGAGATGTGTCCTCTGGGTGCCACTGGTTGGCAAGCTCATCCAGATCCCACCCATAAACAGACTGACGGTAAGGATTGAGTGGTGACTCCGTCTCAGGCTCTGAAGCTCGTGCCTGGCTCTGGCGCTTGCAGAAAGCATCTGATGTAACAAGATATATGCCTGTAGAAAGATCAAACAGAGATGGTGCAGGCAAGGTAACAATCTCACAATATTTTTCATCAAACCTTAATTTATAATTAAGCAACGTATCCTTATCTTTAACAATAAAATCATGTGCTATCATGCTCTTGTAATCTAGATAAACAGGGGCAAGCAATTTTTCTTCCTTCTCATGAAGCCTAATAGGTAGTCTAAAATGTTCTGCAAGGCGAGAAGCAAAGATGCCTCCCAAGACGGGCCCCTTTGAGCGGTTCAAACTCAGTCGTTTATCAACGACGGCACCCAAGCTAAAAGTTGTGTCATGAAATAAAGGATGGCATATAATGACAATATCAGGGGCACTAAGATTCCCATTGTTCCCGCGACCAATTAAACATCTACTAGCAAATAAAGCAAAGTAACGCAGGACGGGGAAATGTATACTAGTGATTCTTGCCCCAGAGACTTGTCTAGTTTCCCCTACATCTATCATGTCAATAAACCCTTCAACGTCTTCACGACGTGGTTCATCAAGTCTACCTTCAAAGGGTATCTTGCATACTTCACAAAACTCAAAGAATGATATCTCCTTAACCTCATCATATAAACGAAACTCCACCGTAGGTGGTGTTTCCTTAGCATGAAAATGAAAATTTTGCGTGAAAATATTAGTGAGTAAGAGATACTGTTCACATTGGTCTGGAGGAAGTCGGTGAGGCCTGCATTATTTGCCAACCAATAAAAGTCTCCGTAAGTTCCGGCGGCTCTCATGAACTCATTACAAGGCCACTCATATGGCCGAACTCCCGCCATGCGAGGAAGATTATATTTGGGCTTCTTATTTTCTTCCTTCTTCTTCTCCTCTGAACTTTTACTGGAGGAACCCCTCAACAATCTCTTTATCATTTTCCTCCTCTAAAATTTTTCGTAACTCAAAATAAAAGTTAACCAAACTCAACAAGATTGATAGCAACAACTCCTACAAGTGCCTAGGGACTATATCATGCATTAGAACTACTTGGGACCAAAGAAATTTGACATGCAAGCTCAAGAACAAGGTCACCACAGCAACAAAAAATTGCAATAAATAAATCACTAGAACAAAAACTAATTGGACCAATGGAGAAGTCACATACCAAGGAACAATCTCCCCAAACAGTTTGGTGAATGGTGCTTTGAGCAAGGAGATCGAAAATGGCAGCAAGATGAGCTAGAATTCCTGCTTGAGCTGGTTGGTGATTTTTTGGGAGGAAGAAGAAGAGTATGGGTGCAGGAATAAGTGGAGGGGGGCCACGTGGGGCCCACGAGATAGGGGGGCACACCCTATGAGGGTGGGCGCGCCCTGGACCCTCGTGGCCAGGTGCTGGATCCCCTCGTGGTGTTTTCTGTGCCATATATTCTCAAATAATCTAGAAAAAATCATATTAAATTTTCAGAGCAATTGGAGAACTTTTATTTTCGGAGTATTTTTTTATTGCATGAATAAGTCTGGAAACAGACAGAGAATACCATTTTTGCTTTACTTATTCTAATTAACAGAAAGTAAAAGGTGGGTACAGAAGGTTGTGCCATCTAGATTCACCTATCCCATGCTCATCAAAAGGAATCCATTAACAAGGTTGATCGGGTCTTGTTAATAAACTCTTTCCGAATAACATGAAGCCGGAGAATTTTTGAATAACACTAGGTTACCTCAATGGGGATATGTATGTCCCCAACAATAATAATATCATATGTCTTCTTAAAAGTAGGAAGAGGAAATTCAAAACATCCAATAGTAATAGTAGAAATTTTTCCAATATAATTGATATTGTGGACCTGAGGTTGTTTCTTCGGAAAGTGGGCCGTATGCTCATTACCATTGACATGAAAAGTGACATTGCCTTTGTTGCAATCAATAACAGCCCCTGCAGTATTCAGAAACGGTCTACCAAGGATAATAGACATACTATCGTCCTCGGGAATATCAAGGATAACAAAGTCCGTTAGAATAGTAACATTTGCAACCACAACAGGCACATCCTCACAAATATCGACAGGTATAGCTGTTGATTTATCAGCCATTTGCAAAGATATTTCAGTAGATGTCAACTTAATCAAGTCAAGTCTACGATATAAAGAGAGAGGCATAACACTAACACCGGCTCCAAGATCACATAAAGCAGTTTTAACATAGTTTCTCTTAATGGAGCAAGGTATAGTGGGTACTCCTGGATCTCCTAGTTTCTTAGGTATTCCACCTTTAAAAGTGTAATTGGCAAGCATGGTGGAAATTTCTACTTCAGGTATCTTTCTTTTATTGGTAATAATATCATTCATATATTTGGCATAAGGATTTGTTTTAAGCACACCAGTCAAACGCATACGCAAAAAGATAGGTCTAATCATTTCAGCAAAGCGCTCAAAATCCTCATCATCCTTTTTCTTGGATGGTTTTGCAGGAAAAGGCATGGGCTTCTGAACCCATGGTTCTCTTTCCCTACCGTGCTTCCTAGCAACAAAGTCTCTCTTATCATAACGTTGATTCTTTGATTTTGGGTTATCAAGATCAACAGCAGGTTCAATCTCTACATCATTATCATTGCTAGATTGAGCATCATCATGAACATCATCATTAACATTATCACTAGGTTCATGTTCATTACCAGATTGTGTCTCAGCATCAGAAACAGATATATCATTGGAATTCTCAGGTGTGTCAGCTACAGGTTCACTAGAGGCATGCAAAGTCCTATTATTTTTCTTTTTCTTCTTTTTGGAAGAACTAGGTGCATCTAAATTAGCTCCCTGAGAATCTTGCTCAATTCTCTTAGGGTGGCTTTCAGGATGAGGTTGCTGAGTCATTCTGCCACCTCTTGTCACAACTCTAATGGCATTATCATTATTCTTACTATTTAATTCATTGAGCAAATCATTCTGAGCCTTAAGTACTTGTTCTACTTGAGTGGTAACCATGGAAGCATGTATACTAATAAGTTTCAGTTCATCTTTAACTCTAGACAGATAATCATTCAAGCGTTCAATCATATAAGGACTATGTTGCAATTGTCTACCAACATAAGCATTGAAGTTTTCTTGCTTCATAATAAAATTGTCAAACTCATCTAAGCATTGGCTAGCAGACTTATAAAAAGGAATATCACCTTCAGCAGATCTATAAAGAGAATTTACCTTTACTACCTGTGTCAGGTTATCAAGACCATGTATTTCTTCAATAGGTGGTAAATTCTTAACATCTTCAGCTTTAATACCTTTCTCTTTCATAGATTTCTTTGTCTCTTGCGTATCTTTAGGACTGAGAAATAGAACACCTCTTTTCTTCGGAGTTGGCTTAGGGGCTGGTTCAGGAAGTGTACAATTATTTTCATTAGCCAGCATATTATTCAATAGTAATTCAGCTTGATCAACTGTTATTTCCCTAAAAACACAACCAGCACAACTATCCAGGTGGTCTCTGGAAGCATCGGTTATTCCATTATAAAAAACATCAAGTATATCATTCCTCTCAAGAGGATGATCAGGCAAAGCAAGTAATTGGAGAAGCCTCCACCAAGCTTGTGGGAGACTCCCTTCTTCAATTTGCACAAAGTTATATATTTCTCGTAAGGCAGCTTGTTTCTTATGGGCGGGAAAATATTTAGCAGAGAAGTAATACATCATATCCTGGGGACTACGCACACAACCAGGATCAAGAGAATTAAACAAAGTCTTAGCATCACCCTTTAACGAGAAAGGAAACAACTTAAGGATATAGTAATAACAAATCTTTTCATCGTTGGTAAACGGGGCGGCTATATCATTCAACTTAGTAAGATGTGCCACAACAGTTTCAGACTCATAGCCATGGAAAGGATCAGATTCAAGCAAAGTAATTAACTCAGGATGAACAGGGAAATCATAATCCTTATCAGTAACAAAGATAGGTGAAGTAGCAAAAGCAGGGTCATGTTTCATTCAAGCATTCAAGGACTTTTCTTTTAGCTTAGCTAATAATTTCTTAAGATCATATCTATCAATGCAAGCAAGAAAGTCTCTAGTAGTTTCTTCATCTATAACATAACCCTCAGGAACAACAGACAATACATATCTAGGGGGAGAAGCTTCATCATCACTTTCATAAATATTATTAGTTTCAATATTTGCATTCTCCCTAACCCTAGCAATTTGTTCAGGTAGAAATTCACCTAGTGGCACAGAATTATCAAGCATAGAAGTAGTTTCATCTTACATAGCAGAAGTGGCATCATCAAGAACATACGACATATCAGATTCAATAGCATGAGTAGGTGTCACAAATTTACCCATAACAGATGGTGAATCAAGTGCAGAGCTAGATGGCAGTTCCTTACCTCCTCTCGTAGTTGAGGGTAAGATCTTGGTTTTTTAGTCCTTCAAGTTCTTCATAGTGATCAACAAATATAAATCCCAAGTGACTTAAAGAATAGAGCTATGCTCCCCTGCAATGGCGCCAGAAAATAGTCTTGATAACCCACAAGTGTAGGGGATCGCAACAGTTTTTGAGGGTAAAGTATTCAACCCAAATTTGTTGATTCGACACAAGGGGAGCCAAAGAGTACTCTTAAGTATTAGCAGCTGAGTTGTCAATTCAACCACACCTGGAAACTTAATATCTGCAGCAAGGTAGTTTAGTAGCAAAGTAATATGGAGATAGTGGTAATAGCAATAAAAGTAACGGTACTGTTTTTGTAGTTTTTGTAACAGTAACAGCGGAAAAGTAAATAAGCAATAAGCAATATGTGAAAAGCTCGTAGGCATTGGATCGGTGATGGGGAATTATGTCAGATGGAATTCATCATGTAAAATTTATAATCTAGGGTGACACAGAACTAGCTACAGTTCATCAATGTAGTGTAGGCATGTTTTCCGAATATAGTCATACATGCTTATGGAAAAGAACTTGCATGACATCTTTTTTCCTACCCTCCCATGGCAGCGGGGTCCTATTGGAAACTATGGGATATTAAGGCCTCCTTTTAATAGAGTACCGGACCAAAGCATTAACACATAGTGAATACATGAATTCCTCAAACTACGGTCATCACCGGGAGTGGTCCCGATTATTGTCACTTCGGGGTTGCCGGATCATAACACATAGTAGGTGAGTATAGACTTGCAAGATAGGATCAAGAACACACATATATTCATGAAAACATAATAGGTTCAGATCTGAAATCATGGCACTCGGGTCCTAGTGACAAGCATTAAGCATAGCAAAGTCATAGCAACATCCATCTTAGAACATAGTGGATACTAGGGATCAAACCCTAACAAAACTAACTCGATTACATGGTAGATCTCATCCACCCGTCACCGTCCAGCAAGCCTACGGCGGAATTACTCATGCACAGCGGTGAGCATCATGGAATTGGTGATGGAGGAAGGTTGATGATGATGATGGCGATGATCTCCACTCTCCGGAGCCCTGAACGGACTCCCGATGAGCCCTCCCGAGAGAGATTAGGGCTTGGCAGCGGCTCCGCATCGTAAAACGCGATAATTCTTTCTCTCTGATTTTTTCTCCCCGAAAGTGAATATATGGAGTCCGGAGATACGTCGCTGGAGCGTTAGGGGGCCCATGAGGCAGGGGGCGCGCCCAAGGGGAGGGGGCGCGCCCCCACCCTCATGGACATGGTGTGGGCCCCCTGACGTAGATCTTTTCGCATGTATTTTTTATATTTTCCAAAATAATTCTCCATGGATTTTCAGGTCATTCCGAGAACTTTATATTTCTGCACAAAAACAACACCATGGCAATTCTGCTGAAAACAGCGTCAGTCCAGGTTAGTTCCATTCAAATCATGCAAGTAAGAGTCCAAAACAAGGGCAAAAGGGTTTGGAAAAGTAGATATGTTGGAGACGTATCACTGCGAGGGACTCGCCCGTGGTCCCCTACTGGATTGATACCTTGGTTCTCAAAAGTTGAGGGAAATACTTACGCTACTATGCTGCATCACCCTTTCCTCTTCGAAGGATTACAACGCAAGGTTGAGAAGTAGCAAGAAGAATTTCTGGCTCCGTTGTCGGAGAGATCTATGCAAAAGTCGTATACCAAATACCTATCACAAACCCTTATCCCTCGCATTACACTATTTGCCTCTCGTTTTCCTCTCCCCCACTTCACCCTTGCCGTTTTATTCGCCCTTCTTTCTCCGTGTGTTTTATCGTTTGCCTTGCCATCATGGCTAGCACGCCTATCATTATCAATACTCCTGAGAGTGAGGTTCTTAATTTTAAGAAAAGGGAGGAAGAAAATCTAAAAGATGCTTCGTATAGAATTTGTAATGCTCAAAATATATCTACTAGGAAGCTTTCTACTTCCGTGCTTCTTTGCAATTTTTATGTTGGCATCACTCCTTGGAATAGATATATTCTTGATACCATTACCGGAGGGAATTTCTTGGGTAACCATACTTTTGATTCTTATAATGCTATGACAGAATTGTTTGGCCAACCACCTCTTCTGGTTAATTGAACTGTTTTGACTTTAGAACATGTTATGTAAAGACTTGAAATTATTGAAAATAAAGTTTCCACTATAGAGTTGGTTGAGAGCTTGGATAAAAAGATCCATAACCAAATTACTGAATATGGATCTAAAGTAGGAGTTATTCTGAAGAATTTTAAAGAAAAAGAACCCACAGTCAAAAGAGAATATACCAAGATTCCACTAGAATAGATAAACTTGAGGATACTATTACTAAAGTAGGGTCTACTTTTTCTGCTGTGAAAAATACTTCAAACCCCTCTATCACTAAAATGGCCAAGTTTATGTATGTTCCTAAAAATAATGGTGAACCTTCTAGTAAGGAAACTGCGGATCTCAAATCCATAAGTGTTCATCCCAACTTTCTCACTTACGTAAGGGAACCTTTTGCTACAAATGAATTTCTTGATTTCTTGCCTAGAAGTTTGATTATTAATAGGAAGGAAGAAATTCCTAATAATTATAAGTTTTTAATCGAAGAATTGCCTACCAAAGATGGCAATACATTGATCTATTCTTGTATCGTGCCTACCTAGGGGCGTTAAATGATAATGCTTGTTGGGAGGCAACCCAATTTTATTTTCTTTGCTTTTACTTCTATTTAGGAATAGATATTGCATCTTGCTTCTGTTTAGATGTGGTTTTGTGTTCTAATTAGTGTTTCTGCCAAGTAGAACCTTTGGGAAGACTTGTGTGAACTTTATGCGATCATGCTGTAAAAAACAGAAACTTTAGCGCTCACGAGATTAGCTACCATTTTTTTACTGGAGAGTGCTTTTTAGTTGATTCTTTTTGCATATGATTAATAGACAAATTCCCCACGTCCACCAATTTATTTCAAAAAAAATTAGAGTTACAGAAGTATTAGAAAGTTACAGATTTCTACAGACTGTTCTATTTTTGACAGATTCTCTATTTTGTGTGTTGTTTGCTTATTTTGATGAATCTATGAGTAGTATCGAGGGGTATGAATCATAGAGAAGTTGGAATACAGTAGGTTTAACACTAATATAAACAAAGAATGAGTTCATTATAGTACCTTTGAGTGGTGGTTTGTTTTCTTATACTAACGGAGCTCACGAGATTTTTGGCTAAGTTTTGTGCTGTGAAGTTTTCATGTTTTGAGTAAGGATTTGATGGACTATGGAACAAAGAGAGGAAAGAGCCTAAGCTTGGGGATACCCAAGGCACCCCAAGGTAAAATTCAAGGACAACCAAAAGCCTAAGCTTGGGGATGCCCCAGGAAGGCATCCCCTCTTTCGTCTTCATCTATCGGAAAGTTTACTTGAGATTGTATTTTTATTCACGACATGATATATGTTTTGCTTGGAGCATCATGTATGATTTGAGTCTTTGCTTTTTAGTTTTCCAAAATCATCCTTTCTAGACACACCTTTTGAGAGAGATACAAATGAATCAGAATTTATTAGAATACTCTATGTGCTTCACTTATATCTTTTGAGCTAGATAGTTTTGCTCTAGTGCTTCACTTATATCGTTTAGAGCACGTTGGTGGTTTTATTTTGTAGAAATTATTGATGTCTAATGCTTCACTTATATCTTTTTGAGAGTCTATTAGAACAGCATGGTAATGTTCTCTGGTTATAACACTAGTCCTAATATGATAGACATCCAAGATGGGTATAGTAAAAGTTTTCATATAAAGTGCATTGAATACTATGAGAAGTTTGATGCTTGATGATTGTTTTTAGATATGAGGATGGTGATATTAGAGTCATTCTAGTAGAGTAGTTGTGAATTTGAGAAATACTTGTGTTGAGGTTTGCAAGTCCCGTAGCATGCACTTACGGTAACCGTTGTGTGACAAATTTGATGTATGAGGTATTTCATTGAGTGTCATCCTTTGTGTGGATGTTGGGATCGCGCGATGGTTAAATCCTACCAACCCTTCCCCTAGGAGCATGCGTGTAGTACTTTGTTTTGATGACTTGTAGATTTTTGCAATAAGTATGTGAGTTCTTTATGACTAATGTTGAGTCCATGTATTATACGCACTCTTACCCTTCCACCATTGCTAGCCTCTCTTGTACCGCGCAACTCTCGCCGGTACCACACACCCACCATATACCTTCCTCAAAACAGCCACCATACCTACCTATCATGACATTTCCATAGCCATTTCGAGATATATTGCCATGCAACTTTCCACTGTTCCGTTTACTATGACACACTTCATCATTGTCATATTGCCATGCATGATCATGTAGTTGACATCGTATTCCTGGCTAGGCCACCATGCATAATTTTTCATACATGTCACTCTTGATTCATTGCACATCCCGGTAGGCATTCATATAGAGTCATACTTTGTTCTAGTATCGAGTTGTAATATCAAGTTGTAAATCGATAAAAGTGTGATGATCATCATTATTAGAGCATTGTCCCAAAGAAAAAAAAGGGAAGAAAGGCCAAAGAAAAAAGAAAGGCCCAAAAAAATAAAAAATAAATAAAAAGGGACAATGCTACCATCTTTTTCCACACTTGTGCTTCAAAGTAGCACCATGATCTTCATGATAAAGAGTCTCTTGTTTAGTCACTTTCATATACTAGTGGGAAATTTTCATTATATAACTTGGCTTGTATATTCCAACGAAGGGCTTCCTCAAATGCCCTAGGTCTTCGTGAGCAAGCAAGTTGGATGCACACCCACTTAGTTTCTTTTGTTGAGCTTTCATACATTTATAGATCTAGTGCATCTGTTGCATGGCAATCCTTACTCACTCACATTGATATCTATTGATGGGCATCTCCATAGATCATTGATACGCCTAGTTGATGTGAGACCATCTTCCTCTTTTTGTCTTCTCCACAACCACCACTCTATTCCACCTATAGTGCTATATCCATGGCTCATGCTCATGTATTGCGTGAAAGTTGAAAAGGTTTGAAAAAAATTAAGTATGAAACAAGTGCTTGGCTGAAACCGGGGTTGTGCATGATTTGAGTATTTTGTGTGACGAAGATGGAGCATAGCCTAACTATATGATTTTGTATGGATGAACTTTCTTTGGCCAAGTTTTTTTGAGAAGACATGATTGCTTTGATGGTATGCTTGAAGCATTATTATTCTTATGTCAATATAGACTTTTGTCTTGAATCTTTCGGATCTGAACATTCATGCCACAATAAAGAAAATTACATTGACAATTATGTTGGTTAGCATTCCACATTAAAAAATCTGTTTTTATCATTTACCTACTAGAGGACGAGCAGGAATTAAGCTTGGGGATGCTTGATACGTCTCCAACGTATCTATAATTTTTTATTGTTCCATGCTATTATATATTCTGTTTTGGATGTTTAATGGGCTTTATTATACACTTTTATATTATTTTTGGGACTAACCTACTAACCCAAGGCCTGGTGCAAATTGCTGTTTTTTTTGCCTATTTCAGTGTTTCGCAGAAAAGGGAAATCAAACGGAGTCCAAACGGAATGAAACCTTTGGGAGACTTATTTTTGGAACGATATCAACACAGAAGACTTGGAGTACATGCCTAGAAGCGAGAGAGGCGGCCACGAGGGCAGGGGGTGCCCAGGGGGGTAGGCGCGCCCCCACCCTCGTGGGCCCCCTCTGTCTCCCCTGACGTGCCTCTTCAGCCTATATATACTCCCATACCCTGAAAACATCGAGGACATCAATGAAACCCTAATTCCACCGCCGCACCTTTTGTACCCGTGAGATCCCATCTTGGGGCCTGTTCCGGAGCTCTGCTGGAGGGGCATCGATCACGGAGGGCTTCTACATCAACACCATAGCCTCTCCGATGAGTTGTGAGTATTTTACCACAGACCTTCAGGTCCATAGTTGTTAGCTAGATGGCTTCTTCTCTCTCTTTGGATCTCAATACAAACTTCTCATCGATCTTCGAGGAGATCTATTCGATGTAATCTTTTTGCGGTGTGTTTGTCGAGATCCGATGAATTGTGGGTTTATGATCAAGATTATCTATGAACAATATTGCATTCTTTTCTAAAATCTTTTATGTATGAATATAATATCTTTGCAAGTCTCTTCGAATTATCAGTTTGGTTTGGCCTACTAGATCTTTAGTTCTTGCAATGGGAGAAGTGCTTGGCTTTGGGTTCAATCTTGCGGTGTCCTTTCCCAGTGACAGCAGGGGCAGCAAGGCACGTATTGTATTGTTGCCTTCTAGGATAAAAAGATGGGGTTTATATCATATTGCTTGAGTTTATCCCTCTACGCCATGTCGTCTTGCTTAAGGCGTTACTTTGTTCTTATGAACTTAATACTCTAGATGCATGCTGGATAGCGGTCGATGTGTGGAGTAATAGTAGTATATGCAAAATCGTTTTGGTCTACTTGTCACGGACATGATACCTATATACAATGATCATGCCTAGATATTCTCATAACTATGCGCTTTTCTATCAATTGCTCAACAGTAATTTGTTCACCCACCGTAGAATTCTGCTATCATGAGAGAAACCACTAGTGAAACCTATGGCCCTCGGGTCTATTCTGATCATATTATCTTCCATCAACTATTTTCTTTACGTTGCTTTCTTTACTTTTAGTCTCTATACCAAAAATACCAAAAATATTATCTTATCATATCTTTCAGATCTCACTCTCGTAAGTGACCGAGAAGGGATTGACAACCCCTTTTATCGCGTTGGCTGCGAGGTTCTTATTTCTTTGTGGAGGTGCGAGGGACTCGCGCGTGGTGTCCTACTGGATTGATACCTTGGTTCTCAAAAACTGAGGGAAATACTTACGCTACTGTGTTGCATCACCCTTTCCTCTTCGAGGGAATACAACGCAAGATCGAGAAGTAGCAGTCCCCCCCTGCTGAAGTCGACCGTGTCCTCGTCTCCGTCCTCGTCCTCGGCGCCGCCCTCAAAGTTGTAGTACTAGTAGTAGTTGTTGCGCTAGCGCTCGCATTGGTACTCCACCGCCGATTCCTCAATGGACAAACTCTTCTCTACTTCGACCTCGACCACGCGCAACTCCTCCTCCCGATGCTCCTCGATCTCCGCCACCTCCTGCATCTCCAGCTCCCGCTCAACGACCTCATTAGGAAGCAGGTGCTACATGGCCACCGCCGCCTTTTCAAATGTGGGTTGCATGTTGGATTCCAAGGTTGCCTAGAATATCTTGGCGTGTGCATCCTTGGTTTTGGCATGGATGGCCTCGACCCGGTCCATGGCGACATCGGCGGCACAGACGGCACCTCGAGCCCTCTTGGTGTTTGCAGCCGCCGTCGCAGTAGCAGCTGCAGCCGTCTCGGCTGCTGCAGCTGCCCTGTCGGCTACCGTAGACGCCCTCTCGGCGGAAGCGGCCGTGCTCAATGCAGATGCGGTGGCACTCTCGGTGTAGGCGGCCGTGCTCTCGTCGCAGGCGGTGGCGCTCGGTGGGGGGGGGACGCGACCATCGTACGGGCCTTCACGAAGTGTTTCATGGCGTCATCTTTGCAAGAAGGGGGTGCGGGAATGGGGATCGTGATTCATGGATTCGGGGGTTGACGGCACTGGAGCAGATGAGCCGGCGAAACTTAAGGAGAAAGACTTAAATAGACCTAGATATTTTCATCACAACCGGTTCCTACAAAACAACTGTGTGTGATGTTGTAGATATTTTTTATTACCTGTAAAAGACGAATTTCGAGTAAAGTGGCAATGGATGGTGTTTTAAATGTACAACAAAACTTGTAGTTCTAATACAATTTGACCTTTTAAGATATTTAAGTGATTTTCTAGCCATTTAATGACCGTAATTGAAATTTGAACTACATGTACATGCAACAGCTAACCATAACGGTTTGAATAGTCATATTTTGTGTACTCGTGTGCGATTTAATTCCATGTGCAGTAAATTGGAAGGAATTTTCAAACATATTGGTCTAATGGATATGACACTATTAAGCATGGAGTGCCATGGCATTTACCACCAAGATGATGTGGTAAAAAAATTGGCATGTGTGACGAAAGTTTGGACACACACCCCTCACAAACCGGAGCAACTCACTAGAAGGCTCGTGGTTCCGAGAGGGAAAAATGCATGTTTGATGACGAACGGGAGATAGCTTCCTCTTATGGCCTTCCATTTTTTCTACATGTAACGTGCACTAATACAACTGTCATGTGGAAATTTGGAAAATTTCGGGGGTCATTTGACCTTTTGAAGACATTTGTGTGATTTGCTAGCCATTTAATGAGCGTAATTCAAATTTGAACTACGTCTACATGCAACGGCTAACTATAATGGTTTGAAAAATCATATTTGTGTACTTGTGTGCGAGTTAATTCCATGTGTAGTAAATGAGAAGGAATTTTCGAACATATTGGACTCACGACATGGACACATGCATATGTATGCATGGAGTGCCATGACATTTTAATTCCAAAAAATAAAAAAAAATCTGAAAAACATGAAACCTTGCTTGATGTAATGTCATGCCATCAATATGATGCGGTAAAAAAAATTGGCATGTTTGTCGAAAATTTGGACACACACCCCTCATAAACCGGAGCAACTCACTAGAAGGCTCTTGGTTCCGAGAGGGAACAATGCATGTTTGATGACGAACAGGAGATAGCTTCCTCTTACGGCTTTCAATTTTTTTCTACGTTTAATGTGCACTACTACAATTGTCATGTCAAAATTTGGAAAATTTTAGGGGTCATTTGATCTTTTAAAGACATTTAAGTGATTTTCTAGCCATTTAATGACCGTAATTCAAATTTGAACTACATCTAAATTCAACGACTAACCATAACGGTTTGAAAAATTATATTTGTGTAATTGTTTGCGAGTTAATTCCATGTGCAGTAAATTAGAAGGAATTTTCAAACATATTGGTCTCACGGCATAGACACATGCATGGAGTGCCATGGAATTTTAATTCCAAAAAATAAAAAATGATCAGAAAAACACGTAACCTTGCTTGATGTAATGTCATGCCATCAAGATGATGTGGTAAAAAATCGGCCTGTTTGACGAATGTTTGGACATACACCCCTCTCAAACCGGAGCAACCCACTAGAAGGCTCGTGGTTCCGAGAGGGGACAATGCATGTTTGATGACGAACGTGAGATGGCTTACTCTTACGGCCTTCAATTTTTTTCTACGTTTAGCGTGCACTACAACAAGTGTCATGTGAAATTTTGGCAAATGCTAGGGGTCATTTGATCTTTTAAAGACATTTAAGTGATTTTCTAGCCATTTAATGACCGTAATTCAAATTCGAACTAGATCTACATGCAACGGCTAACCATAACGGTTTGAAATATCATACTTGTGTACTTGTTTGCGAGTTAATTCCATGTGCAATAAATTAGAAGGAATTTTCAAATATAATGGTCTCGCGGCATGGACACACATGCATGGAGTGCCATGGCATTTTAATTCCAAAAAATTAAAAAATGATTAGAAAAACATGAAACCTTACTTGATGTAATTTCATGCCACCAAGATGATGTGGTAAAAATATTGGCCTGTTTGACGAAAGTTTGGACACACCCCCACTCACAAACCGGAGCAACTCACTAGAAGGCTTGTGGTTCCGAGAGGGAACAATGCATGTTTGATGACGAACGGGAGATAGCTTCCTCTTATGGCCTTCAATTTTTTTCTACATTTAACGTGTACTAATACAACTATCATGTGAAAATTTGGAGAATTTCAGGGGTCATTTGACCATTTAAATACATTTAAGTGATTTTCTAGCCATTTAATGACCATAATTCAAATTTGAACTACATCTACATGCAACGGCTAACCATAACGGTTTGAAAAATCATATTTGTGTACTGGTGTGCGACTTAATTCCATGTGCAGTAAATTAGAATGATTTTTCAAACATATTGGTCTCATCGCATGGGCACATGCATGGAGTGCCATGGTATTTTACTTCCAAAAAATTAAAAATGATCAGAAAAACATGAAACCTTGCCTTATGTAATGTCATGCCACCAAGATGATGTGTAAAAAAATTGGTCTGTTTGAGGAAAGTTTGGACAGACCCCCTCACAAACCGGAGCAACTCACTAGAAGGCTCGTGGTTCCGAGAGGGAACAATGCATGTTTTATGACGAACGGGAGATAGCTTCCTCTTACGGCCTTCAACTTTTTTCAACATTTAGCGTGCACTAATACAACTTTCATGTGAAAATTTGGAAAATTTCAAGGGTCATTTGACCTTTTAAATACATTTAAGTGATTTTCTAGCCATTTAATGACCATAATTCAAATTTGAACTACATCTACATGCAACGGCTAACCATTACGATTTGAAAAAACATATTTTTGTGTACTTGTGTGCGAGTTAATTCCATGTGTAGTAAATTAGAAATAATTTTCAAATGTATTGGTCTCACGGCATGGGCACATGTACATGCATGGAGTGCCATGGCATTTAAATTCCAAAAAATTAAAAAATGATCAAAAAACATGAAACCTTGCTTGATGTAATGTCATGCCACCAAGATGATGTGGTAAAAAATTGGCCTGTTTGATGAAAGTTTGGACACACACCCCTCACAAACCGGAGCAACTCACTAGAAGGCTAGTGATTCCGAGAGGGAACAATGCATGTTTGATGACGAACGGGAGATAGCTTCCTCTTACAGCCTTCAAATTGTTTCTACGTTTAACGTCCACTAATACAACTATCATGTAAAAATTTGGAAAATTTCAGGGGTCATTTGACCTTTTAAAGACATTTAAGTGATTTTCTAGCTATTTAATGACCATAATTCAAATTTGAACTACATCTACATGCAACGGCTAATCATAACGGTTTGAAAAATCATATTTTTTGTGTACTTGTGTGCGAGTTAAAAAATCTACCGATGATGTAAATATTTGATGTTCAAAAAAGAAAATGTAAAGATCTGGAAAGACAACCGGCCCCCACACGATTGGCACTCTATTTCGCGCCTCGGGGTTTGGAAGGTGAATGGCGGGGTTTTTTAATCAGGCACGGTTCTGTATTGGAAACCATCAGCTATTTTGTTCACACACGGATTCTAATGCGGGAATCATGTGTAATTCAAACTATAGTACTCGTAAATTCCGGTGACTGGCGTGTGTACTGTTCCTGTCAATCTAGATTCCGGCCACCAATAAATACTACCTTGCTGACGTCGTCCCGCCTGCATTCTCATCTACATCCTCCCCTTGCTCGCCCCCTCTCTCTCTCTCTCTCTCTCTCTCTCTCTCTCTCTCTCTCTCTCTCTCTCTCTCAAAGCTCTGCAATGGCGTCGCCGATCTACCCATGCACTGATGAGGAGTCGCCGCCCCTCGAGGACGCTCAGTCCAAGAGCAGCGACAAGGAGGACATTCACATATACAGAATGGAAAGCTTATATATGTGTTTGTATACTAATTTGAATCTAGTTGTTATCATCCACATATACAGAATGGAAAGCGTATATACACACATTGAAACAGAACATATAAGAACGGAAAACAGAGTACACACATTGAAACAGATCAATTAATAGATCAATACTATCATTGTTGTTAATATATAGCTATGCACGTCGAAACGACTCAATAAAAGAAAACGCGTCCATTATACCATAACCAGTACCCCTTGCCTACGGTAGCTCTTGGCTCCGCCTGAACTCATGCAGGCGTTCGTCCAAGTGGCCGACACGCTCGCGGTACATCTGGAGCGCGATCTCGAGCTCCAAGTTGGCTATTTCATCGGAGATCACCAGCTTGAGGATGCGACGGCCATGTTCCTCTACTATGCCCAGGTGGACACCTGGACCAAGGAGGCGGTTGTCGTGGTTCTAAGTCTGACAATAAGGGTAGGGGGTACGAATGGAGAGGCAAGGTTCTAGCTATGGTGAGGTTGTACACAGGGTGTTAGCGAGTTCAGGCCCTTCTCGGAGGAAGTAATAGCCCTACGTCTCGGTGCCCGGAGGCTTGGTCGACTGGTATGTGTATGCGTGTTTACAGTGGTGCGAACCCTTGTACAGGAGGAGGGGGTGGCTTATATAGTGTGCCAGGACCCCAGCCATGCTCCACGTTACTGAGGGTTCAATGTACATTAAGGCAGGCGTTACTGGTAACGCCTGCAGTAAAGGATAATTAAGGTGTTTACTACCGCGAGTAAATATAGGACCGTTGCTGTTCCAAGTGGCGTTTGACCTTCGGAGGTCGAGTGCCTGGTCCGGTCGAGTGGAGTTGAGTCATCTTGCGTATGTGAGTCAGTCGAGTGGAGTGCCTCCTTGGACCGTCTCAGTCGACTGTCTCCACTGTCATAGGTCTTGTCTTTTGATCTTCTAGGGTAGTGAACTTGGGTGGGGTACCTCAATCAGGCCTATGACCCTACCCTAGGTCTGCAACCTCGTCAGTAGCCCCCGAATGGATTGAGGCTTGAGCAAAGGGACGATGAGGGAAGCTCTGGTTTTGGTTCGACGTCCTTGGGGTATATTGTTTTGGAGCTCGCGAGTTGGGCAGGCTCCCTCAGTTGTGTCTTGGTCGCCTCGATCAATTCTGAAGCCATCAGTGAATTAGTTGCTTCTTGCGTCGACTGGACTTCTTGCGTCGATTGGACTCCTTGCGTCGACTGAACTTTGCGCTAGGCGTCGGACGCCGTGAGCGCGTGCCGTTTTCGACGGGATTGGTTGCCCTTCGGTCGCCGGATTCGGCGGGGCTTTCGAAATTTGGGGAAGCGCGCGGGGCGGGACGTGCCGCATCAATCGGAGAGGTGCACTTCGAATGCCTCGATTCCTGCGCCTCCTTTTTTGCCACGTATCGCGTCAGCGTCTGTTACGGGATCGGATAGGATTGCTCGGGGCCACCGGTCAGCCACTCGACCGGGTCGTTATAAAGGCGTGCCGAGTCCGCAGCGGGGGGCACTGTGCGCCCAATCTTCTCCCGTATGCCTCAGTTTCTCCGTTGCACTCTTGCTCCCCTGCTGCGCCCCCGTCCCTTCTTGCCTCTCTCCGCAGCGACCGCTGGCAAGCGAGCCATGGGCAAAGATAAGACCGCGGCCATGGAGCGCTCCAAGAAGGCGGCGTCGGGGAAAGGGAGGCGAGCTGGCCGGAGTGGTTCGTCGTAAAGGTCCGGACTCCCCGCTGGAAGGATACAGGGAGATTGGATCCGGTCCACCGTCGTGGTGGAGGATCTGGAGGAGCTGGAGGAGGAGGGGTTGATCTCCCGCGGCTCCTGGCGGGCGCCGGGGGGAGAGCTCGAGCCCCGGCCGCGGTAGGGCGAGTGTGTACTCCACGCCACCCACGTCGACCGAGGTTTTTCTGCGCCCCCGCACCCTTTCTTCCGTGCGTTCTTGATCTTCTTTGGAGCCCAATTGCATTACTTTATGCCCAACTCCATCGCCTTCCTCTCTGCCTTCGTTTCTATGTGCGAGAACTTCCTCGGTTGTCGACCGCACTTGGGTTTGTTCAAGCACATCTTCACCTGTCGCTCACAAACTGTTAAGAGGGTGAACCCGAGTGACGGCAAGACGCACGTCCTCCAGGCGTGCGGCGGGCTCGGGATCCAGCTTAGAAATAGGAGCACCTTTCCCCCCATGAACCTTCCAGAGTCGATTCGGGGCTGGCAGTCGACCTGGTTTTATTACAAGGATAGTCTGACTCCGGGTCAGTCGACTGGCCTTCCTCCATTTACTCTAGGTTTATCCAGCCCACCTCCTTCGATGATAGTGAGTAAGGCTGAGAGGGCTGAAGTAGACATGTTGATGGAGAGGGTCGTTCAGTTGGTCCGCGAGGGGGTCACGGGGATGGACCTGTTTGAGGCGTATCTCGTGCGGAGGATCCAGCCGCTCCAAGCACGGGACCACCCGATGTGGCTGTATTCCGGCAACGACGACTCGTCGCGTGTCCACCCGGAGGCGGCCGACCCGAAGTACGTGGTGCAGTGCTTGAAGAGCATCACTGGGAATAAGGACAACCCAAGGGGGTCGGGGAGGATCATCCCGTTCGATGCTGACCACCTGCCTGACAAGGTTAGTATTCTGCTTCCGAGTGACGTATCTGTCGACTGGCTTGCGATTTGTATTGACGGGTCCGATTGATATTTGGTCAAACTTCTTTTCTTTGCAGATCTACACAGAGATGTATTCGCTGCCCAATGGGGACTTGGACCAGGAGGGCGAGGAGGGCACGGGCGACGCTGCCAAGTGGAAGTCGGAGGAGGAGACCAAGGAAAGCGAGGACTATAGCAGCGGGGTGGAGGTCGAGTCACCTCCCCGCGACGAGCGTCGATACAAGGAGAAGAACGACCTGGGGGCCGCACGTCCCCAGGCGGGTCCCTCAGGCTCTCGGACGCCCAAGCGCACTCGGACGGCCACTCCCGACCCTGCCGAGAAGATGCCCAAGCTGCCCAAGGTCACCACCACCAAGCCCCGGAAGGCCTTGCCCAGGATCAAGGTGGATGTTCCCATCGCCTCCACGTAAGTGTCGCTCGATCTTGTTCCTTTCTGCTTCTTGGGAGTCGACTGTCGACTCATCTCTTGAGTGAACCTTTCAGAGCCGCTGCTTCCACGACCTCGATGGACATCGACCCGGGTCGAGACGACGAGGAGACTGCGGACGCCGCGACATCCCGCGTAGGTGTGGGTTCTATGAGACTTGTCTTATCCTTATTTTCTTTCACAGACGACGGTCGACTGAACTTAGTTCTCCGCTTGACTCAAAGTGCCATGCCTCATCATAGAGCTTCCGGATGACGATGAGGACGAGGAGCAGTTGGGAGGGGACCGCCGGCGCGCAGGGAAGAAGGGCCGGAAGATGCCTTCTGGCTCAGAAGCCCAGCGACAGGAGGACGCGGCCCGAGGCACGGTCTCTTTCGCCGTCCCTGTGTCGACCGTGCGTGCCGTCGACCCATCGCCTGCGCCAATCGTCGACCCAGCGCCCGCTCCCGTCGTCGACCCGGCGCCACCTCCAGTCGTCGACCCAGCGCCAACTCCAGTCGTCGACTCAGCGCCGGTTCGTGCCGTAGATCCAGCGCCCGTGCCTGCGGCCGACCCGACGCCCGCCGCTTCATCAGTCCTCTTTTCTACCTACCACCTCCCGGAGGACCCTGTGGGGGCGGCTCAAGAAGCCGTTCGCCAGGCGGAGGTGATGATGGGGAGGACGAAGGCGGCATATGAGGCCAGCATGGCGGCTTATGATGCCAGCTCTGCTCTTCGGGCCAACGTCCAGGTATGTTTGTCTTCATTAAAGTAGTCTTTGGTTTTCGAGAGAATCTGCTGTTTTTGTTTCGTCAGATACCACACCCACTGGGTGTTCTTCTCTTCTTTGAGCTCGCGCTGGACTGATCTCGGCCGAATGAAACCAGTGGGGGCACGCTCAGTGCACCCACTGGGTGTAGTCCCCGAGACCGTGGTCGACTGCTGGCAGTCGGCCATGGTCTTACTATAGAACTTTTCTTCCTTGTTGTTGGTTTTTTTTTCTCGCACCGGACTGACCTTGGCCGAGTGAAACCAGTGGGGGCACACTCAGTGCACCCATTGGGTGTAGTCCCCGAGACTGCGGTTGAGTATTTTGACTCGACTGTAGTCTTATAATCTTGCTTTGTTGTGTTGATGCCGAAATCTTGCGAGTTCGGGGCCAAGTTTGCAGATCTTGAGAAGAAGCAAATCCAACTTAATCTTGACTTGCAGTTGGCTCGGGACCACCTGAAGAAGACGCAGGATGATGCGGCTGGTAACTTACTCCTATCTTTTGTCGACTGACTTTTCGATAGATGTGCCTTGTGTTCCTTCATGTTCATCTGTCCAGTGGCGGCTTTGGTAGGTCAACTGAAGGCAGGCTTGGAGCAAAAGGATCTCAACTTGGCGGCGGCGCAGCAGGCGGCTCACGAGAAATCGGAACTGGCGGCGAAGAAGCTGTCTTCCGTGGGTGCGCTCGAGGCGGAGATCATCCGACTGAGAGGCTCACTCGACGCGGCCAACCAAGAGGTGACTCAGCTGAAGATGTCCAAGGCCATCCTGAACGACAAGTACGAGGCTCTCTTTCGGAAGAGGGTTGATCTTGAGGCGTATCGACATTACCAAGAAATGGTACCTCGTGCTCGAAGGTATGCCTCCTTCGGCTTGGTTGAAGTTGGATTGGTCGACCCGTATCTTATCTGTTGACTCGACTTGCTGTTTTTGGTGCAGAGTTCTGTCGTAACTTTGAAGAGGAGACGGGACGGGTCGAGCCCGACTTGGACCCAACCAACTCCATCGTGAAGGACGAGGTGTCCATGAATATACTGAGGCTGGAGTCCCGCCTCACTGCGGCCACGGATTATCTGGGACGGCTGAAGGCAGTGATGGCCCGAATCGACACCGCGCTCTGGAGGGGGATCGTGCAGGAGAACGACCTCGAGTCTCTGATGACTCGACTCAACGAAATCCCCGGCCGAGTGCAGGAGTGGAAGAAGTCGGCAGCCCGGGGAGGAGCTGACGTGGCGTTGTCCTTGGTCCGTGTGCACTGCAGGGAGGTGAAGGAGAGGAAGCTTACCGCGCTGAAGGTCGCAAACATGAAGGAGCTCCAATTCCAGTCGTTTATGGAG
The DNA here is from genome assembly GCA_902687465.1 of Secale cereale. Classification (NCBI taxonomy): domain Eukaryota; kingdom Viridiplantae; phylum Streptophyta; class Magnoliopsida; order Poales; family Poaceae; genus Secale; species Secale cereale. Next base: position 136,431,754 of record LR738714.1, read on the forward strand.
ACTTTCCTGGAAGCCGCCACTCGCATCGCCGATGGGATCGATCTGGACGAATTCGTTGCGCCTGCAAGCCCGCCTCCTCCCGAGGCATGACTTTGATACATTAATCTCATTTGCCGCGGAATGCCGCGTGGATTTATACTCGTTAAACTCTGGTGGGTCTGTGGCCCAAGTACTCTTGCCCGAACCTTGCGGGGCTTTTATTTGATTTTGATCCTTTGGTTTGTCGCTCTTCTTTTGATTGCTCGAATCTTTGAGTCGACGTCTTCAGCTAGGTCCCTGAGTGAGAGGGTCGTTCTTCACTCGGAGTAGAATGTTTATAACTTAGGCGATTCCAAGCTATGTTGTACTTGTGGCGGAGCTCGGAGGACCGAGCCGCTCTATACTTGTGGCGTAGCTTGGAGGACCGCAGCTAAGCCCCCGAGTGAGAGGGCTGCTCTTCACTCGGAGTAAATGACTGTAACTTAGGCGAGTCACGGGGTCGCAGCTAAGTCCCCGAGTGAGAGGGTCGCTCTTCACTCAGAGAGGAACGTTTATAACTTAGGCGATTCCAAGCTACCTTGCACTTGTGGCGGAGTTCGGAGGACCGAGCCGCTCTATACTTGTAGCATAGCTTGGAGGACCGCAGCTAAGTCCCCGAGTGAGAGGGTTGCTCT
>LR738714.1:136433024-136491454 GCA_902687465.1 Secale cereale
TAACTTAGGCGTGTCACGGGGTCGCAGCTAAGCCCCCGAGTGAGAGGGTCGCTCTTCACTCGGAGTGGAATGTTTATAACATAGGCGATTCCAAGCTACGTTGTACTTGTGGCGGAGTTCGGAGGACCGAGCCGCTTCATACTTGTAGCGTAGCTTGGAGGACCGCAGCTAAGCCCCCGAGTGAGAGGGTTGCTCTTCACTCGGAGTAAATAATTGTAACTTAGGCGAGTCATGGGGTCGCAGCTAAGCCCCCGAGTGAGAGGGTCGCTCTTCACTCGGAGTGGATGTTTATAGGCGATTCCAAGCTGCGTTGTATTTGTGGCGGAGCTCGGAGGACCGAGCCGCTTTATACTTGTAGCGTAGCTTGGAGGACCGCAGCTAAGCACCCGCTGGGGGATTTTGAAGACCAATGTTTTTATACGACACCAATCGTTAGGGGATCATTGCTATCTCGTCTTTGAAACAAATTGGGAAATCTTTATTACAACTCGAACGTCGAGTGTCTCAAGTGTAAAAGCGGCGGAGCAGGTCCGCGTTCCACGAATGAGGTTCGTCTTTCTTCTAGGCTACATTGTAGAGGTGGTACACTCTGTTGCGCAGCACCTTGGTGATGATGAACGAGCCTTCCCAGGCCGGGGCGAGCTTGTGCGGACGCTTCTGATGCACTCGAAGGACCAGGTATCCTTCCTGGAATGCTCGGCTTCTTATGTTGCGAGCATGGAATCGACGCATGTCTTGTTGATAGATGGTCAACCGAATCAGGGCCATCTCTCTTTCCTCTTCCAAAAGGTCGACTGCATCTTGACGTGCCTGCTCTGCCTCGGCTTCGGAGAAGAGTTCCACTCTGGGGGCGTTGTGCAATAAGTCGCTCGGTAACACAACTTCGGCTCCTTAGACCAAGAAGAAAGGGGTACGGCCAGTCGACCAGTTCGGAGTCGTCCTCAGACCCCATAGGACAGATGGCAGCTCAGTTACCCAAGCTCCGGCGGCATGCTTAAGGTCACGCATGAGCCGTGGCTTTAGGCCTTGGAGAATCAAACCATTTGCTCTTTCTGCCTGCCCATTCGACTGCGGATGTGCCACGGAGGCGTAGTCGACTCGTGTTCCTTGGGAAGCACAGAAAGCTCTGAATTCATCCGAGTCAAAGTTGGAGCCGTTGTCTGTGATGATGCTGTGGGGGACCCCATATCTGAATATTAGCTCCCTGATGAAGCTGATGGCGGTGCTCGACTCGAGGTTCTTGATGGGCTTGGCCTCGATCCATTTGGTGAACTTGTCGACTGCCACCAGAAGGTGGGTGAACCCGCTTCTGCCTGTCTTGAAGGGGCCGACCATGTCCAGGCCCCAAACAACGAAGGGCCAGACTAGCGGAATGGTCTTCAGGGTGGACGCCGACTTGTGTGACATGTTGGAGTAAAAATGGCAACCTGCGCATTTGTCGACAATATCCTTGGCCATCTCGTTGGCGCGGGGTCAGTAAAACCCGGGTCGGTATGCTTTGGCCACGATAGTCCAAGAGGAGGCGTGGTGGCCGCAAGTTCCCGAGTGGATTTCATCCAAGATCAGTCGACCTTCCTCTGGACCGACGCAGCGCTGGGCGACTCCGGTGACGCTTTCTCTGTAGAGCTGACCTTGGATGACTGTGAACACCTTGGATCGGCGGACGATCTGTCGCGCTTCTTCTTCGTCTTCTGGGAGTTCTTGCCTAAGCAGATATGATATGTATGGCACAGTCCAGTCTGGCGTAATCATTAAGACCTACATGATCATGTCGACCACGGCTGGCACTTCGACCTCAGTCGGATCCGTCGCGCTGACTGGCTGCGGGGGCTCTTCCGTGAAGGGGTCTTCTTTGACAGAGGGGGTGTGCAGATGCTCCAGGAACACATTCTTGGGTATAGACCTCCGAGTCGACCCAATTTTTGCGAGATCGTCGGCTAGTTGATTCTTTGCTCTGGGCACATGATGGAGCTCTAAGCCTTCGAACTTCTTTTCAAGCTTCCGCACTGCACTGCAATAACTGGCCATTGCCGGGCTCCTGACGTCCCATTCTTTCATCACTTGATTCACTACCAGGTCGGAATCGCCGTAGACCATCAGGCGACGGATGCCGAGTGAGATGGCCATACGCAACCCATACAAAAGTGCTTCATATCCGGCCTCGTTTTTTGATGAATCGAAATGGATCTGAAGGACATAGCTGAGCTTGTCGCCCCTGGGAGAGACCAGGACCACGCCTACGCCGGATCCGTTCAGCATCTTGGACCCATCGAAGAACATAGTCCAATGGTCCGACTGGACTTGAGTCGGCAGTTCTTGTTCTATCCACTCAGCCACAAAATCCGCTATGGCCTGAGACTTGATGGCTTTCTTCGCTTCAAACTTGATATCTAACGGAAGAAGTTCAATCGCCCATTTTGCCACTCGACCGGTTCCGTCTTGGTTGTTTAGTATCTCTGATAATGGGGCGTCGCTGACGACTGAGATCGAATGGTCCGAGAAGTAATGGGCAACCTTTTTTGCAGTCAAGTAAATCCCGTACACAAGCTTTTGGTAATGTGGATACCTTTGCTTGGAGGGAGTCAAAACTTCGGATATATAATAGACCGGGCGTTGGACCTTGTATGCCTTGCCCTCTTCTTCCTGCTCGACCGTGAGTATAGTACTGACGACTTGTCCGGTGGCAGCAATGTACAGCAAAAGAGGCTCACCATTGACTGGGGCAGCGAGCACCGGCTGGGTGGACAGGAGGGCTTTGAGCTCTTCAAACGCTGCTTTGGCTTCGGGATTCCACTCGAACTTGTCGGATTTCTTCATGAGTCGGTAGAGAGGCAGTGCCTTCTCACCAAGACGAGAAATGAATCGACTCAATGCGGCCAAGCAACCAGTAAGCTTCTGGTCATCGTATATACGCTCGGGGCATCTCATTCGGAGGATGGCACTGACATTCTCTGGATTGGCGTCGATTCCCCGTTCGGAAACGAGAAAACTGAGCAACTTGCCGCCAGGAACTCCAAATGTACACTTTGACGGGTTGAGCTTGATAACGTAGCTTCTGAGGTTTGGGAATGTCTCAGCGAGGTCGGTCAGTAGGTCGGAACCTTTCCGTGACTTGGCCACAATGTCATCCATGTATGCCTCGATGTTCCGACCGATTTGCTTTATCAAGCACTTCTGGATCATGCGCATGAAGGTAGCGCCGGCATTTTTGAGGCCGAAAGGCATGGTGACATAACAAAAACACCCGAAGGGGGTGATGAAAGTTGTCTTTATCTCATCGGGCCCATACGGACGGATCTGATGGTACCCGGAATATGCGTCCAGAAAGGACAAACGTTCACATCCCGCAGTCGAGTCGACTATCTGATCGATGCGGGGAAGAGGAAAATGATCTTTCGGGCAGGCTCAATTGATGTGCTTGAAATCGATGCACATGCGGAGAGACTTGTCCTTCTTGGGGACCATGACGACGTTGGCGAGCCACTCGGAGTGGTATATCTCGCGGATAAACTCTGCTGCTAGGAGTCGAGCCACTTCTTCGCTAATCGTCTTTCGCTTCTCCGCAGCGGATCGATGGAGATGTTCCTTCACATGTTTCACTTTAGGGTCGACTCTCAAATGGTGCTCAGCCAGCCCCCTGGGCACACCCGGCATGTCTGATGGTTTCCATGCAAAGATGTCCCAGTTCTCACGAAGGAACTGGATGAGCGCTTCTTCCTATTTGCTATCGAGTGAGGTGGAGATGTGGGTCGGTGCTGCGTTGGGGTCGGTGGGGTGGATGTGCACGGGTTTCGTGTCTTCGGTCGACTGGAAAGCTGACTCGGAAGCCGGCTTCTTTGCCCTTAGCAAGTCACTCCGATCCACTCTCTTTTGGTACTCCTCTATCTCTACTGCTGCCATTTGCTCGTCGGCGATCTTCGAGCCTTTCTGGAAGCATTCTTCCGCTTTCTGCCGGTTCCTAGTGATGGTTATGACGCCGTTGGGTCCCGGCATCTTCAGCTTGAGGTAGACGTAACATGGTCGAGCCATGAACCTGGCGTAGGCGGGCCTACCCAGAATGGCGTGATAGGCGCTGTTGAAGTCCACCACTTCGAATGTCAGCTTCTCCTTTCGATAGTTCTTGGACTCACCAAAAACGACGTCGAGTGAGGTCTAACCAAGTGAGTCGGCTTTCTTCCCGGGGATTACCCCGTGGAACCTCATGTCACTTTCCCTCAGCTTGGACATCGGAATGCCCATATCCCGGAGGGTTGCCGCATACAAGATATTCAAGCCACTACCCCCATCCATCAGAACTCTGGTCAGACGCGTGCCTTCGATAACTGGGTCGACCACCAGTGCCTGCCGCCCTGGGGTGGCAATGTGCGCTGGGTGATCGGACTGGCCAAATGTGATGGGGGTCTTCGACCATTTCAAGAATGTGGGGGTCGCCGGGGCAACCATGTTTACTTCTCTGTTGATGATTTTCAGTCGACTTTTGCTCTCGACGTCTGCGAAAATCACCAAAGTGGAGTTGATACAGGGGTATCCTCCGTCCCCTTCCTTATCTTCGGACTCTTCTGATTCCTTCTCTTTCTCAGTCGACTGATCTTTCTGGAAACTCTAGATCAAGAGCCGACACTGTCGAGTGGTGTGCTTGGGATACACCAAGTTTCCCTCTTCATCTTTCTTCGTGTGTATGGGGCACGGCTGGTCGAGCATATCATCTCCAGCCTGACCCTTTCCTTTCTTGGGGGCCCAGGAGCCTTTTGGCTTCCCTTTGCCCTTTCCTTGATTAACCACCGCAGCCTCTCCCTGAGTGGCTGGGTCGGCCTTGCGCTTATTCTTCCGATTGTGATTCTGGTCGTCCTGCCCGACTAGTTTCTTGCCACTGCGGAGCCGATCGGCCTCCTCGCCGTTGGCGTACCGACTGGCAATCTCCATCATCCACGACAAAGACATGTCGCCTGTTCGGCCAAACTTCAGATTTAACTCTCGGTTATGCACGCCTTCCTTGAAAGCGCACACCGCCTGGTGCTCAGACACGTTTTCCACTGTGTGATGCAAAGTGGTCCATCGCTGGATGTAGTCTCTCAAAGTTTCGCTCGGCTTCTGCATGCAGTGCTGAAGCTCTATGAGTCCAGCAGGTCGCTTGCAGGTGCCTTCGAAGGTCGGAACGAAAACCCGAGCGAGCTCTTCCCAACTTTAAATACTCCTGGGGGCCAACTAGTTGAGCCACGCCCTAGCAGAGCCTCCCAGCATCAAGGGGAGGTGCTTCATGGCCACGTCGTCGTTACCGCCTCCGATCTGTACGGCCACTCGGTACTCTTCCAGCCAAGTGTCCGGCTTCGACTCACCGGTGAACTTGCTTACTCCTGCTGCCAACCTGAAGTTTGGGGGGATCTCCGTGGCTCTGATTGCACTACAGAAACATTCGGGCCCAGAGGCCGGCGCTCAGCTGCCACTGGTTTGGTCTCCGCCTCGCTCGTCTCTGGATGCCCAGTTACGGTCGACTCGACCTTGCACAAGGATGGACCTCGCATCGAAGCCTGGCCGCCGGGGATCAGGGGGGATCCTCCGCTCGTCATCTCTTAGGCGCCTGCCCACGTGCCGCTGGGGCGAGTGTGACCCACTCCCCGGAGGAGGAGTAGGCGCTCGACGGCGGTCGTAGCGTCCGTGTCGACGGTCGAGTGGATCGTCGTTCTGACCCAGGTGCCGGTCTTGCCGTGGGCCATGCTCCTCACTCCTCGGGGGCGATCTTGGACTGTGGGCCCACCACATGGTGTCTGCAGCCACCGATCTGCTGTGAATCCTGTTGCGTGACTGAGAAACAGCCGCGTTTTGTTCTTCAGCCGTACAGAGCAAAGCTCGGATCTGTTGAAGACCTCTCCCATTTTCCGACTGGGAGGATTGAATCGACTTCCCGATACGAGCCGTGGCTTCGAGGTTTTGGACTGGTGTGCGGAACACCTGAGTCTCGAGCTGACGCGAGGACCAGTCGGCGGGCCTGTTCGTCGATTGAGCGTTGGATGTTTTCCAAGCGTGCGCGCTCGGCCATGGTGGGCAGGCGCGTGGCTTCGAGAGCCAAAGCTTCTGGGGAATCTCCCACGACGGGAGTGAAGAGTGCATCTCCATTGCGGCGACAAAGCTCAGCCCTTTGCTCGGAGGTGAGGGGCTGAGGGATGTAACCGTCGTTGTCGTGCGCTCGATCGCCGCCACTTCCGCCGTTCCCACCGCGAGGAAAACCCGGCGGGCTGCAGCGTGAATCAACCATGAGGATTTCCGCAGCGGGATCGCTGCTCCCGCACTCGGAAACAGAGTCTTCGAGCCCGATCGACTGGTCGGCGGGCCCGTAGAGGTAGCCGTCAGGCTCAATGGACGCGACTTGTGGGGTGGCCGTTTGACGGGCCACCGCATGTTTCACCCACCGCTGGAGCCGCGAACGACCAGATCGCTTGCGGCGGCGTCCAACGGGGACGGGGGACGATGAGTACCGAGTCGATGGTTGCAGCAGGAGGACGCCGCCGGCGCCGGCGTGAAAGTGCGCAGTTCCACGGGCGGGCAGAGCCTCGATGTCGAGAGGGGCTTCCTGGAGCCAGGCAGAGTCGTCGGCGACGAAGACCAGCGCGTCGAGCTGGATTTCATGGCCCAATGCCAAACCGCCGCCTGACACCATGATGAAAGTGGTCGGAGAAGAGATTGCAACTTCACGAGATGTCGCTAAGACGCCTTACCCCATGGTGGGCGCCAACTGTCGTGGTTCTAAGTCTGACAGTAAGGGTAGGGGGTACGAATGGAGAGGCAAGGTTCTAGCTATGGTGAGGTTGTACACAGGGTGTTAGCGAGTTCAGGCCCTTCTCGAAGGAAGTAATAGCCCTACGACTCGGTGCCCGGAGGCTTGGTCGACTGGTATGTGTATGCGTGTTTACAGAGGTGTGAACCCTTGTACAGGAGGAGGGGGGTGGCTTATATAGTGTGCCAGGACCCCAGCCATGCTCAACGTTACTAAGGGTTCAATGTACATTAAGGCAGGCGTTACTAGTAACGCCTGCAGTAAAGGATAATTAAGGTGTTTACTACAGCGAGTAAATATAGGACCGTTGCTGTTCCAAGTGGCGTTTGACCTTCGGAGGTCGAGTGCCTGGTCCGGTCGAGTGGAGTTGAGTCGTCTTGCGTATGTGAGTCAGTCGAGTGGAGTGCCTCCTTGGACCGTCTCAGTCAACTGTCTCCACTGTCATAGGTCTTGTCTTTTGATCTTCTAGGGTAGTGACCTTGGGTGGGGTACCTTGATCAGGCATGTAACCCTACCCTAGGTTTGTAACCTCGTCAGCGGTCGAGCCTACCGACCAACGCATTGGCATTAAGCGGGCCGCAGACAAGGCGAATGGCGCGGCGGGCGTCCGGTGCAAGTACGACATGCCGGCCTCTGGTGCAAGTACGGTGCAGAGGGCCTCTGCCCACTCCTGGCAAGGAATTGGGATACTAACGGGACGTGTACCCAGCTGCGATGTCGTTTTGACAACAGGCAAGCGCCGATGGATCCACACTTGTTGTGCGGCGCGTCGCGCCTCTTGCTCTACGGCGCTCCAATGGTCTTGTCGTGCGGCGAGCTGCACCCTATCTGTGCAGACGCGCCTAGCTTGCTCTGCGGCGTGCCATCGATCATGTTGTGCAGCGAGCTGCTGATACGTCCAAAATGCATCACTATTTTATATCGTAATTCATCCTTATTCATTAATATATTTCACATTACAATGATGTTCTTATGTTGTTTTGGCCTATTTTACACAGTTTGCAACTTTCCGGTGCCGAAGCAGCAGACGCAGGATTCAGCGGTAAAAAGTGGACGCTGAGTTGCTGAAGAAGAATACCTCCAAATTACCTGAAAGTCGACGGAGGGTATTTTTCAGAAGGATCATGAAGATACGCAAAAGAGCAACCAGAGGGGGGCCACAGGGTGCCCAGGCGGCCACCTGGCGCGGCCCCCACCCTGGCCGCGCCGGGAGGGCGCCTGGAGCCCCTGGCCCACTCCAGGCTCCCCCCTCTGGCCTATATACTCCTCGTCATCCAGAAACCCTAAAAGGAGGGGAGTTTACGGAGTTCCGCCGCCGCTCCGTGGCGGAAACCTACAGAGAAGAAAAGCCATCTCCGGCGGGCAGATTCCGCCGGGGAGATCACCTCCCGGAAGGGGAGATCATCGCCATCGTCATCACCATCGTCACGGGCATCATCGAGATCATCATCAACATCATCCCCAACATCAGCACCATCTCCATCTTCATCCAATCTCATCTCACAATTGCAACTTGTGTTGTAATCCGTACTATCTATCCTCTCTACCCTATCGGTGTTGATTACTACTTTGTGGTGAATGCTATTGAGTTTTGTTGGAGAAATATCATTGTGTCCAGATTGTTTATCATCCATCTATCTCCACTGATCATGATCTCTTTTATGTCTTGTGAGTAGTTACTTTGGTTCTTGAGAACATGGGAGAAGTCTTGTTGTTAGTAGTCATATGATGTTGAAGTAATATGTGTTGTTTGATACTTAAGTTGTGTTGTTATTTTCCTAGTGGTGTTGTGTGAGTCGAACACTCAACACTTCGCCTTATTAAGGACCTAGGGGAATACATTGTGTACAAAGAATGCTTACGGTGGGTTGCTGGAGTGACTGAAACCTGAACCCCAGTTCGCACGCTTTTGCACAAGGGAACAATGGATCATCGATCGTATTGCTATGGTTAGGCTTTTGCCTTGAATACTATCTTGTATTTGCGGATGCTTGCAAGGTGTTTAATCATAAGAGTGCACTCATCTTAGTCTAGAGGGTGTACTAGCATAGATCCACCCACTCAACACTTTTCAACACATCACATAGTACCGATACAGAATATGGTGAAAGCACATGACTACCTCTCCCGTGTGTCCTCAAGAACACTTTAGCCTTTATAAGTTCAGTTGCTAGGCCTCTCCTTTGCTCAGAAAGGATTGGGCCACTTGTTACTCTCCAGTGCCTTTTACTTTGCTCGCTTTTACTTTCATGTTGCTTATATCAAGAAAACCCCTAAAAAGTTATCTTTCAGTGCTTGCAGTTATTCCTTGCTCAGAATCACTTATCAATACCTTCTGCTCCTCGTTGGGTTCGACACTCTTACTTATCGAAAACGCTGCAATAGATCCCTTACGGTTGTGGGTCATCAAGTACCGTTTTCTGGCGCCGTTGCCGGGGAGTGTAGCGCTATTGGTAAGTGAAGCTGGTAAGGAAGTTCTTATATTTCTGTTTTTATTTTGCTGTTGCTGCTCTTTGTCCTTATGGACAACCTTGCTATTGGATCGTTGCTTGTGGGAAGACGCCCCACATCTGTGGTGGTTGCTCCTCCCCCTACTAAAATTGTGCCCTATAAAATACCAGCTGGTATTATCGATTATGTTTTGGCTAATCGTTATGCAGGAGAGAGACATCCCGGTGAACACTTGCTATATCTGTCACAACTATGTTAATTATTTAAGCTTGTAGGTGTATCAATGGAGTTTGTCATGAGGAAATTGTTCTCCGTATCGCTTATAGATAAAGCTTCAGATTGGTATAAGCTTCTCGATAACTCACACTTGCTTGATTGGCAAGAGCTTATGTCTCTCTTTTATACCAAGTTTTATCCTCTTCATGAAATTCATCGAGACAGGAACTATATCTATAACTTTAGGTCTCGTGACGGAGAAAGCATTTCTCAAGCTTGTGGGAGATTGAAGTCCCTAATGCTCAAATGTCCTATTCATGAGCTCCCCAAGAAAATTATACTTACAAATTTTTATGCCAGGCTTTCTCGTCAGGATAAGGAGATGCTGGATGCCTCCTCTAGTGGGGTATTTCAGACGAAGAGTGTTGAAGAAAGGTGGGATCTCATTGAAAGGATCCAGAGGTATACCGAAGATTGAGAAATCGATAAAGGTATTGAACCCGCTATAAATTATGAGCATGATTATATTGAGAGCTATGTGAAAACTGATTACTTCAATACCTTTTGCTCTAAGATTGGTCTTGATTCCCATCTAATGATTGATTTCTGTAAGGATTTTGCCTCTCACGTTGATTCTTTTAAAAAGAAGAGAGATCAGCATCATGAACCTTTCAAAGAGTTACCTGTTGATATTCATGTTGCTGACCCTATTTTGCCTGCAGTTATATATGAAAAGCCTCCTTTTCCCGAAAGGATAAGGGAGCACTCTCTTGTGACAGGCATAATATATAAAAGTGAGAGAAGAATTGATGAGCCTGAGGACCAGATCAAGGTCGATCCTCAAGTTGCATTGGTTAAAGACCTTGTTACTAATGATGTTTTGGATTCCAATGTAAATTTTTGTGCTGTTTCCACTAACCTTGTCACAGCCAAGAATAAAAGCCCAATTTCAGGTACTCCAGTAGTATCTGTTAAAATAGGAGATCACAATTATTATGGGCTATGCGATTTGGGATCCAGTGCTAGTGCTATCCCCTATTCACTTTATCAAGAGATCATCGGTGAGATTTCACCTTGTGAACTTGAAGAAGTTGATGTTACCATTCATTTTGCAAACAGAGCAACTATCTCTCCTATCGGAATTGTGAGAGACGTTGAAGTCCTATGTGGAAAGGTAAAATGCCCAACCGACTTTCTAGTAGTTGGTTCAGTGAGGGACAATTTTTGTCCTATTATTTTTGGTAGACCTTTTCTCAGAACTTGTGGAGTTATAATAGATTGCAAGAAAGGTAAAGTTTATGTTGAATTCAATGGTGAGCCATATGAATTTAACTTTTCTAAGTTCTCTAAGCAGCCTCGTGGTACCGATTTACCTAGTGATGATAAAATTATTGAAAGTATTGCTTCTATTGCTATTCCCCCTAATGATCCTTTGCAGCAATATATGGAGGACCACGAGAATGATTTGCATATGCGGGAAAGAAATGAACTAGATGAAATATTCTTGAGACAACCTGCTATCCTGAAGCACAACCTTCCGGTTGAACCTTTGGGAATTTTATCAAAACCAAAAGAAGACCCGGTGTTCGATCTTAAACCTCTTCCCGATACGCTCAAGTATGCTTATTTAGATGAAAAGAAAGTATATCATGTTATTATCAACTCTAACCTTTCAGGATATGAAGAAGAGCGACTATTGGAAGTACTTCGTAAACACCGAGGTGCAATTGGCTATACCCTTGATGACCTTAAGGGGATTAGTCCATCTATCTGTCAACATACTATCAACCTTGAGCCCGATGCTAAACCAGTTGTTGATAATCAACGACGGTTGAACCCGAATATGATGGATGTTGTAAGAACTGAGATTCTCAAGCATCTAGCCGCAGGTATTATCTACCCTATAGCTGATAGTAAGTGGGTAAGCCCGGTACATTGTGTTCCTAAAAAAGGAGGTACAACTGTGGTTCCTAATGATAAGAATGAACTAATACCTCAGAGAATTATTATTGGATATAGAATGTGTATTGATTACAGGAAGCTGAACAAGGCAACCAGGAAGGATCACTACCCGTTGCCGTTCATCGACCAAATGCTTGAAAGGTTATCCAAAAATACCCACTTTTGTTACCTCGATGGTTATTCTGGCTTCTCTCAAATTCATGTTAACACTGCTGATCAAGAGAAGACCACTTTTACTTGTCCCTATGGTACTTATGCTTACGGGCGTATGCCTTTTGGTTTATGTAATGCCCGTGCTACTTTTCGAAGTTGTATGTCTGCTATCTTACATGGTTTCTGTGAGGAGATTGTGGAAGTCTTCATGGACGATTTCTTCGTCTATGGAACTTCCTTTGACCATTGTCTCCACAACCTTAATAAAGTTTTGCAAAGATGTGAGGAGACAAATCTGGTACTCAACTGGGAGAAGTGCCACTTCATGGTTAATGAAGGAATTGTTCTTGGTCACAAGATTTCCGAAAGGGGAATTGAGGTGGACAAGGCCAAGATCGAAGCAATTGAGAGGATGCCCTATCCAAGGGGCATCAACGGTATTCGCAGTTTTCTCGGTCATGCTGGTTTCTATAGAAGATTTATTAAAGACTTTTCTAAGACTTCGAGACCCCTCACTAATCTTCTCCAGAAGGACGTTCCTTTTGTATTTGATGAAGATTGTAAGGAGGCTTTTGAAGTTTTAAGAAAGCTTTAATAACCGCTCCAATAGTACAACCACCTGACTGGAATTTACCTTTTGAGATTATGTGTGATGCTAGTGATTTTGCTGTTGGAGCTGTTTTAGGGCAAAGGGTTGATAAGAAATTGAATGTTATACATTATGCTAGTAAAACCCTTGATAGTGCTCAAAAGAATTATGCTACTACTGAGAAGGAATTCTTAGCTGTAGTGTTTGCTTGTGATAAGTTTAGGCAGTATATTGTTGATTCCAAAGTTGTTATTCATACTGACCATGCTGCCATTAAGTACCTTATGACAAAGAAGGATGCCAAGCCAAGACTTATCAGATGGGTACTCCTTCTTCAAGAATTTGATTTGCAGATTGTTGATAGGAAAGGAGAAGACAATCCGGTGGCAGACAATCTTTCAAGGATGGAAGATATACCGCATGATCCCATCCCAGTCAACGACAGTTTTCCAGACGAGCAACTCGCCGTTGTAAAAGTACAATCTCTTTCCGATCCTTGGTTTGCAGATTATGCTAATTTTATCGTTGCGAAGTATTTGCCTCCAGGTTTAACATTTCAGCAAAGGAAGAAGTTCTTTCATGATTTGAGGCACAACTTTTGGGATGACCCCCATGTTTTCAAAGAAGGTCCAGACGGGATCGTGAGAAGATGCATACCGGAACATGAGCAGAAGGACATTCTCAGACAATGTCATGATAGTCCCTATGGAAGACATCATGCCGGATTCAAGAGACAAACTTCTCATATGAGACTGGAGAACCCCTTCCATGGAAGCGCTTCGCCGAGGACTACGTGATCAACGTCAACAAGAATGAGGAGTGAAATCTCCTTGGGTAATGGCATCCCCTTGGCTTGTTCCAAGCTTGGGGGAGTGCCCGGTATCTTTATCTTTATCTTTTGTCTTTTAGAGTCAAGTAGAGTCGTATCATGTCTAGGGAGGTTATTATATGAAATAGGTGTGTGCATTGAGGTCAATCACTCCTTCTGTGGAGAGATTGTATCCGTGAGTGTGGAGTCGTCTATGATGGAATATTAATGAGAAGTCTATTGGTTCCTTTGCTGCACTCGGTATTCTCTTCACGCAATCGACCTTATATGATGATTCTTATGGGGAGTATTGACCTTATATCAGGTATGGCTTTGAAAACTTTATTTAATCTTGGCAAACATAGCTTTGGTCATAACAACAAGCATGATTTTCTTAAAGTAGCGACATAGCCAAAACCTTTATGTTATTATGCTTGAAGTGTTATGCTGACAAGGAAGACAACTTGATGTGTTATGCTTATTTTAATGTTTATGCTTTATATTGCTTTGCATCTTACTCATCATCAATTGTCTGTTCTCTCAAAGCCTTTGCTAGCCTAAACTCTGTACTAAGCGGAATTCTGCTTGTGCATCCATACCCTTAAACCAATACCTTCCATATGAGTCCACCATACCTTCCTATTCGTGGTATTCCACTACCACCTCCTAAAGTATAGAATTTATGTGTTATCCTTAAATGTTCAAAATCTTCTATTTTGTGCCCCTGTTTTAGCTCATGAGGAAGTAGTAGTTAATTCATGATCTTTTTAAGTTGGACAAGTTTTACCCCGGGATTGCATGTCTAATCTGCAAACCCCTAATACGAGGAGGAACTGGCATGAGTGCGCCCGGCTCATAAAAGATAATACAACAAACAAACCCTCCTTCATGCTTTGTTCATGAGAAATCAGAAAACTTTTGGCAGTGATAAACAAAGGAGATTAAGGGGATGTGATCGTCCCCATGCGGGAGCCGTTCCTCGAAACTTGTCCAGTTTGAGAAGTAATTGAGTTATCTATTAGCATTCGTTGACAAATCATGCACCTCTCAAAACTTGTTTTCATTCTGTTTGATTTAAGGATAGCACATGAGTTTTCCCTACTTCCCTAGAGCAGGGCCTATCTCTTAGTTTTAGGTTGAGTCAGTTATTCCTACTTCCTTCTATTCTTAAAGGGAGCAGACATTTGATGTTGACGAGGATTCATTCATATAAATTTGCATTAAGATTTGTCATATCATATCCTTGTTGACATTATCATTTGATAAGTAAGTTGTTTGTCAAGCCCAGCTAAAGCAAACATCTTCCTTTGTGTTAACACTTTCACTTCTTGCCTAATAACATGTTCTTTCAAAAGCTTCAATTAATCTCATCAAAACATAAAGAGAAAGAGCAAAAGTAAAAGCTATTAGTTGTTCTTTGACCAAAGGACATGTTTGCCATGATTTGATGAGTTTCCTTAGCCCTACTTTCGATTAAAAGTGTTACCACTCTTTTATAAGGGCCTTATGAGTTGAAGATTGTTGTTGAGGATATTTGAGTTTGGTGAAGAAACTGTGATGCTTCTTGTTCGTATTCTATTTATCGACACTTCACTCTCTAAACTTGTGGACAGGTTTACCGAGCTCAGTATTCGCTTGGGGACAAGCGAGGTCTAAGCTTGGGGGTGTTGATACGTCCAAAATGCATCACTATTTTATATGATAATTCATCCTTATTCATTGATATATTTCACATTACGATGATGTTCTTATGTTGTTTTGGCCTACTTTACACAGTTTGCAACTTTCCGGTGCCGAAGCAGCAGACGCAGGATTCAGCAGTAAAAAGTGGACGCTGAGTTGCTGAAGAAGAATACCTCCAAATTACCTGAAAATCGACGGAGGTATTTTACAGAAGGATCACGAAGATACGCAAAAGAGCAACCAGAGGGGGCCACAGGGTGCCCAGGCGGCCACCTGGCGCGGCCCCCACCCTGGCCGCGCCGGGAGGGCGCCTGGAGCCCCTGGCCCACTCCAGGCTCCCCCCTCTGGCCTATATACTCCTCGTCATCCAGAAACCCTAAAAGGAGGGGAGTTTACGGAGTTCCGCCGCCGCTCCGTGGCGGAAACCTACAGAGAAGAAAAGCCATCTCCGGCGGGCAGATTCCGCCGGGGAGATCACCTCCCGGAAGGGGAGATCATCGCCATCGTCATCACCATCGTCATGGGCATCATCGAGATCATCATCAACATCATCCCCAACATCAGCACCATCTCCATCTTCATCCAATCTCATCTCACAAGTGCAACTTGTGTTGTAATCCGTACTATCTATCCTCTCTACTTTATCGGTGTTGATTACCACTTTGTGGTGAATGCTATTGAGTTTTGTTGGAGAAATATCATTGTGTCCAGATTGTTTATCATCCATCTATCTCCACTGATCATGATCTCTTTTATGTCTTGTGAGTAGTTACTTTAGTTCTTGAGGACATGGGAGAAGTCTTGTTGTTAGTAGTCATATGATGTTGAAGTAATATGTGTTGTTTGATACTTAAGTTGTGTTGTTATTTTCCTAGTGGTGTTGTGTGAGTCGAACACTCAACACTTCGCCTTATTAAGGACCTAGGGGAATACATTGTGTACAAAGAATGCTTACAGTGGGTTGCCGGAGTGACAGAAACCTGAACCCCAGTTCGCACACTTTTGCACAAGGGAACAATGGAGCATCGATCGTATTGCTATGGTTAGGATTTTGCCTTAAATACTATCTTGTATTTGCGGATGCTTGCAAGGTGTTTAATCATAAGAGTGCACTCATCTTAGTCTAGAGGGTGTACTAGCATAGATCCACCCACTCAACACTTATCAACACATCACATAGTACCGATACGGAATATGGTGAAAGCACATGACTACCTCTCCCGTCTGTCCTCAAGAACACTTTTGCCTTTATAAGTTCAGTTGCTAGGCCTCTCCTTTGCTCAGAAAGGATTGGGCCACTTGTTACTCTCCAGTGCCTTTTACTTTGCTCGCTTTTACTTTCCTGTTGCTTATATCAAGAAAACCCCTAAAAAGTTAGCTTTCAGTGCTTGCAGTTATTCCTTGCTCAGAATCACTTATCAATACCTTCTGATCCTCGTTGGGTTCGACACTCTTACGTATCGAAAACGCTGCAATAGATCCCTTACGGTTGTGGGTCATCATAATGCGATAGACCTTCTTTAACATGTGTTAAAAAAACAAAAACAAAAACAAAAACAAAAACAAAACAAGCACCTTGAGGTTAATTCCACTGATGGGATGTGTCATAAATGTCCTTAATGGACCTTTAAGATACATCCCATCAGTGGGATTAATATCAAGACAACTTCCCATCCGGTCACCCATCTCATGGCTGCTCCAGCCTGAGCACAGTTAACTTGAGAGTTCTCTTAGATGAGCTATTGGTGGAACAGCTAGTCCTTGCTGATATAGGATGCCCTCTTCGCATGCTTATGGCCTACCCGGATGACCGCCCGTTGCCCAATGGCCAATAGATATTGTGTAGACAGAGCATATCACATACGTCTTATTAGAAGCAATTGTCTGTGTTATTGTCGGCCTTTACACATATTTCTGTTTACAAACCTATTTGCCGCATATCACACACATCTTGTTATATTGAACAGTTTATGTTCTCTAGTCTCAATGCAAACAGTTCACTCGAGTGAACCGCATGCCGTATATCGCACACACCTTGATCTGGCTCACCGTTTCTTTTGTGTTGCCTAATCACAAGCAGTTCATCTGAGTCAACTGTATGTCGTATATCGCACACACCTTCATTTGTCCGCCCGTTTCTTTTGTTCCTCCTCGTCGCAAACAGTTAATTGAACTGAACCGTATGCCCTGCATCGCACACCAACTAAAATCTGAACCATGTTTGATGCATCCATCATCAAAAACATTTTGCACCTTTTTGATAGGGTTTTTACACCACCGTTTGCGATTATTGCATCGTACAAAGTTTCGTCGAAGGGTCTCTCATCGTTGTGTCGCGTTAGGAGCATCCTGCAGTAGTGTATGTACGAAAAACGCCAAGAAGAAGGCATTTCAATAAATTAGAAGCAATGCAAACTAGACGCCATATTAAAGATCCAACCAAAATCACTGTACCAAGTAAAAAGCGTCTCATCGTAACTGGCATTTGAACTAATTAGAGGCAGTACATGCTTGAAATGATATGCAAGATGCAACAAATATCACACTGTCAATTTGAAGGTGATTGATGCTGGGTACATAAGAAAAGTAGTTTGATGTAAAAACATGGTTAATAGAAAGATGTGGTATGTACCAAAAACATGAAGGCATGTCATATTCACAAGTATAATGTTTTCACTAAGCAGATGAAGTTTACACTAATTATAAGCAATACAAGGTAGACACCATATGCAACATGCAACCACATATCACACTTCCAAGTAAGAGCAAGCACCTGCGATGGTGGTGTAGGGGAAATGCAGTCAGCAATTACAGAGCTACGTTGACTATCTTCATCTTGCCTTGCAGTTTCTTGAGAATCATGTGGGGAGGATGACACTTCACTCTTTAAAAGAGTAGCATGTCTCATATTAACCCACTGTCATGACTGTCTCGTCATTAGTGATTGATGAGCGATACACAAGAGCATTAGTTCGATGTAAGAACATGGTTACTAGACATATGTATTATGTATCAAAAACAGGAAGCCATGTCATTATCAAAGGTATACTCTGTAAAGTAAGCAGATGCAATTTAACCAAATTGGAAGAAATACAAGCTAGACACCATATGCAACATTCAACCACATATGACAGCGCGAAGTTAAAGCAAGCACTTGCGATGTTGGTTTATGGCAAACGAGATCATTATCTGCAGAGCTACGTTTACTGTCTACATCTACTGACACTACACCCTTTAGAACACTGAAACACTTATTGCTTATCCTCAAATTAGACTGGAGTGACTTCTGTCTTTTCTTTTGTGTATTTATCAACATAGCGTCAGAGTCTGAAATACCAATGCATAAAAAACAATAGTGTGAATATGGCTGAAGTGTGTGCACAAGTAGTACACTATAAAAGTAGAAGATAGCAAGTGTGTGAGAAATAAATAACAGGAGACATATTATAGCTCTATACCATGTATGGCACACGAAATTATATTATAGGATTTTGAAATGTGAGCACAGGGCAGGTACTCCTCCAGCACACCACAATATGTGGTCCTATGTAAATAATAGTCAACAAAAAACAAATAGGTCAGTCCATTTTTTCTGCACTATCCGATGTAGAAAGAACGAGCATGTGGCCTTCATCTACCTCCAGCCAGTGAGTGTTGACGATCTTCCTCGAAACGCCAGCGACCACCGGCCCTGTCCCCTACCTCCGCCTTCCCCTCGACCTCACTGCACCATCGTGCTTGGCACCGCCACCCGGCCATCCCATCAAGCCCCGCCGACCTCCCACTAGTACGCATCGGTGCTATACAAACGGTTTTAAGCCCTTTCGACAACGTCATTTGGGACCGTCGCCAAGTGAGTGTGGACGATCGGGGGTCCTTCCCACACGACACAGAAACCGTTGGGGATATGGAGCAATGTAATTTTGTGCGATGCAGCACACACTGAATTCTTTCACACGTGTGGTATTGGTGATTAAACGTTTGTAATGACGCAGTGAAACCAAACGGTGTTTCGTAATGAACCGTTTGGGAAACAATATGTAAGGCACATGGGCTCACATATGAATTGTGTGTGATTTGTGCCCCATCGCACATGAGTTTTCTGCGTAACCCATATGCCATGCAAGACTCCATCGCACACGTTTCCCAACAATTACTGTTTGCGATAATGTTCTATCACAAATGGTTCAGGAGCCGCTTCGCACACATACAAGTGTTGCAGACCGTTTGTGATTTGTTGTGTATCACCGATGGTTGTGGCAAGAGTGATGTGTGCTTTTCGTTTGGCATCCCATAAGTTTCATGAAAAAACTACGACTGAGATTGTATTTTACATTGGGCACGGTTTACTCCGAGTTCTCGTGTGCGATAACACGATATCACACACGGTTCCGGAGACCCTACGCACACGTAGTAACACTGCAAATCGTTTGCGATCTTCTATGTATCACCAACGGTTCCGCTATGATTGACGTATGCTTTCCGATGTGGATCACACACACTCATTTAGTTGAATCGTGTGCGGAGCAATTGCCAGGTTAAAACAAAAATATCCCATTTTGAATCGGCATGCAAAAAGCAAATTCGCCACAATATTAAATTGAACAAATAAACAAAAATATCCCATTTTGAATCGGCACGACAAAAGCAAATTCGCCACAATATCCAATTGAACAAATAAACAAAAATGTCCAATTTTGAATCAGCACGCAAAAAGGAAATTCCGTACAATATTCAATTGGATAAATAGTGTCCATAGGAAGAACATTCATAAGATTTCGCAACAATTGAAATTGAACATATGTAGCTAAATTCCAATGACTTGTCCACACATATATCCATTACATAATTAATCATAGTGTGTGAAATACGAAAACCTCAACAGATGGAAAACAATGGATCCATGCGTATATGTTTAGCAGCTAACTCTTACTCAATGTTTCAGGAGAACGCATGCTGAAATCTTCATTATCACCAGTGGGATTGATGTAGTTATTCAGGAAGAAGTCGCTGATAAATCTCCGAACCAACAGCAATTCACCAGCCAGGAGCGGTTCAGGAGTCCTTGGTTTTAATACGAGCTGTAGTATTTTTAAGATCCGAATGTGCCATATGAGTGGAGTAGAAGATATTAATTAAGATAGACTTACTGGTACGAATTTGCGAGGATCGACACAACTATCAGCAGATTTGCAAATGGAGATCGTGTGTCTGCAAACATAGTATGCACAAAGGTTGGTCCCTGCTTCTTGCTGAGGACATTGAAATTGTTTGTACATAATTAGTCATGTATTTGTCCTGTTAGGAACAACCTAACCGGTGTTAGATGTATTATTTTTTCTTTAGAAAAAAATAGAAAGAGGTTTATTTAGAAGCTTGAACGTTTGACTAGCGTAAGGAAGGGTATTTGCAGACTGTTGGATATTTTTTTCAAAAATAATGGATTTCGATGTGTTACCGAAGAAACGATCTCGTGCTGCAGAGGTAGTTCCCTGTTGAACAGGTTCCCTAGTTTAGTTTTCCACAAAGCAAGCACACCCCAAATGAAGATGAATTTTGACAACATCAATTATTGAACCATATATGAATGCAAATTAATTTCAACATCATAGAATTAAAGACATACCAATGAATTGCTGAACATGCGCCAGATCCTGAGCGTTTGTTGACTCTCTGAGAGAATCGATGTAGTAAACTATATTCTTGTTTGGAACAATGAGTACCAATATCAAGTGATTGCTTCATATTAAGAAAGCCATGAACTTACGAATTATGTCAAAATCTGAAAGACAATCAGTGTATGCATGGTTGTTTACTTGACTTATCGTTCATGATATGGCAGAGAAATGATTCTTCATGGGACGTGTTTTCGAAGAGACGGACGGCCGTCTTAACGGCCCAGTCCCGTAGGTCCTTACCATGTATTGTTGTGCCATTTGCTAATGCAGGATCTATGAAATACACACTCTCCCTTTTTCTTCTTTGCATGTTCAATCCCCTAAGAGAAATAAAATGAAGTTAGCTGTTTATCATTTACAGCCTTGTATGGAGAAGTTGATCAGAATTTGTTAAGTACTTACAAAATCAGGCATCTAACAAGAGTGGCATCGAGCTCGTTGAAGTTGAAGAAGAGATGTAAGTCCTCGAAACTCACATTGATGGAACCAGCATCATGTCGGAAATGATCTCTGTTGTAGTGGACTAGCAAACCATGATGACCTGCTGACATTTGATCCATGCAATATTCATGTAACTCGCGGCAACTGGAGGTGCACTCATCAAAGTATTCGCTAACAAGAAATGGCTGGCCATGGACGTAATTGCGTGCTTCAAGTATGCCAGCTTTACTTTTAGCAAGCTGCAAAGCAATTTCTTCATCATCCATGCCGTCAGAAATAATATTACTTCCTGATTCGAACAAGCTGTTCTTAATTTGGTTCTGGGCGATGAGTGCTTTAAGTAAGAGGCAATCGTTCTCTTCCCTTTTCAATCTCCCACTGCGCTTCCTCATGGGTGTAGCCTTTTTGCCACTTCCTTCTTGGTACTTGTAGCATTTCTGGCAGAACGGCTGGTTGGCTGCAAGGTAGACTGCCGAGCAGACAGTGAAGCTTCGACGGACTGCTTAGCAGACGATTTAACTATGCCGGACCGTTAAGCTGGCGGTGCTGCTGTGACGGACTGCTGGGATGTAGGAGTAGAGGCATTGGACTGCTGACCATGCATTGAAGCTATGTCGGGTTTCTGCACAGGTGGTGCCAACTTATGGGTGTGCTGAGGAGTCCGTGCCAATGCGTTGGTTTGCCGAGCAGGAAGTGCTGACGCATTGGTATGCTGATCTCGCGACTGCGGACCGATGGACTAATGAGCAGTCGGTTCTGGACCTACAGACTTCTTAGCAGGCGGTTCCGAAGCATCAGACTGCTTAGCAGTCTATTCCACTAGGTTGGTTTGCTGAGCATGTGCTGTAGTTGGGTCTCCCCCGCTGCTTCAGCGACCGGCATCTGAACCGATGGTGCGTCTTCAGCAGTTGTAGGCCTTGCCACTGGCTGCTTTGGAGCAAAGGATGACATGGCTTGTACGCCACAAAGTCGGGCCGGCTGATCACAGGTTGATGCATCAGTCGTCGGATTACGAGTATTAGGTTCTTTGGGGGAAGCACGCGAGAGCTGCTGTTGCAAGGAGAGCATCACAGGTTGAGGGGCAACATTGGTTGCTCTTGGCAGGGCTTCATGGATCTCATCGATGAACTCTATTTCCTTTCGTGGCCATTGGATGTGATGTAACAGTGTTTCTCCCAAGGTCCTTTGCTCATCGAAGTCTCCTAGGACATTCTTCTGGGAAAATTCATTGAATCTAGGCTTTACTTCACTCACGTAGCACTTCACACAGCCCAACTTCAATGACACATTATCCAACAAGAGGCCACCTTCCAAGAAGGGTGAGCAAACCCAGGCTATTGCACATTTTAATGTACCTTCATAATGTGTAAGTACGCCCTTCAGTCTGTCTTTCATTCCAGATAGATCAGATATAACATCATCACGAGCAGCTGCAGTCTTAGTGTCGCTGGGGTCAGCTGATGCACAACTACTCTTGTGCAGTGTTGTCGCGCAATAAGAAGCATCCTCCATCCCCGCCTCCCCTCCCATCTCCTGGCTATCTATCAGTGTTAGAGTCTTCTGCATCATCATTGACTCCTCAACATCCTTTCGAACAGCAGGGTACATCTCCTTCCTCAACCTTTTGTATAATGCATTCTGCTTCATTTCACTCCACGCTTTTTTCATGCTGAGCATCTCTTCTTTGCTAAGTGTGAAAGCCCTCTTGTGCGAGACATTAACACCTATACCCCTTGCATGGCCAAGGGGCTCTTTTGTTTCCAGAGCAACGGACCAAATGTCGCATGGCCCTGAGTTCCTGTAGAACCTTCCATGGATCTTGGAAATCCTCTAACCTCACTTTATACAGTTCTTTGTCATGTTAGTTTTTAAAGTAATAAGTTCCTTCATCACGCCTCCTTACACGTGCCCGCAAGTTGTCTCTGGCGTGTTGGCCCCTGATTTCACTAAAGGACAAATTCCCACTTGCCGCTACTCCTTCTTTATCCTCGTGGTCCCATATCAGTTTCATGCCGTAGTATCCTGCCACACCCATAAGGTGGGGGTGTATGTTCTTCTTCTGAAGTTTCGATTGCTTGAAACTCTTCTTAGCAAATTCTTTAGTTGTCTTGACCCTTTTGAATTCTGCCCTGTCTGCCTTTGTGATTTGGGGGTATGCAGGGATTGGGTCCTTGCCTTCACTCAAGTACTTCTTGTACAGCATGTGCTTCTAGTTTCTCCAAGCATCCCTAGCCTTCTTTAGTGTAGCGTGTTCCACCTGTATTCTCTACCGCTTTGGAACGTTGAAGTGATCCATGATCTCCCGGACTATCCTTCGCCATGTTTCTGTGTCAACCTTCCGAAACCCCGATAGATTAATGTTGAGCCTTGCCCTGCCAAAAAATCCACACACACTCCTGAACCTCGTGCGTGCTTTATCTGGTTTAGTTGGAGCCCAAGACTTTAAATCAATCTCGGTTACTTCATATACACCTTTAGGCTAGTGTGTGGGCTTCCTTGAAGTGTGCCTCTGTATTGACCGGAAGGGTAATTGCTGCAGCTATATCCCGTTTAAGATTACTTGATCCCTCACAATTTGCTGAAGACCTACGGTTGTCGGAATCAGATGAAGATACATCACCTGATGCATGAGTGATGTCGCTCCTACTCGGCATCTATAGAGAACACATGCAAAACTTAAGAAAGGAGGATAAGCATAAAACTAACAACTTGGTATCAAGCTTTCTAAACATGCCATGCAATAATTTAGAAAATGTACAACTAATTTGTTAAGTTTGTGTGACTCGAGCGCCCGCGATCTGTAAATAGGCAGTAACTTATTGGAACAAATACAGCTTATATGTAGTTACGAAGGTAGATAATGAACATATATACGCTCTCAGTTCTTTTATAGCCAATTTGGGAACATACGGAACGAAATAGGAAGAGCGATTGTGAGGAAATATGCCTCACCGCGATGGAGAGCAGTAACTAGCAGGCTTCTTAATGCAAACCCGGCCAGACCATAGGAGAGACGAGGGTTACATCATCGATATGCTCGAGGGTGGCTGGCGAGCAAATGAAGACGGGGAGGCGCGGGCAGCCGCGTGTTGGGAACTGCAGTGGAGGTAGGCTTGACGCTAAAGAGCGGGCACAAGACCGGGGTGACCACGACGGCGACGAAGAGAGTTCTACTATGGATCTGGGGGAGGTGGGAGATGGTGATGGAGATTGGGTGGACTAGTTGAGTGAAACACGGGCGGGCAGTGGGGGGGGGGGTGTTGGCGGCCTAGGTGAAAAGGGTGAAAAATAACCCCGGTCACAGCGCGGAAAGGCCTATGCAAATGGTTGCCTCAAAGCGCTCGTGTGCACAAAGAGAATACTTTCGTTTCAAATGAAGACGTACTAATTTTGAAATGAAGACGTGAGTTCATCGTTTTGCCTCTAATTTTTTCCCACGTTAAGGAATCACCATTATACCACGGGTTTGATTTGCTGGCACATTTGAGGTCCTGTGTGCTATTTGTAAGACATTTTTTTGGCATTTACCGTGCATTTTGGCATATAAATCAATTCCTAGCCGGACTCCATTTCCTGTTGAAAGGGGTGAGGATTGTCGTTCGATCTGGGAGCATCCAACGGTGCAGACTTACGATTCGTGGGTTTTGGGTTCTGGCCAATCAGAACGCATGACTCAGATCACGCGCCCAACAGAGGAGGGGCACCGGCGATGGTTTGGTAGGCACACGACTTTCCTGAGTAGATCGTGTGCTATTTGAAAACATTTTTTCGCGAGGGGCTATTTGAAAACATTTACATGAACTAACAACACATTTTTCGTTTGAATGAAAACAAGTGTTCATTGTTTTGCCTCCAAATTGTTTTCCATGATAAGAAATTACCATTATACCCTATGGTTCGATTTTCTAGCGCATTTGAGGTACCATTTGCTATATTTAAGTCTTATGCTAAAGTTGCAACTACACGTGGGTGCTAGCTAGCTAGCAAGATCATTTGTGTGTCACTTTGGGAGTTTTCATCATTGTTCGAGAAACAGGAAAAAATTTAAACTGTTCGGTCGCAGGGTGCGGCCAGAGGCTTATGCCTTGTTGGTATTCTAATTACAGGAAATGCATATAGAGTCTGGAAATAATGAAAATCGGTGTGTCACCGTGCCGTGTTCTCAGGATCACATGGATCTTTTTGGTAGAGATGGCATGAGTTTTGATGCTCACACCTTCCAAATTGAAGCATCTCATAAGAAGGATCATAGTTTCCAAAAGGAGATGCGGCACTTCGGACTCCAATCGTCAGTGACTACATCGCTCCGCTTTGAATTATTTTCACGGTAAACAATCACGTATATAACCTAGGTTTGATTTCTGGCCCATTTCAGGTCTCGTTGCTATATTCAAGTCCTTTTTTGCACTTACCTTGCATTTACTGCATATAATTAAATTCAAAACCGTTCTACAACTATATCCGGGGTGTTAGTTAGCAAAGAAGGTGTGCAAATCATTTATGTGCCGCTTTGCGAGTTTGAATCCATTGTCTGAGAAACAGGGAGTAGTTCCAAACATTTCGGTCGCGAGGTGCTGCCACCGGCGTAGGACTAGTCGGTTATTAATTACTGGGAATTCAGATGGAGTCCAGACTTCATCAAAATTGGAGTGTGCCTGTGGCATGCTCTCACGAACCCGGGGAATTGTTTTCGTAAAGTTTGGCAAAGGTTTTGATGATTGCTCCTTCCAAACCGGAGAATCTCACATGAAGGACCATGGTTTCCAAAAGAAGATGTGTCAATTCAAACTCAAGTGGTTGGTGACTTCATCGTTTGGCCTCATAGAAGTTTCCATGGTACGCATTCACCATTATACCACGGGTTTGATTTTCTAACGCATTTTAGGAATCGTTTGCTATATTTAAGGCATTTCTTGAATTCAATATGCAATTTGTGGATATATATATATATATATATATATATATATATATATATATATATATATATATATATATATATATATATATATATATATATATAATCACAACCGGAATTGCATGTGTTGTCGAAAGGGATGAGGATCGCCGTTCGATCAAGGAGAATCCAACGATGCAGACGTAAGCTCCGTGGGGTTTGGGTTATGGCCTTTCAGAACGCACGACTCAGATCACGCGCGTGGCAGAGGGGGTGCGGGGCATCGGCCACGGTTTAATGGTAACACGGCTTTCGTGAATGAACCGTGTGCTATTTGAAAACATTTACATTACCTAACAACATATTTTTGTTTGAATGAAAACACGGGTTCATCGTTTTGCCTCCAATTTTTTTCCACGGTAAGATTGTACCTGATGGTTCAATTTTCTGGTATATTTTACTAAGGGGCAGGCCTCGCTAGCAATCTCAAACTTTGAATATGCAAAAAAAGAGATCTCGTTTGTATGTATATATATAGTCGCAACTACACGTGCGTGTTAGCATGATCATTTGTGTGTTGCTTTGCAAGTTTTCATTCATTGTGCGAGAAACGGGAAAAAACTTCAAACAGTTCGGCCGTAGGGTGCGGCCAGAGGCGTAAGCCTTGTTGGTATTTTAATTTCAGGAAATGCATATAGAGTCCGGAAAATAACAAAAATCATTGTGTCACTGTCGCGTGCTCTCACGATCCCATGAATTTTTTTGGTAAAGTTTGGCACAGGTTTTGCTGCTTGCACCTTCCATACTGGAGCCTCTCACAAGAAGGATCATAGTTTCCAAAAGGAGACGCAGCACTTCGGACTACAAATCGTCAGTTACTAGCTACATCGTCCTGGCCCATCTCAGGTCGTCTGCTATGTTTAACTTATTCTTTGCACTTACCTTGAATTTTAGTGCATATAATTAAAGTCAAAAACCCTACTACAACTACATGTGGGTGTTTTAGTTAGGCTATACTTAAACTACTCATAATGGAGAATCTCATATACTAGTATCATACATATATATATGATACTAGTGTATAATACTACCTTTAATTGTAGCGCATAGTATAATACATTGGCTATAGTATCATAGATCATATTTATTGCCATGCATGACACAAATTAGCATCGCATTTAACATGATACGATATCTACCTATATGTTACTCTAACCCTATCTATATTTAATTCATTGCCACATCAGCATATTTGTTATTTCTGAGTGCATGATATCGTCGGCTATGATACCACCACTATGGCCAACCTTATATAGTGGGGAGTATCATATACTATAGTATCATGCATATGATACTAGTGTATGATACTACGTACGTACCTTCATAGTGCATATATAGTATCATATATAGAGTAGTATATTTCATAGATATGCCATATTTATGGCCATGCATGACACAAAGTAGTATAGAACTTATTATATATGTTACAGTATCTACGTATGTTACTACTTCTTTGCCACATCATCATATTTGCTATTCCCAAGTGCATGTCATACCGGCTATATATGATACCCAGCCCCCACTATGGCCACCCCAAGGCTGGTCGTAATATGGGAGTATCAAGCGATATCATGCATGCCAACACTTTTTGGATGATGTGGCACACATATAAATGAGGAAAGAGAGGGTGTGGTATCATATGATGATACCCTATTATATTAAATGGTGTACTACTTTGTGTCATGCATGGCAATTAATAAGGCAACCTAAGATACTAACTTATGATACACGTGCATTACAGAGGTATTATCGATCATATATATACTGGTATCATGCATATATATGATACTAGCTAGTCTAGGATATACTAGCTACCTCACTAAGAGAATGGTTAATAATACAGCCAACGGTCGGCTATAAGAAATTGCCATGCCATATACAACCAACCTCTTAGCCGAAATGTACGATAATAAGTTTTAAATATGTACTATAGTTTATCAATAGTTGGCCCACCTTACATCCTCACAGAGTGTCTTGGGTCTCGTGTTGCAGCTGGCTACTAACCAAGAGCCCGCTTCTCTTCTCTCTCATCCAACTAAGCACATATATATTATTCTATTCCTTATAGCCTGCTTATGTCACTCTATTGTACTTGCTCTAAGACTAGTCACAGTGGGGAGTAACTTGGAGTAGTAACATGCATATGTTAGTAGTCTATGTTACTACATCCACAGTGGGTAGTAATATATGTATTGTGGCATGCATCACTTTATTTATTAGGTTGTAGAATCATCTTTTCTTGATATGTGCGATGTTACAGTAACTAGCTATGTTACCACATACCTATCTTTCTTCATTAATTTATTACATGCCACATCATCTATTTTGCCTAGATAAGTGTGATGTTATCACCTATATATGTTACTTTCAGTGTGGCTAGTCTAATTCATAGTATCATAGAGTAGTATCATGTAGTACATTATTTATTGTCATGCACGACACATAGTAGCATAGCATTTATTATGATATGGTTTCATGATATGATACTTAACCCTCTCTTTCTTCATTTAATTCTATGAAAGCTCATCATAATTGCCTAGTTGGCATGCATGCATGATACTAGCTATGATACCCACTTACTATCAGCTTAGCAAAGAAGGTGTATAGATCATTTGTGCATCGCTTTGTGAGTTTTCATCTGTTTGTTCGAGAAGCGGGGAGAAGTTTCAAACATTTCGGCCGCGAGGTGCGGCCACTGGAGTCGGACATCATCAAAATCGATGTGTGCCCATGGCGTGCTCTCACGAACCCGTAGAAAAAATGGTAAAGTTTGACACAAGTTTTGGTGAACGCTCCTTCCAAACTGGAGCAACTCACATGAAGGATCATGGTTTCCAAAAGGAGATGTGTCAATTCAAACTCATGTGGCCGGTGAATTCATCGTTTGGCCTCAAATTTCCACGGTGCACAGTCACCATTATACCACGGGTTTTATTTTCTGGCGCATTTCAGGTATTGTTAGCTATATTTAAGACATTTTTTCAGTTTAACATGCATTTTGTGCATAAAAATAAAATTACAATCGGAACTGCATGTGCTGTCGAAAGGGATGAGAATCGCCGTTCGATCTGGGAGCATCCAATGGTGCAGACATACGATCTGTAAGGTTTGGGTTCTGGCCAATCAAAAAGCTCGACTCAGATCATGGGCGGGGTGGCGAGGTTTGGTCGGCACACGGCTTTCATCAACGAACCATGTGCTATTCGCAAACTTGATTGCATATTTTTGTTCACACATACTGTAGTGAGGTCAATTGAGTGTGCTACCTCTATGATATAATAATAATAATAATAATAATAATAATAATAATAATAATAATAATAATAATAATAATAATAATAATAATAATAATAATAATAATAATAACAAAAAGCAGTCCATATTCAATGCCTGAATATTAACGGTTCTTACATCAACACAAAATCGGGCATAACTTGAAAATTCAGTACACACGACAATTCTAAATTGAACGAATTAAGTTGTAGGGTAGGCATAAATACTAGTCTCACGGCTTAATTCCCATGTACATGGGGGAACTGGGATCATTAAGTTGACCCCGAATGAACTTGGGTTTTCTGATAATTTTACGGTTCTCTGTTACACTGGTGCGTGATTCCTTGGCTGGCAACTCATCAAGTTCATCGTACTCGTCCTCACGGCAACATCATCGACACCCAGTACCCTTCTATTCCCATGCATCACTACATGGCAGTTCGTATGCAAGGGGTCTTCCACAAAGAAAATATGGGTCGCATCACTGGCAAGAATGAACGAGTCCGCGTGATATACCATCGTTGTCCTGTTAACACAGGTCTTCCTGTAATCATCAACCTTTACATGACCAAGAGGGATCCATGCGCACCTGAATAATGCCACCTTAACTTTCACATAGTCTAGCTCCCAAATCTCTTTGATGGTTCCATAGTATACCTTTTATCAGCTTCATCTACAGTCATGCATTCAATTCGAATAATGTTGTTCTGATATGATGTCTTCTGATCACGTTCCTCAGTGTAGAACGTGTATACATTTATGTCATATGCTTGGCACATCAACACCGTAGGTGATGGCTTTTGTGCCAACCACGTAGCAATGTCATTGATGGATCCTTGTGCCAAACGATTCTTCAGCCATTCAGCATAGTTCTTAGCGTGCTCCTTCATCTCCACATCTGATGAATGCACCATTGGTAAGAAGCTTTGGAGTATCTCTGCCAAGTGTTCTTCAGCATAAGCACTGAGAACTGAGCTGTTAAGCAGTACTTTCAAATGGGCTTTCTTTGCCAATTATCCGGGTGCATCCATTTGCATGCCAGCAAGGGCCAGCTTACCTTTCAGCCTTCCCTTGTGGCGAGAGAGTGGCAAACCTATAGGTCTTTGTTTCATGTATTCGGTGAAAAACTCAACCATCTCCTCCGCGGTATAACCTTGTAGGATGCTTGCCTCTGGATGGTTTCAGTTCCGAGAAAAGCGCTTCAGTATTCCCATGAACCACTCGAAGGGATACATGTTGCGAAGAAAAACAAGACCACAATACTTTATCTCATCGACAAGGTGCACAGTGAGATGGACCATGACATCAAAGAATGATGGTGGGAAAACATCTCTAGGTTGGACAATATTCTTGCAATGTCATCTTGCATATGATCCAACTCTTCAGGATCTAAAACTTTCTTCCATAGTTGGTTGAAGAAATCACAGAGGTCAATGAGTGTGTTTCTTATATCTTTGTCCATCAGATTCCTGATGGCCACCGGGAGGATTTGTGTCAACATTACATGGCAATCATGTGACTTCATGTGTCCCAACTTCATTTTACTTGAGCTCACATCCACGAGACTTCTGATATTTGCGCGGTAGGAAGAAGGTGTCTTAACTGACAACAAACTGGTGAAGAGCTGTGTTGCTTCTTTTGTATTGAAATTGTAACTCCGGCGAGCTTTGATGAATTTGTCATCATCTTATGCTTCACTCTTGTGTTTTGATTGATCAGCAAGCATATCGAGCCATGAACCGTCACCATCCTTTCTTTACCTTTAATCTTGAGCAGAGTACAAAGGATGCTTTCACATACGTTCTTCTCTACGTGCATGACATCGATGTAGTGACACACGTTGAATATCCCAGTAAGGTAACTTCCAGAACACTGATTTCTTCTTAAACACTTGACCCTTGGGTGTTTGTTTCATCATCAAAGGGTGGTTATTTCCAAGCACAACATTAATTTTTTTAGCCATGTTGTAGACCACCTCCTCTTAATAGGGTCTTGGGCCCACACCTGCCTCTGCTGTACCATCAAATTCATCTTTCATCTTTTGGTATGGGTGACCTTTCCGTAAGAACCTACGATGACGCAAATACACGATTTTGTGCGAGTTGGGAAGTCTTCTGCTAGCTGTCATATCCATGCATGTGACACACCCTACATCTCCCTTTATTTTCTGCCCTGATGTGTTGCCTGATGCCGGCATATCTTGAATGGTGTGCACCAGCATCGCATGTAGATCAAAAATCTCCTTTCTGTAAGCATCATCACATTTTACAGCAGGCGCATCTATCCACACTGTCAGCAGTTCTTCTACCAGTAGCTGAAAGTAAATGTCGATGTCATTTCCAGGTTTCTTTGGGCCTTAGATATTCACTGACATCATAATGTATTTTTCTTCGTACACAACCAAGGAGCTAGGTTATATATGCATAGAAGCACCGGCCATGTGATGTGATTGGTGCTCATGTCGCCAAAAGGATTCATCCCGTCAGTACACTTCCTGAGCCTTATACTTCTAGGAACCTTGGCAAAATCTTAAAACTTGCTGTCGATTAATTCCCACTGAGCCCCATCAATCGGGTGCCTCATAAACTTATCCGCAATTCGCTGATCATGATGCCACTGCAACCTATTTGCCTCTCTAGGATTTGCAAACAAACGCCTCAACCTTGGGATTAAAGGCAAGTACCAAACAACCTTGAACGGGATTCCTATCTTGATCTCGTTGTCTAATTTGTACTTGTCATTCCCTCTCCTGCGCTTGTATCCTGCATGCTTGCATGTGGGACATGCATGCAAATCCTTGTACTCACCATGGTACAATATAGCATGTATCTTCTGTACTTCAAGTTCCAATGGGCAAACAATTTTCTTCGCTTCATTTGTGCTTCTCGGGAGCACATTATCTTCCGGCAGAATTTCTTTGAAAAGACCTAACATCTCTGTGAAGCCCTTGTTTGATAGACCGTTTGCTGCTTAAAATCTGAGAAACGAGAGGGTGGCTCTCAACTTGGAATATTTCTTTTTGCAACCTGGATACAATTCTTTCTTGGAGTCCGCATCAATGGTTGGCAAATCCTTGTACCCAATCATATCCTTTTTTGGGCCCTCAAAATCTGCAATCATAGCAGCAAAATCTGGCATATCAAGATCATCGTCATCTGCGCCGGCGTCTTGGTTTTCCAGTGGGTATTTCGGCTTTCCGGTGTTCCATTGGTAGCTTGATGCCTCTGCCCAGATGTTAGATTCAACATCCATGTGACACTGATCGGGGTTTGGCATCTCACAGCACTGGGTATCTTCATCCATGACCTCCTCTTCACCGTGTCTAGTCCAACGTGTATATCCATCCATGAATCCCCTAGAGACAAATTGCAACTAGACATCTGCAACTTCATTTGAATTGGCACAATCAGTACATGGACACAGGATGTAATCCGCATCACCAATTCTCCTCTTTGTACTTTCAGCCAAATCCATGAACTCTGTCACGCCACTGATAAAATCAGCGGTTTTCCGATTCTTCATCCATCGAGATCGTTCCATCTGCACCACACGAATGGTAATTCAAAACAAAACAACAACACTAATAATTGGATTAACTGTTGCCCAAAGATGTGTGCATAAAGCACAAGGATTTATTTTCATAATTATTGAGGGCACTCCATATTGTTATCCAGACGAGCAATGACAAAAATTAATGGCCTATCAATTTACACGCAGAGTACTAGTACAACACTACCCTTAGGAATTGAATACCTTAATGAAGAAACTCATGAAAATAATACCTTAATTAATTAGCCACGCAGCGACCTCCACCCAGCAGACAGAGAAGCACGATGCAATGGCACGCCGAGACAGCAGGGTCGAGGAGCAAAGCTTAGTGTGGCTGCCGCCAGAAGTTCAACCTCCACTATCCCGCCATCGACAGCGATGGATATGCTCGAATCACGTCGCCGCTGACCTCAATGGTTGAGATCCTCCTATCTCCCGCCGCAGACCGAGGATTTACCTCCTATGACGCCGCCACCGCCCACCGACCAAGGATTGACCTCTTCTCCGGTAGCCGCTACCTAGGCCGCCGCGCCATCTCTATATGCAGAGTGGCTGTTTTTTTACGGATATCCGCAGAGCAGCTGTTTACAGAATATCATTGTAACTCAATTATATGGACAGGGTAGTACATCACATACGGTTATGTAACGGCAACCGTGTCTAACCTACGTTGTCTTCTCACACGATTTGGTGCGGAGATCGTGTAGACGTTGTAATACCTAACACAAACGACATGTATAAATAGTGTGCCGTATACAACATATAGTGCCATAAGTTTTTCCCGACCGTTAGCTTATCCCCACAGTTTCCCCATTTCCCCCAAATCCCTACATAGCCTCGAAATTCCCTCGCGCGGCACTGACATTGGGGGGATACGGACGAGTGGTGCTGATGGTTTCGGCATGGCGGCTCCTGCTCGTATCACCGCCACGATGGCGGTCGCCACCGAGCACTTGCCTAAGGTCATCAGAAGGCAGGTGTACTACGGATCCGAATCATCCTGTTAGGTTCCAATCTATCCCGATCTTTGTTAGCATGTCCAAAGTATATATCCTTGCCGAATCCATCCTGAATGACCCCCTCCCCCAGGAAAGCGATATGCCACCAGATCTGGAGCACGACTCCAGACTCCCGCGACACGAGTTTGACTCCGAGTTTTCGCCACCGAGAAGTACCAAAAGCTGAGTTGGTTTCACAGGCACACTCCCGCTCGACGTGTATGCACGGAGGGATTCGACATTAGTAGGTGGTTTCTCAGTTGCCCCTTAGAGGTTAGTGCTAAGTACATCATTTTACTTCAGTTAATGCCACCGCTCTTCCTGAATACTATTTAACATTGGCAGGGATATGAGACTTGTGCCTTTGTTAACTGGCTAGATGAAGAATGGCATGGCAGGGTGATGTGGAATGCTGTCTAATCTATCATATCATATCATTTTCTTTATAGCATGGACATTTGGACTTTTATATGGTTCAAAGCAATAGTCTTGTTTTGACATGAGATTTGAATACCCAAGGATATCAACAAGCTATCATGTCTTTCAAAATATCGATGCTAAAATAAGTTATTCCTAGCCCATCATGCTCAACCATTGATCCATTCATGAAACACACTCGCATATTAACTACACCCAATGCTCAAGTACAATCATAATGCTTCCTAGTTGGTGCTTTATAAGAGAGGATGGAGACTCAAATTCAAAATAAAAATTGCATAAAGTAAAAGAAAGGCCCTTCGCGGAGGAAAGTAGGGATTTGTAGAGGTGCCAAAGCTCAAAGCTTAAATTATTTTGGGTGGCATACTTTTCCCACCAAAGAAAACGACTTAGAGTCCCAACACTTTCAATGCTAGATATATCATAGGCGATCCCCAAACATAAAATAAATTTTATTCCTTTTTCCACCAAACTTTCACAAGCCATGGCTAACCATATCCACGGGTTCCTTCCATACAAACACTTTCCAAGTAATTTATTATTTGACAACATAAAGTAAATTCATTTTTTCATTTTGGGACTAGGCATCCCTAATACCTTTGCCTTACTCTCGTGCAATGACAAGTGAATAAACACTCATCGTGAGAATAACACGTCTAGCATGGAAAACATTAGCCACCCTCACCGCCTCGTGAGCGGTACGAGCACACAAAAGGAATTTTTTTTTTAATTAGAGATGGCACATACAAGTTTGCTTAGAACAACAAAGGAATACCGCATATATGTAGGTATGGTGGACACATGTGGCAAAACTGGATTAAAGGATTTTGGATGCACACGTAATGATCATACATAGTGCAAAATGAAGGCTAGCAAAAGATTGGGAAGCGAGCAAACAAGAAATGAATAATCCATAAGCGAGGATTTAGCATAATTAACATCGAATAATGCACCACAAGTAGGATATAATTTCATTGCATGATTATTGACTTTCGTGCTTGCATAGAGAATCACAAACCTTTACACCAACATTCTTACTAAAGCATAATTACTCATCAACATGACTCACATATCACATCATAATATCTCAAAACTATTACAAGGAATCAAGCTTACTTTGTCCAATGATCTTCATGAAAGTTTTTATTATATCCTTCTTGGATATCTACCGCTTTGGGACTAATTTTCATGTGTTGCTTTTGATAAGCTCAAACAAATATAAGTGAAGATCACGAGCATAAATTTTTTCTTTCTCTCAAAATAATTTAAGTGAAGCAATAGATAATTTCATAATTTTCTTACCAACTCTCAAATAGATCTAAGTGAAGCAAGAGAGTATTACTTCAAAAATATTAAAGCACACCATGCTCAAAAAGTTATAAGTGAAGCACTAGATCAATTCCATAGCTCATAAAAATTTAAGTGAAGCAAAGAGAGATATTCTACAAGTCATGGCATAATTATGGCTCTCTCAAATGGGTGTGCACAACAAGGATTCAAGACTTAAAAAGCAAAAAAAAAACAAGCAAAGACTCATATCATACAAGACGCTCCAAGCAAAACACATAATATGTGATGAATACAAATATAGCTTCGAGTAAAATACCGATGGGCGTTAGAAGAAAGAAGGGGTGCCACTCGGTGCATCCCCAGGCTTACTTGCTTGCTTCTCTTTGGATAATAGATTGGGATGCCATGGGCATCCCCAAGCTTAGTCTCTTCTTACTCCTTATTCCTTCATCCATCATATGATAACCCAAAACTTGAAAACTTCAATCACACAAAACTCAACAAAACTTTCGTGAGATCCGTTAGTATAAGAAAACAAATCACTACAATAAATACTGTATTGTCGGGGTAAACTGTCCTCCCACGAGCACCTATGGGACCGGAGCCCCTTCTACGTTGCGGTAAGGGAGCGGAGGGTGCACGGAGAGCAGCTCGAGGGGCACACGCGGGCAGTTTACCCAGGTTCGGGCCGCGAGGACGCGTAAAACCCTACTCCTGCTTTGGTTGTATTTAGTTCTTGAGCTCGGGAGCTTGAAGATCTACAGTACCAGCTACAACTAGCGAGGGAGTGAGCAAGTTTCTGGGATCGAACCTCCTCTACGTTGTGCATGGGCCTCCTTTTATAGCTCAAAGGGGTCACCGACAGGTGTCAACGTAGAGGAGGGTAAAAGTGTAAATTTGGTGGTAGTTGTAACAGTGCATGAACAGTGTATGAACAGTGGTCTTCACCTAACTTTGACAGTGGGGGACAAGGGCATTAAATGCCCGTCGCTGTCGCCCCCAAAAGCGTCCGTCCATGCTTCTCTGTTCGCCACGGCGGTAGCCTCGTCACCGTGGCTCGCCACCGTGTGCCCCAGGCTGCACAGCCATCTGCCACGTGCCCCTGGAAGGGCCCCAGGGCGACGCGTGGGCAGATGAGCTGGAGCGCGGGCACACAGCGTAGGTTTCCCTGACAAGCACCTTGCCGGGGTCGTGATCTTGCCGGGCCCGGAAGCTTGTCGCTCTCCGGTCCTGCCGGGGCACATGATGCGCTGAGACATCTCTTGAGGCATGTGTTCCTTGGCCTTCCTGGCAAGCTTCCTCTTGCCAGGGTCTTGTGCTAAAGTGATAACCTTGAGCCTGGCGCGGCCTTCTCGGCAAGCTCCTCTTGCCGGGGCTTTGATCTTCTGACTTGTATACTTTGTTCTTGAATGGCTTCATAGGGACCAGAACGGTTCTTGGCGAGCACGTGGTAAGCCCTGCCGCGGGAAGCTGCTACTGCCCATGCACAAGTTGGGGTACTAAGGTACCCCTATCTTAGTACACCGACAGGAGCCCCCAGGCCTGGGCCACACACGGTGCCGAGCGCTGTTGGGCCAGGCCCAAGACAGTGCACGGGCACACGCGGCCCACGGCAAGCCGTATCCCCTTCCGTATCCGCCGCATCCCTCCCTAACGGCACGCGTCGATTGCGGCGTCGTGGGAGAGATCGTGGCCTGTTCTTTAATGGGAAATGAGGAACGTCCCCCACTTCCCCGTTAAAAGCAGAGGAAGCAGGGGCAGTTCCCCTCCATCGTCTTCATTGCGCCTTGATTCTCCAGAAACCCCCGTCGCCCTCTGCCTCCCAAAGGTCGAAGGAGAGCCCAGCCCCTCCCTTCCTCCGCCATCTCCCGCATCCACGGCACCGTCGACCTCCTCGCCTCTTTCCTCGCCGCCCCCGCCATGGCTCCGAAGAGCGACAAGGCGAAGAATGACAAGGCCAAGAAGGAGAAGTCCGAGCAGGCGGCGAAGCTAGCGGCTCTGCGGAGGAAGAGCGTGGTCTTCGCACCGAGCCTTGGCGCGAGGGAGCTGCGGGACAAATACTATTTGTTCTTGGCGAGGGAGACCAAAGCTCATCCCCGCACCAGAGTCCTCCCCGCCGTCGCCATCGACATGTTCCCCGGCGGGTACTTTTACTTTGCCGCATTCTTCCATTGTGGTCTGTGCCCTCCGTACTCGGAGTTCTTTTGTGATGTAATGAATACATATGGCCTCCACCTCCTAGATTTCACCCCCAACGCCATCCTTACGATGGCCGTTTTCGCACATCTGTGCGAAAACTATGTTGGGGTTCATCCAAATGTAGCTCTTTTCCGCCATTTCTTCACGCCTAGAGTAGAGTCCGGTTCTCCCCTCTCCGGCGGCATCTCCTGGATCTTCGGGCTGAACAAGAAGGAGGCATACTTGAAGGGAGAGCTCCGCGGCAAGTGGGAGGAGTGGAGAGCCGACTGGTGCTGGGTGCTGGAAGCTGAGCCTGAGCCCTTTACCTCGCCGCGCCAGACTGCCATAGTGCGCGGCAAGGATTGGAGTGAATTGGCCCCGGAGGACAGCAAGCTTCAGATCGCCCTCATTAGGATCCTTCGTCTCCGGGCCGCCAATCTGACTGTCGGAGAAGTTGGAGCAGATTTCCTCCGCCGCCGCATCGCCCCTCTACAAGAAAGGAAGAGGCCTGCCTGGGAATTTGGCAATGCGGCAGATATCATGAGGCTGCGCCCTGGATTGAACTTCAATTTCACCGTCTTGGAGTTGAAGGGGATGGTCCGGGAGCTCTTCAAGCATGACCCGGCCCACCCGGAGTGGTTCAAACCTTCCTGGGGAGTGGTGCCGCTGTGCAACAGCACTGCCCGCGATTCCATACGCGTGATAATGCCCGAGTGCGACTCCCATGGCGTCGTCCCCACTTGGCTGGAGCCTCCAGCAGAGACCGTGCAGACCTTCTTCGACAACTTGGCCGAGAAGCCCCGCAACGCCGAGGAGAAGAAGGGCCTCATCCGGGATACTACTGACCGGGAGTAGCTTACATTGCCTCCCGGATGGAGGAGGCTGCCGCAGCTGCGGCTGCGGGCGAATTTGGATACACTGTGGACGAGGCAGAGGCCGCGGACGCAGTGAGTCAAGCAGAGGAGGCGGAAATCCTCAAGCTGCTAAGGATTGCGCCCGAGGAGTTTGTCGGGGAGCCTTCCGTGAAGCTTGCCGGGACGAGCGAGGTTGCCGGGGGGAGCGAGGCTGCCGGGCATGGCACTGAGTCCAGCGGGCCTGCCGAGGAGGAGGAGGACGCCGAGGCTGGAGATTCTGATGAAGACTCTGGTGGATCTCTGAATCTGGACGACGATGCCTCCTCATCCTCTGAGAACTCTCCGCCTCCGCCAAGCCCTCCGCAACAACCGAAGAAGCGCCTCCGCAAGGCAGCTGAGACGGCGAGGCCACAGGCGCCTCGACAGCAACCGACGCGCTGTGCGACCCGCGCCACCAAGACGAGCGAAGTCGTCAAGGAGGCGCCCCGTGCTCGAGCGCCAAGCGGAGGGGGATCTTCCCGGAGCGGAACGGGTGCTCCTTCTGCCCCTCGGTCCTCGGCGACGACGGGGGCCGGGTCTTCGCAGCCCACAGCCCCGGAGCCCGCCAAGCGCCCGAGGGAGCCTTCTCTTCCAGCTCCTCGCGCGGGAGCACACCAGGCGGAGTTTGACTTCTCCGCCCTCAGCTCCGACGAAGAGGAAGAGGAGTAAGTGCTTGCAATTCTTTTAGTTTCTTCGATTTTGTCTTGATTTTCCTTGTTTGGTTCTGATCTTGCTTTTGTTTTGCTTCGCAGGACCTTGACCCAGCGGATGGCGAAGAGGGCCAAGATCCCTGTGGTCAATATTGAGGACGACGAGCCCGTCGCGGCGACAAGCGACGCGCCGGCGACGAGCTTGCCGGATCAGCCTGCTGCTCCGAGGAGCAGCCCCCAGCGCAGCCCCCAGCGTAAGTCTGGTGTTTATCTTTCTGCTTGACGGGTGCGCTTGAGGTTATCATTTTGGTTGATGTCTTGTTGTCTTGTGCAGAAATGGAGCCGCAGCCGCAGGAGCACCAGGAGGTCGCCCCTGACGAGCCACTCGCTCCACCCTCCCCGCCAAGGATGAACTCCCCGGCGAGGGAGAACGCTCCGCCAAGGACGGGCACTCCGCCAAGGGCGATTACCCCGCCAAGGGTGAGCAGCCCGACAAGGGTGAGCAGCCCGCCAAGGGAGGGCGCAGGCGGCCCTCCGCCAGCAGGGGCCACTACTCCGCCGCCAAGGGAGAATTCCCCGGCGAGGGACCCTGTCGTCGAAGAAGCCCGCGAAGGTAACCCTTGTGACTTCTTCTTCTCGAATTCGTCTTTTTTGGATATTTGCTTGATTCTTTCTTTTCTTTTCCTTCTGCTAGATCCTCCTGCACCGGAGCGGATGGAAACGGAGACCACTGGCGAGGAGGGCGTGCATGGCGACGGCGGCAACGCCACTACCGCCGAGGAGGTGGCTGGAGCTGACGAGCCGGCCGTCGAGGAGACCGCCCCAACCGCCGATGCCGCGGCCGGGG
Organism: Secale cereale; assembly: GCA_902687465.1. NCBI lineage: Eukaryota > Viridiplantae > Streptophyta > Magnoliopsida > Poales > Poaceae > Secale > Secale cereale. The sequence continues at coordinate 136,472,848 of LR738714.1, forward strand.
AAGGGACCAGCGACCATACCGCTGGCCCGGAGGCTGCGGGAGCGCCGGACGCTGCACCGGCCGCCGACCCCTCCGCTTCTGCGGACCGGTCGGGCGTCTACTTGGAGGCCGCCAACGGGGTCTTTATTCAAGTCCCGTGGGCGTCCTCGTCTCGGGCACCCGCGGAGGGAGAGACCTTTGACGGAGAGGTCCTCGCCTCCGCCGGATTGAAGGTTGTTGAAGCGCCCGGCAGCAGCGACGAGCCCGAAGAGGAGAGACTCCTTCGTCGGCTCTTGGCCTTGTATCGGGCCAGGCAGGCGAAGTTGGAGTCTCGGGAGGCTCTGGCTGCCAAGGCTGGAGCTGATCTGGAGAAGCGCGCCGCGGAGCTCCGCGCCGCCAACCAGGCGGCCCTCCGCAACTTGGCGGAGGAGCGTGAAGAGCTTGCCGGGGCGCCGCAAGCCTTCGTCCTTGAAAAAGCTGAGGCCGAGGAGCAGCAACGATTGGCCGCCGAGGAGCTGTCTCGGCGGGAAGGAGTACTCAACCAGCGGAAGGTCGACCTCGATGCCCACGAGGACGACCTCGCCGCCCGGGAGCAGGCCATTGGCGGGGCTCTGAAGGAGGCGAGGAACGCCGCAGCCGCCGCAGAGACCGCCAAGAAGGACCTGGAGGCCAAGGTGGCGCAGACGGAGCTGTACCTGAAGGCAAGCGAGGAGAGGGTCACTGCGCTCAACGTGGAGCGGGAGAAAGATGCCCACACCAACTCTGAGCTGCAGGTACGTATCTCCGAGAAGGGCAAAGAGCTCTCTGACGCCAGGAACTCCATCGCTGACTTAGAGCTGAAGGTTTCCACCTTGACTGACTCGCTCGACGCCGCCCGGGACCGCGAGACGAAGCTGAAGGACGAACTCCGCAAGGAAATGGCCTTGGTGGAGAGCGCCGCCGTCTCGGAGAACAACTTCAACCGGGCAGTGGAGCAGTGGACCGATGAGCTGGTCACCTCCGCTGCCAATATTGACATGGAGATGATGGCGCTGAGGGCGGAGCATCTCGTGTACTCCCCGGACGAGAGTTTCCCCCACAGCGCCAAGTTGAGTCTGTTCTTCAGGGGAATTGCACCGGCGCTTGCGCGGCTGCGGGAGAAGATTCTCGTGCAGCTGGCCGACAAGGCGCGTCGGCTCTGCATGGGCACCATGGAGCGGGTCTTATCGAAGATCGTCTACCGCAACCCCGGCATCAACCTCGTCAATGTCCTCCGCTCCTTGCCGCCCGAAGCTGACCAGGAGGCGTTGAAGGCGCAAGTTGCCCACATCGTCGCCAAGGTGGGCAAGATCACGAGGCGTGAAGGCAACCGCGTAGATTAGATTCCTTTCTTTCTGCTTCCTTTGCCGCTGCAAAACATGTTACAGACAAGAATCTGTTAGTATTGCGGCAAGTTATCTTTGTAATATACAATCTTATTTTGAGCAACCAATGCAGTGTTATCTCCCTTGCTTTGGTCCCTTCACTTTGTATGCATTCCACCCTAAGTTTTTAGGGAACTCGCCGGCAAAGGACCCTTGCCGCGAGCGCTGAGTGCTGGACTCTTAGCAGCCTGCTGGCAATACCTTTGCCGGCAAGAAACCTTGCCGCAGCTAGCCGCATCACACTTAGATTGCTGAGCGAACTCGAAAACGAAGTAAGGGCGCGACACTTGTCGCAGCTCACTTAAGTCGTTGAGCGTGCTCGAAACAAAGTAAGGGTGCGGCTAGTCACGGGTAGGTTCCTCCGCGCACAGGTTTTCCATACAAAGTGTGGTTGTTCAAGGAAGACAACTAAAATATTCGAAAAATTTAAATTACTCAAACTTTGGTAACTTAGCTTTCATAGATTGTTTGCTCCCCGACAAGGCTTCTCTTTCTTGAACAGTACTTGGTTCATGTACTTGGTTAACGTATTTGGTCCATGCCTCCATCTCCTTCCCCCCCGGCAAACTTGTGCGCGAGGAATACTCCTTCTGCTTAAGAGGGAAAGAAAAAGAGGAGGAAAAACAAGTATAGCTTGCTAGTGCTTACCGGGGATGTGTGTTGCACAAAGTGTCAGATGATGCATGCAAACAACAAAGAAAAGCATGGAAATGACAAATAGTGCAAAGCACAAAAGCTTTACTGATGCACGGGATCTGCGCCCGGCTTTGTACAAAGGTTTACATGCAACAGCGGCAAGACTTGTACAAAAGGTGGTTGCCGGAGCGGATCATAGCAACCGCGCCTTACGGGTGAAACTTGCGAAGTTGCTCTATGTTCCAGGAGTTGCTCACCGGTAAGCCTTCTTCTGTCTCAAGGCGGACAGCGCCGGGCCTTGTGACTTGTCTCACCCGATAAGGGCCTTCCCACCTCGGCGTCAACTTGTTGGAATTCTTGGCGGACTGAACGCGCCGAAGAACAAGGTCGCCTTCCTCGAGACTCCTGGCCCTGACCTTGCGGCTATGATAGCGACGCAAGGCTTGCTGGTATCGAGCAGCTCGTACAGCAGCCTGGAGATGTTCCTCCTCGAGGAGCAATGCATCATCTTGTCACAGTTGCTCTTGCTCGAGCTCATCATAAGCGAGCACTCGAGGAGATCCGTATACGAGTTCCGTGGGGAGAACTGCCTCTGCTCCATAGACAAGAGCAAAGGGTGTCTGTCCGGTGGCTCGATTTGGTGTCGTCCTGATTGACCAAAGAGCCGCCGGCAACTCCTCTATCCAGTTTCTTCCGCACTTGTGCAGCCTGTCGAAGGTTCTTGTCTTGAGTCCGCGCAGCACTTCAGCATTGGCCCTCTCCGCTTGACCGTTGCTCCTCGGGTGAGCAACAGAAGCGAAGCAGACCTTGGCGCCAAGGTCTTGGACGTACTGCATGAAGGCGCGACTTGTAAACTGTGTGCCGTTGTCGGTGATGATCCTGTTAGGGATTCCGAAACGGCAAACAATCGATCTGAAGAACCTGGCTGCTGACTGTGCTGTCACCTTTCTCACTGGTTCCACTTCTGGCCACTTTGTGAACTTGTCGATTGCTACGTACAAGTACTCAAAGCCCCCGACTGCGCGGGGAAAGGGGCCGAGAATATCGAGCCCCCAGACCGAGAAGGGCCAGGACAAAGGGATCGTCTGGAGAGCTTGAGCTGGCTGGTGAATTTGTTTGGCATGGAACTGGCACGCTTCACACTTGGTTACTTGTGCAGTTGCATCTTGGAGGGCTTCTGGCCAGAAGAACCCTTGCCGGAACGCCTTCCCGGCAAGTGCCCTTGCGCCAATGTGGTGGCCACATATGCCTCCATGTATCTCTGCCAACAGCTTCTGTCCATCTTCCCTGGAAATGCACTTCAACCTGACACCGTTGAGTCTTCTTCTGTACAGTTCATTGCCAACGAACTGGTACATACTCGACTGCCTGGTTATTTTCTCTATATCTTCTGGCTCGTCGGGAAGTTCTCCAGTTTGCAGAAAGCGGACGATTTGCTCTGCCCATGCTGGAGCCTGAGGCTCAACAACAAGGACTAAAGGCATGAGGGCTGCTGCGGGAACCTCAGCTTCTACGGCAAGAACCTGCGGCTCTGCCGGAGCTGATGATCCCCCGGCAAGCCTGCCGGGGCAAGGCTTGTCGGGAACGTCTGCTTCAACTGTACAGACCCTTGGATCTGCAGGAGCAAACTGTTCCTCAGCATCTTGGCTGTTGATCTTGGGGACCTTGACGGCGGTTTCTGGAAGATCCGCCGGCAAGTAGTCGCCGGAGACCAACTTCCTCTTCTTGTTTTGCCCAACTGATGGTGTAACGGATGGCTGAGTTAACATGAGCACGAAGGTCCCTGGTTCCACAGGTAACTTCATTGCAGCACACTTTGAGAGGCCATCTGCAATATCATTCTGAGCTCTTGGGACATGCTCCATTTGCAGACCTTCAAAGTGCTCTTCAAGCTTCCTTACTTCATCAACATAAGCTTCCATCAAAGGGCTCTGGTAACTCTTATTCACTTGTCGGACCACCAACTGTGAATCTCCCCGCACAATCAACTTCTTGATCCCAAGCTCGGCCGCAATTCTGAGGCCGGCAAGCAAACCTTCATACTCAGCAGTATTGTTTGTCGCTTGCTCCTTGGGAAAGTGCATCTGGACAACATACTTGAGGTGCTCTCCGGTGGGCGCTATGAGTACCATGCCGGCACCGGCGCCTTGCAGCGAGAAAGCACAATCAAAGTACATTATCCATTCGTTGCTCGCTTCTTGGACGGGGACGCTTGTCTCTGGGACTTCTTCATCTGGCGTTGGGGTCCATTCTGCTATGAATTCTGCCAAAGCTCTGCTCTGTATGGTTGAAGTACTCTCAAACTTGAGACCAAAGCTTGATAGCTCTAGTGCCCACTCGACGATCCTGCCTGTTGCTTCGGGATTTTGCAATATCCTCTTCAACGGAAAGCGAGTGACCACCGTTATCTCGTGTGCTTGGAAGTAATGGCGCAGCTTCCTTGAGGCCATGAGGAGGCCGAAAAGCAACTTCTGCACCCCAGAGTATCTTGATCTAGCCCCCTGCAGAAGGGAACTTATGAAATACACTGGGCGCTGCACCATCTTCCTTCGCACTTCTCCTTGCTCCTGCGCAGGCTTGTTCTTGTCGGGGCCAGAGCTTGTCGGGGAAGCCCCCTGCTTGTCGCTGGATTCGCTTGCTGGGGATGTGGGTTCCTCATCTGCCTCCCTCTCCGCTACCAACGCAGCACTAACCACTTGATTGGTTGCCGCTAGGTACAGCAGCAACTTCTCTTGTGGCCTAGGTGCGACAAGTATCGGAGTGGAGGACAGGTATCCTTTCAAGTCTTGCAGCGCTGCCTCCGCTTCCGGAGTCCATTTCATAGGACCTGCCTTATTCAAAATTTTGAAGAAAGGCAGGGCGCGCTCTGCAGACTTTGAAATGAACCTGCTGAGGGCAGCCACACAACCAGCAAGTCTTCTTACGTCCTTGACGCGCTTCGGGGCTTCAATCTGCTCGATGGCTTTTATCTTGTCGGGATTGGCTTCAATCCCCCTCTGGGACACAAAGAACCCGAGAAGCTTTCCGGATGGAACTCCGAAGACGCACTTCTCGGGGTTCAGCTTGAGTTGGATCTTGCACAGATTCTCAAAGGTTTCCTCTAAATCCTGTATCAGGGTATCTTTGCTCTTGCTCTTGACCACTATATCATCCATGTAGGCTTCTACATTTCTGTGTATCTGTGGCTCAAAAGCAGTGTGCACCACCCTTGCAAATGTCGAGCCTGCATTCTTCAATCCAAAGGGCATGCGTATGAAACAATATGTATCGCATGGAGTAATGAATGCAGTCTTTTCTTCATCTTCCTTGGCCATGAATATCTGGTGGTAACCTGAGTATGCATCAAGGAAGGAAAGCAGCTCACATCCGGCGGTGGAGTCAACAATCTGGTCAATACGCGGCAAGGGAAATGGATCCTTGGGACACGCTTTATTCACATCAGTGAAGTCTATACAAAGTCTCCACTTCCCATTGGCCTTGCGCACGACAACTGGATTGGCTAACCACGTAGGATGGATTACGCCTCTAACCAGGCCTGCTGCTTCCAACTTCTTTATCTCTTCGGCGATGAACTCTTGGCGCTCCACGGCTTGCTTCCTGACCTTCTGCTTGACTGGCCGCGCATGAGGACAAACAGCAAGCTTGTGCTCAATTACCTTCCTGGGAACGCCGGGGATGTCCGACGGTTGCCATGCGAACACGTTGACATTCGCCCGTAGGAACGCAACGAGCGCGCTTTCCTATTTGTGGTCGAGTGTAGCACTGATGGTGAAGGTACCACCAGTGCCGTCCTCCTTGGCGGACACCTTCTTGGTTGCCGGTGGAGCTGCCATTCCTTTCTTACACTTGCCGGTGGAGCTCGATGGTGCGTCCTCGATGGCAGCGCAGCACTCCGAAGTGGTGCGTTTGCCGGAGTGGGCTCCAGAGATCTTGCCGGACTTGGTCTTGGTCTTCCCCCCGGGAGCTTCAGCGGCAAGTGTGTTGCTCTCTGCTGCGGCTGCTGCATCCCGGTAGATCTTGTCGGCGCAGATAAGCGCGTCCTTCTTGTCGCCGGGGACAGAGATGACGCTTATCGGCCCCGGCATCTTGAGTACGTTGTATGCATAGTGGGAAGCTGCCATGAACTTGGCGAGGGCAGGACGACCAAGTATCCCATTGTATGGCAATGGGATATCAGCAACATCAAACGTGATCCTCTCCGTCCTGAAGTTGAGCTCCCCGCCAAAGGTCACTAGCAGCGTGATCTTCCCCTTTGGCTTGCTCCTTCCCGGGTTGATCCCTTGGAACGACCCGGTTTCTTCGAGCTCGCCGTCTGGGATCTGTAGCTTCTTGATCACAGCTGAGGAGATCAAGTTCAGGCCGGCCCCGCCGTCAACCAACATCTTGGTGACCTTGAGGCTGCGGATAGTTGGTGAGACCAACATCGGCAAGCACCCGACCGCAGTGGTGCGGTCAGGGTGGTCCTCAAGGTCAAAGATGATGGGCGTGCCAGACCACTTCAGCAGCCTGCATGACTCGACGGGCGGCTCAGCTGCATTCACTTCTCGCACCCACTGCTTGAGCTGGCGGTGGGAAGTGTGCAGAGAGGCACCTCCGTTGACACACAGAACCTCTGTGGCCTTCTGGAACTCCTGCTCGCTGTTGTCTCCTTCTTCCATGTCATCATCGTCGTCTTCATCCTCATCCTTGTCGCGGCCCCGGGGAGGTCTGTCTCCTTGCCGCTGCTTGGCCTTGCCGCGGCGTCCTCCCCGGCCATTGAACGGCCGCTTCTTGCTGGGTTCTCCTCCGCCTCCTTGGGCCTTCTCCTTGTCACGTCGCTCATATTCAGCCTTTTGCTGCTCTACGAGGTACTCCACTCTTTTGCAGTTCTGGAGATCGTGGCCCTTGGTGCGGTGGATCTTGCAGTACTGCTTGTCGGAGCCGTCCTGCTTGTCGGCTGCCGCTACAGGGGCGGGCTCCTTGCCGGAACCGCCAGCCTGTGCCTTCTTGGCGGGAGCCTCCTTGCCAGACTGCTCGACGACCAGCACCTCCTTGCTCTTCTTCTTTCTGTTATTCCGCCGCCGGTTCTTCCTTGCCGGGGCGACATCCTCGCTGTCGCTTCCTCCTGCACCAGTATCCTCTCCGGGGAGTCTCCTCCCCTCTTCAGCGCGCGCGCACTTGTCAGCCAGAGCGTAGAGCTCGCTGACATCCTGGATCTTGGTCATGGCCATCTCCTCCCTCATCCGGCGGTTACGCACATTCTGGTGAAACGCGCTGATAACCGCGGCAGGGTGGACGTCGGGAATGTTGTGCTGGACGCGGCTGAATCTTTGGATGTATTTGCGCAGGGACTCTTCCTCCTTCTGGGCGAGGATGTGGAGATCGCTCTCCTGGCCGTGGGGTTTGTCGCCGCCCGTGAAGGCGCCAACAAGCTGGTGGCACAGATCTGTCCATGAGGAGATGGAGATCTCCGGCAAGTGCATAAGCCAAGACCGGACGTTTGGCTTAAGCACTAGCGGGAAATAGTTGGCTAGGATCTTCTCGTCGCGTCCCCCGGCAGCCTGCACTACTATAGTGTAGATGCTGAGGAACTCCGAGGGGTGTGTCTTGCCGTCGTACTTCTCAGGTACGTCGGGCTTGAAAATCTTCATGCTGGGCCACTGGACTTGCCGCAGCTCTCGGGTGAACGCAGTGCAGCCTGCCGCGTACGGCAAGTCGCCTGGTTCACCGGGCGCGTGCGCGTCGACAGCGGTCCCAGCGCGCTGATCTGACTGTCTTCGGGCTTCTTGTCGATGCTCGATGCGAGTTCGAGCGTCCTCTTGTCGCCTGTCGTCTAGGACTTGGCGCTGATCGCGGCGAGCCCGCGGATCCGACGACGCCGTAGAGTCGTCGTCGACGTTGATCCGGCGGGGTGGCGATTTCTGCTTCCGCGGCGGGGAGTGCACAGTAGTTGCACCCCCGGCGGTCTTGTCGCCATCGGCCTTCGCTTGGTCGACTTGCCGCGACCGTGAAGTTGCCGGCTGCTGCGGCGCATCGTTGTTGGTGAAGGCGATGAGGCTCTGGATCGTCGCCCTCCAGTCTTCGGCCTTGTCCGCCGCTGGGGGGAAGTCGAGGAGCAGCTGGGCCCTGGCCAGGGCTTCTGCTGGAGAAGAGGGAATCGGTGGCGAACGATGCGAGGAGCGGGACACGCTCGGACTTCTAACTGCGTTAGAAGGAGCACGTTCCCGTCCCGGCGACCGCGCCTTGCTCGTGCCGGGGCGGTGGCCTTGAGCGTCCCGTGATTCGCCGGCTTGGCCACGTCCCAGCAAGCGTATGGTACCTCCGGTACCACGACGCTGCTGGTCTGGCACCTCCCGAGAGGGACGTGGTGCGTGCACGGACACCGAGGCTTTGGAGTTCGCCCGGTCGTCCGTCTTGTCCTTGGACTTGGTGGCGCCGTGAGTGTCCCCACCAGCGTCCACCCTTCCGCCGGCGCCTCCCCCACCAACCGTCGGCTCTGGTGGTGGGATCGACGCGGACGGGCCTCCAACCTCTGAAACCTTCTTCTTCGGAGGCATGTTGATGTAGCTGATGAAGTTGGAGAGGTTGATGAGGAATGCGCCCGCGTGAGCGCCGGATCAGGTTCGCACAACCTCGACGCCCCCTACCTGGCGCGCCAAAGATGTCGGGGAAAACTGTCCTCCCACGAGCACCTATGGGACCGGAGCCCCTTATACGTTGCGGTAAGGGAGCGGAGGGTGCACGGAGAGTAGATCGAGGGGCACACGTGGGCAGTTTACCCAGGTTCGGGCAGGACGCGTAAAACCCTACTCCTGCTTTGGTTGTATTTAGTTCTTGAGCTCGGGAGCTTGAAGATCTACAGTTTCAGCTACACCGAGCGAGGGAGTGAGCAAGTTTCTGGGATCGAACCTCCTCTACGTTGTGCATGGGCCTCCTTTTATAGCTCAAAGGGGTCACCGACAGGTGTCAACGTAGAGGAGGGTAAAAGTGTAAATTTGGTGGTAGTTGTAACAGTGCATGAACAGTGTATGAACAGTGGTCTTCACCTAACTTTTACAGTGGGGGACAAGGGCATTAAATGCCCGTCGCCATCGCCCCCAAAAGCGTCCGTCCATGCTTCTCCGTTCGCCACGGCGGTAGCCTCGTCACCGTGGCTCACCATCGTGTGCCCCAGGCTGCACAGCCATCTGCCACGTGCCCCTGGAAGGGCCCCAGGGCGACGCGTGGGCAGATGAGCTGGAGCACGGGCACACAGCGTAGGTTTCCCCGGCAAGCACCTTGCCGGGGTCGTGATCTTGCCGGGCCCAGAAGCTTGTCGCTCTCCGGGTCCTGCCGGGGCGCATGATGCGCTGAGACATCTCTTGAGTCATGTGTTCCTTGGCCTTCCTGGCAAGCTTCCTCTTGCCAGGGTCTTGTGCTAAAGTGATAACCTTGAGCCTGGCACGGCCTTCCCGGCAAGCTCCTCTTGCCGAGGCTTTGATCTTCTGACTTGTATACTTTGTTCTTGAATGGCTTCATAGGGACCAGAACGGTTCTTGGCGAGCACGTGGTAAGCCCTGCCGCTGGAAGCTGCTACTTCCCGTGCACAAGTTGGGGTACTAAGGTACCCCTATCTTAGTACACCGACAGTATCAAACCAATTCATATTTTATTCTTGCATTATATCTAATGTATTCCAACTTTTCTATGGCGAAAACTCATTAAAGAAAACCATAAAATCATCAAAACAAGCACACAACGCAAAGAAAACAGAATCTGTCAAAAATAGAACATTCTATAGCAATCTGGAAATTTCGAATACTTTTGTAACTCTAATTTTTTTGAAAATTAGGACCACGTGAACAACTTGTATATTAATCTTCTTCAAAAAGAATCAACTCAAAAACACTCTTGTGTTAAAAATGAGAACTTTTCTCATGAGCGCAAAAGTTTATGTTTCTCAGCAAGATCAAATCTACTAACACCCAACATGATCCTAAAGGCTTTGCTTGGCACAACCATTTATTCAAACCACAAAAAACACATCTAAACAGAGGTATTAATGGGTATTTTATTGAAAACAGCAAGGAAATAAAAAATAAAAAAGATACAAGTTGGGTTGCCTCCCAACGAGCGCTATCGTTTTACGCCCTTAGCTAGTCATAAAGCAAAGGTCTAAGTGTTGTCATCCTTGTTGGATGATCCATATGTTGCCCTCATTATAGATTCATAAGGCAATTTGATTTTTTTTTCTAGGGAAGTGATCCATGCCCTTTCTCAAGGGAAATTGGAATTTAATATTCCCTTCTTTCGTATCAATCACTGTGCCAATAGTGCACAAAAACGGTCTACCAAGTATAATAGGACAAGACAGATTGCACTCGATGTCAAGAACAATAAAGTCTATGGGTTCATAGTTCCTATTTGCAAGAATAATAACATCTTTGATCCTTCCCAAAGGCTTTTTAATAGTGGAATCTGTCAAATGCAAATTAAAACAGCAAATTTCAATATTGGTAAGACCAAGAACATCACAAAGAGATTTAGGGATCATGGAAACACTAGCACCCAAATCACACAAAGCAAAACACTCATAATTTTTAATTTAGATTTTGATAGTAGGTTCCCATTCATCATCCAACCTTCTAGGTATTGATACTTCCAATTCCAACTTATCTTCTAGAGCTTTCATCATAGCATCAACGATATGTTTAGTAAAACCTTTATTTTGTTCATCTGCATGGGGTAAATTAATCATGGATTGCAACAAAGAAATACAATCAATCAAAGAGCAATTATCATAATTAAAGTCCTTGTAATCCAAAAGAGTTGGCACATCACTAGTTAAAGTCTTGACCTCTCCAAACCCGCTTTTATCAATGTTCTCAACAAGATTTTCACCCTCCGAACTATCGGGACGCCTTCTAACTAAAGCTGACTCATCTCCATTCCCTTTTTCATCAAGTTGAACCTTACTAAACAAGTAATCAATAGAAGAAACACCAATCGTTTTAAGATCTTCATCATTTTTATGAAAGCAATCATTAGAAAATGTTTTTTTCCAGAAATTCTCATTTAGCTCTAAGCATAGCGGTTCGTTTCTTACTTTTATCCATAGAAAAATAAAGAGCTTTGATCGATTCCTCAACTTTAGGCACAAAGAATTTCAACTTGAGATTTTCCACATCATGAGAAATTCTATCAATACTCCTAGACATATCATCAATCTTATTCAATTTTTCTTCTATGGAAGCATTGAAAACCTTTTGAGTATTGATAAATTCTTTAATATTGTTCTCTAGATCAGAGGTATTACTATTATTATTGTAAGAAGAATTACCATAGGAATTACCATAACAATTAGAGGAATTTCCTGGGAAAGGCCTAGGATTAAAATTACTTCTACAAGCATTGTTATTGAAATTATTTCTAGAGATAAAATTCATATTTATGGCATCGCTATTTTTCTCAATCAGGGTAGACAAAGGGATATCATTGAAATCAATAGGAGCACATTTACTAGCAACCAATTTCATAAGAGCATCAACTTTTTCACTCAAAGAATCAATCTCAACCGAATTAACTTTTTTGCTAGTAGGCGCCCTTTTGGTATGCCATTGCGAATAATTCGCCATAATATTATCAAGCAATTTGGTGGCTTCACCCAAAGTAATTTCCATAAAAGTACCACCAGCGGCAGAGTCTAAAAGATTTTGAGAAACAAAATTCAACCCCGCATAAAAAAAATTGTATGATCATCCAAAGATTTAACCCATGAGTTGGTGTGGCGACCATGATTCCAATGAATCGAAGTCTCTGTGCTCAGTTTCATCCTTGGATCGGTATGCTGACACACACAGTACTCGAGGATTTATAAGAGAGTTTCAATCACACCTTATTACATCGAAAATCCTCGAAGAGGCAATATCCATTACACGAAAATGGCTGAAGGCCATCTAATAAAATAAACTGCGGAATCTAAGAAGAGTAGTTGAGTCCATCCAACTCCACGACAAACATTGAGTGCATGAAAACGACCTATCACACCTTATTCTCGTCTGAAAACTCTGCAACATGATACGTTGCAGCCATGTAGGTCAGCACATTGAATATGCTGGCATGACCATACTGTAATGATAAGGAGCAATGTCTACAACTATATGCATATTTGGCTGGTGGAGGCTGTAAGGTTAATTTTGCATAAAACTTGTTTTTCCCTACAACAAAGGAATGCATTTTATTAACTACTTGGTTAAAATTTAGCATGAACATTGAGAATGGTACTCCCATCTCAATCCCAAACCACCAAAGTCATTATTAACGCAACAAGTTAAATAAAGTGATGAGATCAGTCCATAATTCAAATAACAGGATACTCAAGAAGTCCATAACCGGGGACACGGCTACTCATGAATAGGTTGTACACTCTGCAGAGGTCTGCACACTTTTCCCCACAAGACTCGATCGCCTCCATTTAATTTCTCGCACTGCATGGTGTTTGAGAAATGGATGACCGAGACACAGTCTTTCAGAAGCATTAACTCTTTACCTTGGGTAGACCTTTACACCTACATTCGCTACATCTGCTAGTCTACCACTGAAATAGCTCACACAACATACTCAACTATGCTAGAGCCCATAATGGCTTGTGGCTGCACACGGAAGTTTCAAGGCATGAATGATATATGATCCCTTTCAGCCTAGGTGGCATTCCTTGGGCAGCACTGGTACATCCCCAGGTGCCCTGACAACACTGGTCCATCCCCAGGGTGCCATAACCAATCCACCCAGATGTGTATTAAATTACCACCTTAAAGAAATCCCTTAGTTGTTATTGCACTCACAACTTTCATGAAACTCTCATACCAATCCACGTCTACAAGCATGGCTAAGCAATAAAGTAACAAAATGTATATTCCTGGGTTGATCTCAAGTCATTGGGTTCCTACCTCATGAACTACAAAGCATCATCACATATAACAGGCCTACTAATGCAAGTGTTTTGAGGATATAACTAATGCAATAAAAACTGGCTACTGGAAAGTAAGATCAAAGTATGAACTTGCCTTGCTGACGATCGTTGAAACCTAGGGACTCGTAGTAGCATGCTTCGCACTCCGGGAATTCTATCGCAATCAAACAATAGCATACATAAGCAGTCATGCAACAGAATCAAAGAACATATCTCGAAAGACTTCGAAACAAACGAATAACTCTTGCAGCAGAAGACAATTTATAATAGTATCAAAATTAAGTGAATTTGGCCTTATCAGAAGTTTAGGTCAAGAGCGTCGATTTGCAAAAAGAATCAACTCAAACGGAGTTACGAAACTCAAGTTACGACCAAAAGAAGTTCAAACACAAAACCATTTGAAAACAAATTTTATAACTTTCAAAATCAAAATTGAATGCGCTACTGGAGAGATAAGATCAAAACGAAGAATTTGGCCTTGCTTTCATCTAATTCCGACTAATGAGTAAAAAGTAACGATCGTTTAAAGAGCAGGGACTAATCTGTAAAAATTAAATCGCGGATAGGTCCTTGAAGAAAATAATAGAAAAAGGAAAAGTCTAAATAGTGAATGTTCGTTTTCTGAAACTAAACAGCGGATGTTCGCTGTTTAAGAAAATCTAAAGAAACAAATCTAGGTTTCTAAAAAAATCAAAACTAAAAAAAATGGCGGTTTACCTCGCGGATCGGTTTCGGGTCCGCGGGTCGGGTCGGGCGATGGGAGGCGGTTCGGGCACGGCGGCGGACGGCGGCGTCAGTGGGCGAGGCGGTCAGCGTCGGCGGATGGCGGCGGCGCGGGCAGCGGGTGCGGGCTGCGGCGGCGGCGGCTAGCGACGTCAGCGGGTGGCGGCGGCGAGCGGCGGCGTGGCAGCGGTGGCGAGCGACGGTGCGGCAGCGGCGGCTTGGAGGCGGGGTGGCTGCGGGTGGCGGGGTGAGGACGAGGAGGCGGCGGGTTCCGCTTTTAAAGGCCTCGGGGGGCCGGCTTGCTCGGCTGGGCCCTTGGCCCAGTCGGGCGGAAAAACGTTTTTTATATAAAATCGCCCGAACAAAAAAATTCAAAAAAATATATAAAAAATCTCAAAAGACCAGAAACATTTTTCACCGTCTAAACCTAATATTTAGAACAAGGTGAACATTTTTCTGACATGGAAACCTAAATATAAAATAAATTTTTAATGCAACTTTTAAAATAATAAACTACAAATAAAATCCAATAAAATATATTTTTACTCAAAAATAAAATTTCAATATTATTATTCTGTTTTTGAAGAAGTCATATTATCTTCTCTCATTTATTTTAAATATTGGAAAAATGAAATTTGGCAAAAATATTATTGATCCAACCCCACTTTGGAAATAAATAAAAATAGTGGGCTTCCCACCGGAAAACTTCCAACTCTCTCACTTGGGTCCTTGAGTTGCTTTAAGTTTTGGATCAATTTTCAAATAAACTCATGCTCAAAATGCTCAAATGATGAATGCATATGAATGATCTATGATAACATCCAAATTGAAAATTGGGATGTTACAAACCTACCCCCCTTAATATAAATCTCGCCCTCGAGATTCTGGTTGGCTAGAAAATAGGTGCGGGTGGTCCTGGCGTAGATCATCCTCTCGTTCCCAGGTGGCTTCGTCCTCTGTATGATGAGTCCACCGAACTTTGCAAAACTTGATAACCTTGTTGCGGGTAACTCTGTCGACAAACTCGAGAATCTGAACGGGCTTCTCCTCGTAAGTCAGGTCGCTCTCTAACTGAATTGCTTCCAGGGGCACTGTATCTCGTAATGGAATATCGGCCATCTCTGCGTGACACTTCTTCAACTGAGACACATGAAACACGTCATGAACTCCGAACAAAGTTCTGGGCAACTCTAGCTGATAAGCTACTTCTCCTCTGTGCTCCAAAATTCTGTACGGTCCCACGAATCTTGGCGCCAGTTTACCCTTAACTACAAAACGCTTAACTCCTCGAAGCGGGGACACACGAAGGTTCGCTCTATCTCCAACTTCGTCGGTCACCTCCTTGCGTTTCGTATCTGCATAACTCTTCTGCCTGGACTGAGCTATCTTTAGAGTGTCATGAACCAACTTAACCTTCTCTTCTAACTCTCTGATTAAGTCAAGTCCAAATTACTAACGGTCTCCAACTTCATCCCACATCAACGTTGTTCTGCACCTCCTTCCGTACAAAGACTTGAAAGGCGCCATTTGCAAACTAGTTTGATAATTGTTGTTGTGAGAAAATTATGCGTACGGCAAGTTATCATCCCAACTAGATCCATAATCGAGCGCACAAGCTTTCAACATGTCTTCCAAAATCTGGTTGACTCTCTTTGTCTGTTCATCTCTCTGTGGATGAAAAGTTGTACTGAACTCTAGCCTAATACCCAAAGTCTCGTGCAACTTCTTCCAAAACTTTGAAGTAAACTGTGTTCCTCTATCTGATACAATGGTCCTCGGAACTCCATGCAGACAAACGATCCTAATCATGTATATCTTGGCCAACTTAGCACTCATGTAAGTGGTCTTCACGGTGATAAAGTGGGCTACCTTAGTCGAATGATTAACTATCACCGAAATGGAATCGTGCCCTGAACGTGTCCTGGGTAGTCCTATGATTAAATCCATTCCAAGTTTATCCCACTTCCATTCGGGTATTGGTAATGGCTGCAATAACCCTGCTGGTTTCTGATGTTCCGCCTTAACTCTCAGACAAACATCACACACTGCTACATACTCGGCAATGTCCTTCTTCATTCTGATCCACCACAAATCCTGCTTCAAATCCAAGTACATCTTGGTGTTGCCTGGGTGAATCGAATACGGTGAATCATGAGCCTCCTGGAGAATCAACTTCCTAATCTCGGGGTCATTGGACACATAAATACGCTTTTCGAACCAAAGCGTTTCATATTCATCCTCACGAAATCCCTGTGCCTTTCCTTCGGCCATTCTTTCCTTTATTTCTGTAATTTCTTTGTCCATCTTCTGGGCTTCTCAAATCTTTCCCTACAAAGTGGACTGAATTTCCAATGTGGCAACATATCCTCTAGGGACTATCTCCAACTGCAAGTCCCTAAGATCCTCGGCTAAATCCAGGGGTATACCTCCCGTTACGATATTATTAACATAACTCTTGCGACTTAGGGCATCTGCCACGACATTGGCTTTTCCTGGATGATAATGCAACCTCATGTCGTAATCCTTTATGAGCTCCAGCCATCTCCTTTGCCTGAGATACAACTCCTTCTGTGTGAAGATATATTTCAAACTCTTATGATCCGTGTATACATCACAACTGTTTCCAATAAGAAAATGTCTATAGATCTTGAGTGCGTGCACCACGTCTGTTAACTCCAAATCATGTGTGGCATAATTCAACTCATGCGGTCGAAGCTGACGTGAGGCGTATGACACAACTCTTCCATCTTGCATGTGAACGCCTCCAAGTCCTTGACGAGAAGTGTCACAATACACTTCAAAATCCTTGCATATATCCGGAAGAATCAGCACTAGGGTTGTAACCAAACGTTTCTTCAACTCCTGAAAACCGACGTCACACTCTTCGGTCCACTTATAATTAGTCTCCTTCTTCAACAACTCTGTCATGGGCTTCGCAATCTTTGCTAAATTCTCGATGAATCTCCTATAATATCCTGCGAGTCCAAGAAAACTGTGAATCTCACCAACTGATGTGGGTGCCTTCCATTCTGTGACTGCCTCAACCTTGGCAGGGTCTACGGCTATACAGTCTCATGATATAACATGTCCAAGGAATCCAACTTCCTTCAACCAAAACTCACATTTGCTGAACTTGGCATATAACTGATGTTCTCTGAGCTTCTCGAGAACTAACCGCAAATGTTCCTTGTGCTCCTCTTCATTCTTGGAGTATATCAATATGTCATCAATGAATACCATCACAAACTTATCCAAGAACTCCATGAATACCTTGTTAATCATACTCATAAAATAGGGCGGGGCGTTAGTCAAACCAAATGTATACTCATAAAGCCCGTACCTCATGGTAAAAGCTGTCCTAGGTTTATCTTGTTCTCGGATCTCCAGCTGATGATATACAGATCGCAAATCGATCTTAGAGAATACCTTGGCTCCTTGCACCTGGTCAAACAGATCGTCGATCATCGGCAGTGGGTACTTATTCTTGATTGTCACCTTGTTCAGTGCATCATAATCAACCACCATTCTTAGGTAACCGTCCTTCTTTTCAACTAAGAGCACAGGGGCTCCCCACGACGAAGAACTAGGTCGTATCTAACCCTTATCTATTAACTCCTTGATTTGCTTCTTGATCTCCTCCAGGTCATTAGCAGGCATTCGGTAGGGTCTCTTAGATATTGGTCCGGTGCCTGGCAATAGCTCAATCATGAACTCGATGTCCCTGTCCGGTGGCATGCCGGGTAACTCCTCAGGGAACACATCGGGATAATCCTTCACAACTGGCACTTCTTCCTGAACAACTCTCAAAAGTGCATTCACCTGTACTCTCCTGGGTGTGTGCCTCGACACATACTTGATCCTCTTTCCTTCCGGGGTGGTGAGAAGAATTGATCTACTGGCGCAATCAATGTTTCCTCCATACTTGGATATCCAATCCATTCCTATGATTACGTCCAACCCTTGGGATTCCAAGACAATTAGGTCTGAGGGAAATACAGGCCTTCCAATGGTCAATGGCACTTCATAGCATCCTCGGCTTGCCATGTACTCTGCTCCACGGGAACTCACTCCTCCCCCATCTCTACAGTCACCTCTCGAAGATGAATGAAATGATATATACTGGGTATTCTATATGTGCATGTTGGTATACGAAAACTCGGTAAAAGTTTGCGAGGTTCGAATTTTCAATAAAGTTATATGCACTACATTTTGGAATAGAGGGAGGAGGATACGACAGTTGCTAACAGTCACGTGGAAGATTTGTGTGTCGGAGTGTTGATAACTGATAACCCACAAGTGTAGGGGATCGCAACAATTTTCGAGGGTAAAGTATTCAATCCAAATTTATCGATTCGACACAATGGGAGCCAAAGAATACTCTCAAGTATTAGCAGCTAAGTTGTCAATTCAACCGCACCTGGAAAGCTTAGTATCTGCAGCAAGGTAATTTACACTACTAGAAAAACGGCTATAGATAATATGGACATTAATGGCACACCATGTATGTGGTGCGCCACTGCTATATAGTAGTGGCGCACCAGATATAAGTGCTCCATTAATGGCCATATTAGTAATGGCGCACCTCGCGTGTGGTGCACCATTACTAGTTTTGTCCCTCGCCTCCTGGCCCCACACCCCTTCCCAGAGTTAGCAGTGGTGCACCAGGGTATAGTGCGTCATTACTAGTTTAACTAGTAATGGCGCACCACACCCACGGTGCACCACTACTAACATTTCTTTTTTCAATTTTTTTTCAAAACTAGTAATGGTGCACCGCACACCAGGTGTCCCATTACTATGTCAAACTTAGTAATGGCGCACCTATACAAAGTGCGCCATTACTAACTTTGACCAAGGTTTGACCAAGTCATACACATAGTAATGGCGCACTTTGTAAAGGTGCGCCATTACTATGTCCAAATTTCACCAAATGCAC
>LR738714.1:136492333-136630903 GCA_902687465.1 Secale cereale
AAAATAAAATAAAATGATGTAAATGTCAAAAAAATAAAAGAAAATAAGTTTCCCATGTGATATGTGGTCTACTTGTTGGGAAAATTTACAAATATGAATTTTGACTTTATTTGCAAAATATCTCTGGAATTTAGTAAAACGGGTATAACTTTTGCATACGAACTCGGATTAAAAAGTTTTTTATATGAAAAATCATCTACTCGAAAAGTTACATCCAAATTTAACTAGGGGAACCCCATTAAACATGTTCTAAATCCCCAAAAACCTAACAGAAAAAAAGTTACGGGGCTTTTAAGATCTACAGGCAAAAAAATTCAAAAAATTTCAAACTTACTAGTGGCGCACCGTTTGCTAGGTGCGCCACTAGTAACAGAAAAAAAATATAAAATTTTCGAAAAAAAATTATAATTTTTTTTTCCAAAATATGATACGTAATATGACCGGGAGGTTTGAAATATATTTTCAAAATTTCATCATACTCATGAACATTTTTTTTTTTTTTTTTTTGCGGGGATCATACTCATGAACATTAACAAACTCCTAGACATCAAGAAGGGTTAATAGGATTGATATGATAGATATATCAACAAGTGCGTGTGAAGTGAGCTGGTGCTGGGGTTGGATAGAACTACGAAGTTAAGCGTGCTCGGGCTGGAGTAGTGTGAGGATGGGTGACCTTATGGGAAGTTTAACCACAGAGTGCAATTTGACTTGAGATTAAGCAAAATGACCCCAGATTAAGCCATAATGATCTGAGATTAAGAAAAAAAATAAAAATAAAATAAAAAAATTTGAACAAAAAAATTTGAAAAAAAATACTAATGGCGCACTTCTACGTAGTGCGCCATTAGTATGCCAGAAACTAATGGCGCACCAGAGGTGCGCCATTAGTATCCAACTACTAATGGCGAGCTAGTAATGGCGCACCGGTAGTGCGCCATTAATGGGCAAAACCGGTGCGCCATTAACAGCCCTTTTTGTAGTAGTGTCTACTCGAAAAGTTACATTCGAATTAAATAGGGGGTACCCCGTTGAAGTTTTTTAGAATCCCCAAAAACCTAACCGAATAAAAGATACGGGGCTTTTAAGATCTAGAGGCGGGGAAATGGAAAAAAAATTCAAACTTAGTAATGGCGCACCATTTGCTAGGTGCGCCACTAGTAACAGAAAAAAATGTTTCGATTTTTTTTTGGAAAAAATGTTCAAAATATGATACGTAATATGACTGGGAAGTTTGAAATATTTTTAAAAAATTTCATCACACTCATGAACATGAACAAAGTCCTAGACATTAACAAGGTTTAATAGGATTGATATGATAGATATATCAACAAGTGCCTCTTAAGTGAGATGGTGCTGGGGTTGGATAGAACTAAGAAGTTAAGCGTGCTCGGGCTGGAGTAGTGTGAGGATGGGTGACCTTCCAGGAAGTTTGACCACGGATGCGATTTGACTTGAGATTAAGCATATTGACCCGAGATTAAGCCATACTGACCCGAGATTAAGAAAAATACAAAAAACAAATTGACGCGCCATTAATCGCCAAAACAGGTGCGCCACTAACAGCATTTTTTCTAGTAGTGTTAGTAGCAAGGTAATATGGAAGTAACAATAACGGTAGCAAAAGTAGCGATAGTAGTTTTGTAGTGATTGTAACAGTACCAGCGGAAAAGTAAATAAGCAACAAGCAATATGTGAAAAGCTCGTAGGCATTGGATCAGCCATGGATAATTATGTCGGATGCGATTCCTCATGTAATAGTTATAACATAGGGTGACACAGAACTAGCTCCAGTTCATCAATGTAATGTAGGCATGTATTCCGAATATAGTCATATGTGCTTATGGGAAAGAACTTGCATGACATCTTTTGTCCTACCCTCCCTTGGCAGCGGGGTCCTAGTGGGAACTAAGCGATATTAACGCCTCCTTTTAATAGAGGACCGGACCGAAGCATTAACACATAGTGAATACATGAACTCCTCAAACTACGGTCATCACCGGGAGTGGTCCCGATTATTGTCACTTCGGGATTGCCGTATCATAACACATAGTTGGTGACTATTGACTTGCAAGATAGGATCAAGAACACACATATATTCATGACAACATAATAGGTTCAGATCTGAAATCATGGCACTCGGGCCCTAGTGACAAGCATTAAGCATAGCAATGTCATAACAACATCAATCCTAGAACATAGTGGATACTAGGGATCAAACCCTAACAAAACTAACTCGATTACATGGTAAATATCATCCAACCCATCACCGTCCAGCAAGCCTACGATGGGATTACTCACGCACGGCGGTGAGCATCATGGAATTGGTGATGGAGGAAGGTTGATGATGACGACGACGACGATCTCCCCTCTCCGGAGCCCCGAATGGACTCCAGATCAGCCCTCCCGAGAGAGATTAGGGCTTGGCGGCGGCTCTGTATTGTAAAACTCGATAATTCCTTCTCTCTGATTTTTTCTCCCCGAAAGTGAATATATGGAGTCGTGGGAGATGTCGATGTAGCAACAGGGGGCCCACGAGGCAAGGCAGCGTGCCCAGGGGGGAGCGCCCCCACCCTCATGGACAGGGTGTGGCCCCTGGTCTGGTTATTTCCGCTGATATTTTTTATATATTACAAAATAAATCTCTGTTGAATTTTAGGTCATTCCGAGGACTTTTATTTCTGCACAAAAATAACACCATGGCAGTTCTGCTGAAAACAGCGTCAGTCCGAGTTAGTTCCATTCAAATCATGCAAGTTAGAGTCCAAAACAAGGGCAAAAGTGTTTGGAAAAGTAGATACGTTGGAGACGTATCAACTCCCCCAAGCTTAAACCTTTGCTTGTCCTCAAGCAATTTAGTTGATAAACTGAAAGTGATAAAGAAAAACTTTGACAAACTCTGTTTGCTCTTGTTGTTGTAAATATGCAAAGCCAGCACTCAAGTTTTCAGCAAAGATCATGAAGTAACCACATTCACAATAACTTTAAAGTCTTATGTCTACTCATATCAATGGCATAATCAACTAGCGAGCAATAATAATAAACCTCGGATGACTACTTTCGCAAAACAATTATAATATGATATAACAAGATGGTATCTCGCTAGCCCTTTCTGAGACCGCAAAACATAAATGCGGAGCACCTTTAAAGATGAAGGACTAACTAGACATTGTAATTCATGATAAAAGAGATCAGGTCACAATCATACTCAATGCAAATTAATAGCAATACATGCAAATGACAGCGGTGCTCTCCAACTGGTGCTCTTTAATAAGAGGGTGATGACTCAACATAAAAGTAAATGGATAGGCCCTTCGCAGAGGGAAGCAGGGATTTGTAGAGGTGCTCGAGCTTGATTTTGAAATAGAGATGAATAATATTTTGAGCGGTATACTTTCATTGTCAACATAACAACCAAGAATCTCGATATCTTCCATGCTACACACATTATAGGCGGTTCCCAAACAGAATGGTAAAGTTTATACTCCCCCAACCACCAACAAGCACACTCCACGGCCATCTGAATCCATGTGGTACCGTCCATACCAACAACAGCCCAGGGGAGTTTTGTTTAATTATTTTGATTTGAGCATGGGACTGGGCATCCGGTTACCAGCTATTTTCTCATGAATGATGAGCGGTGTCCACTCATCATGAGAATAACCCACCTAGCATGGAAGATATAGACAGCCCTAGTTGATACATGAGCTGTTCGAGCATACAAAACAGAATTTCATTTGAAGGTTTAGAGTTTGGCACATACAAATTTACTTGAAACGGTAGGTAGATACCGCATATAGGAAGGTATCGTGGACTCATATGGAATAACTTTGGGGTTAGAAATGGATGCACAAGCAGTATTCCCACTTAGTACAGGTGAAGTCTAGAAAGAGACTGGGAAGCGACCAGCTAGAGAGCGACAACAGTCATGAACAAGCATTAAAATTAATCAACAATGAGTGCAAGCTTGAGTAGGATATAAATCACCATGAACGTAAATATCGTGCAGGTTATGTTGATTTTGTTTCAACTAGATGTGTGACCATGTGCCAAATCAAACCAGTTGAATCGTTCAAAGGATGATACCACCCTATCATACCACATCACAACCATTTTAATATCATGTTGCACGCAAGATAGACCATTATAAACTCTTAGCTAATTAAGCATGGCATGAGCAGCTATGATCTCTAATTGTCATTGCAAGCATGTTTCATTCATAACAAGCTGAATCAGGAATGATGAACTATCATATTTACAAAAACAAGAGAGGCCGGGTTCATACCAGCTTTTCTCATCTCAATCAATTCGTCATATATCATCATTATTTCCTTTCACTCGCACGACTGAACGGTGAGGATAATAATAATAGTGCACGTGCATTGGTCTAAGCTAGAATCTGCAAGCATTTAATACAGGAGAGAAGACAAAATAATATGGCTCATGGTTAAATCAACAGTAATGCACATAAGAGCCACTAAACATTTTCAATCACGGTCTTCTCCTCTTGACCCCCAAAGAAAAGAAAAGAAACTATTTACATGGGAAAGCTCCCAACAAGCAAAAGAAGAACGACAAATCTTTTTGGGTTTTATTTTAATTACTACTACAGGCATGAAAAGTAGACTAGCTAAAAAGCTATAGCTATTTTTTTTGTTTTTCTTAAGGTTTTTCTAACACACAAGAAAAAACTAAGAAAAAAAAATGAAACTAGCATGGATGGTACAATGAAAAAGTGTGAGCACCGACTACTGGAATAAGTTTGTGAACATGAATGTAATGTCGGTGAGAAATACATACTCCCCCAAGCATAGGCTTTTAGCCTAAGATGGTCTATGGCCAGTATTGGCCGGACGGATATCCAACGTCGTAGTTGGGGTTGTACTGAGATGCAGGGGCTACCGCCTGACGAGCTGCATCCTGAAGACGAGCTACCCTCGTCGTCTCCTAATACTCATTTGCCTCCTCCCTGGTTATAATACATCTCCCTTTTACCTGGAAGTCAAAGAAGGTAGGAGCAGTGAGAGCGATATGGACAGTGCGACGCCTGTGAAAGATTAGTCAATACTAGAGAGATTGCTCATCCCTCTCAACGAGCTGATGGCGAATCATGGCATTATAATCTAGAAAAGCAGGAGGCAACTCCGCATCATTCTCGTGTATGGGCACGTGAAGATAATTAGCCAAGCGAGTTGCAAAACTTCCACCAAACAGATCGCCATTTAAACCATTATGATGTAACCTACATGCAACAATGGCCCCCAAATTATATTGTCTATCACCTAACAACGCACTTTTGAGGACACTAAGATCTAGTACACACATGTGGCAAGCTTCATCTTTACCGATAATGCATCTACCAATGAAGAGAGCAAAATAATGTACAGAAGGAAAATGAATGCTCCCTATGGTAGTTTGGGTGACTTCTCTAGATTCCCCCACAATGATACTAGCTAGAAAGTCCTTATACTCAGATTTGCGAGGTTCACCAACACTACCCCACTAGGCGGGTTTACAAGCATCATTAAAATCTTCTTAGTCCATAATATAAGATTTATCATAGAGATCAAACAAGACAGTGAGAGAATTACGTGAAGATGTAAATTTAAATCTTCTCACAAAGGTATCAGTTAGGTACTGGTATTGGGGGCACTTATCTTACTCGAAGTTCTCAATATCCGCATTATGCACATATGCGTAAAATTCTCCCTTGATACCTGCCCGAATCATAAACTCCTCTGACGGCCATTCACAGGGCCGCACTTGAGCTTCCCTTGGTAACTCATCGTCTGGCTTGCGTATCGCGAGCCTTGGTCCTTGCTTCCTTGAGGAACCACCTTGAAACATTTTCCCATCCATTTTTCCTGAAAAATGTCTGAAATTTTTAGTGACTCAAAATAAAAGTCAACTAAACTCAACAAGATTGATAGCAACCACTCCTACAAGTGCCTAGAGACTATATCATGCATTAGAACTACTTGGAACCACATAAATTTGACATGCAATCTCAAGAACAGGGTCACCTAAGAAGCAAAAATTTGCAATGAATAAAGCACTAGAACGAAAACTAATTGGACCAATTTAGGAGTCACATACCAAAGAACAATCCCCCCAAACAGTTTTGTGAACGGAGCTTTGAGCAAGGAGATCGAAAATGGCAGCAAGATGAGCTAGAACTCATGCTTGAGCTGGATAGTGAATTTTTTGGTAGGAAGAAGGAGTGTGTGGGTGCTGGAGTAAGTGGAGGGGGGCATGTGGGGCCCACGAGGCAGGGGGCGCGCCCAGGGGGTGGGCGCGTGTAGCGACCACGATCCGAATGGACCGAAGTCTCTGTGTTTCAGTGTCATCCCTGGATCGGTAATGCTGACACACACAGTACTTGAAAGATTTATAACAGAGTGGCAATCACACACTTATTACATAGAATATCTCAAAACAGAACTTATTACAAAACTCTATGGCTTAAGGCCATCTAACAAAATAACAGCGAAATGCTTGGAAGATAGGTGAGTCCATCAACTCCAACGGCATAGCTGAGTGCATGACGAACGACCTAGAACGTCTTACTCCTCATCTGAAAAGTCTGCAACGTAACATGTTGCAGCCTGGAACGGGTCAGCACATGGAATATGCTGACAAGATAACACAGTAGAATGCAAGTAACAGAATAAAGGCTAACACTATATGCATATTTGGCTGGTGGAGGCTCTAAGGTTAAAGTTTTTGCGAAAAGCCAATTTTTTCCTACAACAAAGGAATAAATTTTATTTTAACTATCATGGTAGTTGAAACATCATTGAGAAGGTACCTCCAACTCAATCCCAATTAAAGTAATCATTAACCCAACAAATTAATTTTAGAGTGATGAGATCAACCAATAATTCAAGTACCAGATACTCAAGATTGTCCATAACCGGGGACACGGCTAATCATGATCAGTTTGTACACTCTGCAGAGGTTTGTGCACTTTTCCACACAAGACTCGATCTCCTCCGTTGGATTTCTCGCAATGCATGGTGTTTGAGAAACGGATGACCGAGACACAGTCTTTTAGAAGCATTTACTCTTTACCCCGGGTGGACCCGTACACCTACTTTCCCATACATCTGCTAGTCCACCACTGAAAGAGCTCACACAAATTACTCATACTATGCCAGAGCCCATAATGGCATTGTGGTTGTACACGGAAGTTTCTAGCATGAATAGTTTTATGATCCCTTTGAGTCTGGGTGGCATTCCATAGGAAAAATCACACGGAACCCCGAGATTTCCTATGACAACACTGGATTCTCCAGGTGCCCTGCAACCAATCCACCCAGATGTGTATTCAAGTAGCCACCTTAAGTTGAACCATTAATTAACAACTCACATATGTCATGGATATTCTCTCAAACCCAAACCACGTCTATGAGCATAGCATGGCAACATAACCATAACGTAGAAGTAACTCCCAAGGGTTTCAAAATAATGCAGGTAATAGGTTCTACCTCAATCTACTTCCCAGACCCACAAGTTAAGAGATCCTACTCATGCAATGTGTGAGGGTTTGATCTAATGCATAAAAACTGGGTAATAAAGGGGTATGATCAAAGTGTTACTTGCCTTGCTGATGATTCGCAAAACCTAGAGACTCGTAGTAGCATGCTTCGCAGTCCGAATATTCTATCGCACGCAAACAATAGCATACATAAGCAATCAAGAAAAGATGCACAAACAGAACTCCAAATAAGAAGATCTAACCAGAAAGTTCAACTTAAGAACTCCGATTTGCAAAAAGAATCAATTCAAACGGAGCAACGAAACTCAAACAGCGAAAGAAACAAGATCCGTTTACTAGATTGTTCTAAGGTCAAATTTTACAGTAACAAAACCTTGTTCAAGTTGGTTAAACGGAAAGAGGGCGTCGAGACGAAGATCTGGGATTTTGAATCACCTGATTCCGACTCTCGAGCGAAAAGAAAAACGAAAAACAAGATCAGGATAGAAATCACGATCGAAATAATCGCGGATAAAAGCCCCGAAAAAGAAAACTGACGAACATGCTAACGAACGAACGTTCGCTGTCTGTAACTAACGGGCGGACAACGTTCGTTAAAACGAACGTACGGACGAATGTCTACTAAATAACTAAACCGAAAAAAAACCGAACCGATCTGAAACAAAACAGATCTAGGGTTCCGAAAGAAAAATCGATCGGTTTAAAAAAAACGACGGCGAAAGCGACTAGATCGGCGGCGGCGGCTCCGGCGACGGCGGCGGGGTGGCGGCACAGCGATGCGGCGGCGCTAGGGTTTCGGGGCGCGCGGGTGGGCTAAAACGGCGGGGTGGGCTGCGCTTATAAAGGGCCCGGCTAGGAGAGTCCTAGTCGGTCACGGCCAAAAGGTCAGTTCCCCTTCTTTGTTTTAAAAAAAGAGTCCTGACGCACGAAAACGGACGTAGAAATACTAAACCGACTCCAACAATTCCGAAATAATTTTTCACCATCCTCTAATAATATTTAGGACAAAGTGAACATTTTTCCCGGACCTAAATGCAATTTTGAAAAATGCGCATTTTTCCTATGCAAATAAAATCGCAAATAAATCCAAATAAAAACCAAAAGTGATTTTAACATTTTTCCTCCAATATTTCTTTTATTTTGGAGAAGTTATATTATCTCCGCTCATATATTTTATTTAGAAATATTTTTAGGGAGAGAAGAATAATTAAAACCAACGCGATCCTCGTACCGGTATTCGAGAAAACTCAAATACGAAAACGGTAGAATTCCCAACCCTCTCCGTAGGTCCTTGAGTTGCTTAGAATTTTCGAGGGTCGCCACGCACAAAAAGCAATAAAATATGCAATGCAATATGATCTATATATAACATTCCAAATTGAAAATTTGGGATGTTACAAACCTACCCCCCATAGAATGAATCTCGCCCTCGAGATTCGGCTTGGCTAGAGAACATGTGTGGGTGGTCCTTGTGTAGATCATCCTCTCGTTCCCAGGTGGCTTCTTCCTCGGTGTGGTGACTCCACTGAACTTCCCAAAACTTGATAACCTTACTGCGGGTGACTCTACTCAAAAATTCGAGAATCTTGACGGGTTTCTCCTCGTAAGTCAGATCACTATCCAATTGAATTGCCTCTAGGGGTACTGTGTCTCTTAAAGGAATATCGGCCATCTCTGCATGACACTTCTTAAGCTGAGAAACGTGAAACACATCATGCACTCCTGACAATCCTTCGGGTATCTCCAATTTATAGGCAACCTCTCCCATGCGTTCCAAAACATGGTAAGGTCCCACAAATCTCGGGGCTAACTTTCCCTTAACTCCGAAACGTTTCACTCCTCGCAAAGGCGACACTCTCAGGTATGCTCTGTCTCTGATTTCATAGGCTACTTCTTTGCGCTTTGAGTCTGCATAACTCTTCTGCCTGGACTGGGCTACCTTCAGTCTATCTTGAATCAGCTTAACCTTCTCTTCTGACTCTTTGATCAGGTCTGGTCCAAATAACTGACGGTCTCCAACTTCATCCCACATTAATGGTGTTCGGCATCTCCTTCCGTACAACGCTTCGAACGGTGCCATCTTCAAACTGTCCTGGTAACTGTTGTTGTATGAGAGTTCCGCATAGGGCAAATTGTCATCCCAACTAGATCCATAATCTAGCGCACAAGCTCTCAACTTGTCCTCCAGAATCTGATTGCCTCTCTCGGTCTGTCCATCTGTGTGCGGGTGGAACGCTCTACTGAATTCCAGACTCGTTCCCAAAGTTTGGTGTAGCTAATGCCAAAACTTTGAGGTAAACTGTGTTCCTCTATCTGATACAATGGTCCTCGGAACTCCGTGCAGACGTACGATCCTGGTCATGTATATCTGGGCCAACTTCGCATTGGTATACGTGGTTTTCACGGGGATAAAGTGGGCTACCTTGGTCAAGCGATCTACTACTACCTAGATTGACTCATATCCTGATTTGGTCCTCGGTAATCCGGTAATAAAATCCATGCCAAGGTTATCCCACTTCCATTCGGGTATCGGCATAGGCTGTAGGAATCCCGTTGGCTTCCGATGTTCCGCTTTTATCGTCTGGCATACATCACATACGGCTACATACTCGGCAATATCCTTCTTCATTCCTGTCCACCAGAAATGTTCTTTCAAATCCAAATACATCTTAGTGTTTCCGGGGTGTATCGAGTATGGCGAATCATGTGCTTCCTGCAGTATCAACTTCCTGATCTCCGGGTTGTTGGGCACATAGATTCGATCCTCAAACCACAAGGTGTCGTGTTCATCTTCACGAAATCCCTTGGTTTTTCCTTCACTCATCTTCTCCTTTATCTCGGCAATCTCTTTGTCATCCTTCTGGGCTTCGCGTATCTTTCCCAGCAATGTTGACTGAACCTCCAATGTTGCAACAAATCCTCTAGGAACTATCTCCAAACGAAGCTCCCTGAGATCTTCTGCTAACTCCTGTGGCAATCCCCCCTTTACTAGGGTATTCACATAACTCTTCTGGCTCAAAGCGTCTGCCACGACGTTGGCCTTTCCGGGGTGATAGTGCAGCTTCATATCATAATCCTTTATAAGCTCCAACCATCTCCTTTGTCTGAGGTTCAGCTCCTTTTGAGTGAAAATGTACTTCAAACTCTTGTGATCCGTGTACACATCACAATGACTTCCAATAAGGAAATGTCTCTAGGTTTTGAGCGCGTGCACCACAGCTGCTAACTCCAAATCATGCGCCGCATAATTCAACTCGTGCGGTTGTAGTTGACGGGATGCATAAGAAACAACTCTTCCATCCTGCATGAGTACTCCTCCAAGTCCTAAGCGTGAAGTGTCGCAATACACTTGGAAATCCTTGCGTATATCTGGCAAGATCAGCACTGGGGCTATCATCAAACGTTTCTTCAACTCCTGGAAACTTTCTTCGCACTCTTCAGTCCAATGGAACTTTGTCTCATTCTTCAACAATGTCGTCATTGGCTTTCAATCTTGGAGAAATTTTGTATGAATCTACGGTAATATCCCGTGAGTCCAAGAAAACTGCGGTTCTCTCCAACTGAAGTGGGTGCCAAACACTCAGTGACTGCGTGCACTTTGACGGGGTCCACTGCTATACCTTCTCCTGATATAACATGCCCTAAGAATCCAAGTTCCTTCAACCAAAACTCGCATTTGCTAAACTTGGCATACAACTGATGTTCTCTGAGCTTCTCCAGTACCAAATGCAAATGCTCCGCGTGTTCCTCATCGTTCTTTGAGTACACCAAAATATCATCAATGAATACCACGACAAACTTATCCAAGAACTCCATGAACACCTTATTCATCATACTCATGAAATAGGCAGGGGTGTTAGTCAATCCAAATGACATAACCGTATACTCATATAGCCCATACCTTGTGGTGAAAGCTGTCTTGGGTATATCCTTCTCTCGGATTTTCAACTGATGGTATCCAGATCGTAGATCAATCTTGGAGAATAACTTAGCTCCTTGTAGTTGGTCGAACAGATCATTGATCATCGGCAGCAGGTACTTATTCTTAATAGTCACTTCATTTAGTGCCCGATAATCAACGACCATTCTTAAAGATCCATCCTTCTTCTCGACTAAAAGCACCGGGGCTCCCCAGGGTGATGAACTCCTGCGAATAAATCCTTTCTCCAATAACTCCTTAATCTACTTCTTGATCTCCTCCAGATCATTCGCTGGCATCCGATATGGTCTCTTCGATATAGGTACGGTGCCAGGCAATAGTTCAATCAAAAACTCAATATCCCTATCCGGTGGCATGCCAGGTAGCTCCTCTAGAAAAAATACCGGGTAATCCTTTACTATGGGTACTTCCTCCTGAACAACTCCCGTGATAGAATGTACTTGTGTCCTCCTAGGCGAATGCCTAGATACATGATCCTTTTTCCCTCCGGGGTGGTAAGCAAAATAGACTTACTGGCACAATCGATGTTTCCTCCATACATCGATAGCGAATCCATACCTAGTATCACATCCAATCCTTATGACTCTAGAACTATTAGGTATAAGGGGAAAACATGTTGTCCAATGGTCAATGGCATCTGAAAACATCCTTGATTTGCCATCTATTCCGCTCCGGGTGAACTTACTAACATGGGGCTCATAAGGACTCTGGTGGGCAACATATGTCTATTTACGAATCCTCTTGAAATGTATGAATGCGATGCACCAATATCAAAAAGAACTACTACGGTAAATGACTCAACCAAAAACTTACCGATCACCGCATCTGGTTGCTCTTCAACCTCCTCCATGGTCACGTGGTTCACTTGTCCTTTGTTAAACGGGTTGGGCTTCTTCCCAACGCTTCCATTGTTGTTCCCATTCTTAGCTTCAAGGCTGTCCGTGGCATAGTTTCCATTCTTCCCGCACTTGAAACAGGTGACGTGGCTCAAATCCCTCTTGGTGGGTGTGGATGGAGTAGAGCGATTCTGATTATTAGTGGCTCCATTCCCATTCCCATTCTTAGAGACATTGTGGTTGTGCGAACTTCCTCCAGTGTGAGTGTGGCTACCATGGCTATGGGTGTATCCTCCTGAATTCGGGGTGAATCGGGGCTTCTGCTATGCTCCAGAATTATTCCTTCCTTGTCCATACTTCCTCTTGCGGCTCTCAATCTGCTGCTGCTTCCCTTCAATCATAAGAGCCTTATCTACCAACTCCTGGTAGTTGTTGAAGGTTGCCACCATCAACTGTACGCTCATCTCATCATTTAGCCCTTCCATAAACCTCTCCTGCTTAGCGGCATCTGTGGCCACATCATCTGGGGCATAACGAGATAGGGTACTAAAATCATCTACGTATTGAGCCACAGTACGATTTCCTTGGCGCTAGTTGCGAAATTCTCGCTTCTTCATGCTCATAGCTCCAGTTGAGACATGGGCAGTGCGAAAAGCTTCTGAAATTGATCCCAAGTGACATTGGCTATAGGGAAAGTGGCTGTGTAATTCTCCCAGCATGTTGCGGCTGGTCCAGAAAACTGATGTGCGGCAAATCGCACCTTCTCAGTATCCATGCAATTGGCGATGGTCAAATCCCTTCCAATCTTGCGCAGCCAGTCATCAACAACTATTAGCTGAATGCTGCTAGCAAACACCAGTCGTTGCAACCTTAAGAAACATGTCAGGTTGTCCACGGGTGGTGGTGGTGGAAGGTTGTTGTTGTTGTTCTGGTTGTTCTGATTGTTCTGGACAAGAAGTTGCATCAAAGTGTTCTGCTGCTAGATCTACTGAGTGAGCTAAGGGGGGAACTGAAATCCGGGCTCACGTCTCGGAGGCATCTGATGGGTGTAGAGGGAAGAGATTAGAATAGAAATGAGGTCTAAGGGGAAAATCACTACCCATATGCACATGAGACAAACACAATCATATCACAACAATCAATTTCAAACAAGGGCTTACAAAGATCTAACTAACATTACAAAAGTGCTCTAAATACTATTTTGTGGGGGAAGACTACTAGTCATAGGGTGGTCATCTAGAAATTTTGATCGGCGGAAGATTCCATGTTGTATGCTCCAGCTTCATCTTCATAGTCTTCGTCATCACTATCATCGGGGTCTAAGTCCGTGTCATCGATGATGATGTAATCTTCAAAGAGAATCTCCTTGGGTTCTTCTTCCTCTTCTTCTCCTCCTGGGGCTGGATCTCCCATGAATACTCCTAGCTTCCTCGTCAAATCATCATTCTTCTCCATAAGTATCATCATCTCCTCCTCGTATCCGTCATGAGTAGACTTGAGTTCCTCTTCTAGCTCCAAGTTCCTGGTTAGTTCCTTATTAAAATCTATCATCCCTGCGCACATTTGGTGCTCCTGTCGACGAATGTGCTGGTTTAACTCCTGGATGAACGTTGCAATGGACATGTCCTTCTAGGTATAGATCATGTCCCAACGCTCATCTCGGGGTCCACAAATCCGGTAGATAGTGTCCTTCAGCTCCTGCTTGTAGACTTCTCCGATCCTTCCCATAGTGATGTGGGCTACCATACTCTTCCCTAAGCTCCAGGTTGGTGCATCAAAAGAAAACTCTATTGGCTCAGTGGATGGTGCGAAGGTTCTCCCGGGAATTTGAACTTGAATACTCCATCGCTCCTCTTCTGGTAAAGTGGCGGTGTAGGTCCCGGTGAAACTAGGTATTCCTATGTTCAGGTACCTAGTGACTTCCTTCAAGTGTCGTCCAAAAGGTGTGTCTTCATCTGGTTGAGTGAACTTGTTCCTTGGGTCAACCATCCTAAAGAGTAGAAAATGGAGAGGGCTCAGAAATGAGTAGAGAAGAGTGACCTAGGGTTTATCTTAGTGGTCGTGTCCTACAGTCAGCGTGTGCTCTGATACCATCTTGTAGCGACCACGATCCGAATGGACCGAAGTCTCCATGTTTCAGTGTCATCCCTGGATCGGTAATGCTGACACACACAGTACTTGAAGGATTTATAACAGAGTGGCAATCGCACACTTATTACATCGAATGTCTCAAAAGAGAACTTATTACAAAACTCTATGGCTTAAGGCCATCTAACAAAATAACAGCGGAAGGCTTGGAAGATAAGTGAGTCCATCAACTCCAACGGCATAACTGAGTGCATGACAAACGACCTGGAACGTCTTACTCCTCGTCTGAAAAGTCTGCAACGTAACATGTTGTAGCCTGAAACGGGTCAGCACATGGAATATGCTGGCAAGATAACATAGTAGAATGCAAGTAACAAAATAAAGGCTAACACTATATGCATATTTGGCTGGTGGAGGCTCTAAGGTTAAAGTTTTTGCGAAAAGCCAAATTTTCCCTACAACAAAGGAATAAATTTTATTTTAACTATCATGGTAGTTGAACATCGTTGAGAAGGTACCTTCAACTCAATCCCAATTAAAGTAATCATTAACCCAAAAAATTAATTTTTGAGTGATGAGATCAACCAATAATTCAAGTACCAGATACTCAAGATTGTCCATAACCGGGGACACGGCTAATCATGATCAGTTTGTACACTTTGCAGAGGTTTTTGCACTTTTCCCCACAAGCCTCGATCTCTTCCGTTGGATTTCTCGCACAGCATGGTGTTTGAGAAACGGATGACCGAGACACAGTCTTTCAGAAGCATTTACTCTTTACCCCAGGTGGACCCGTACACCTACTTTCCCCTACATCTGCTAGTCCACCACTGAAAGATCTCACACAACTTACTCATACTATGCCAGAGCCCATAATGGCATTGTGGCTGCACACGGAAGTTTCTAGCATGAATAGTTTTATGATCCCTTTGAGCCTGGGTGGCATTCCATAGGAAAAATCACACGGAACCCCGGGATTTCCTAGGACAACACTGGATTCTCCAGGTGCCCTGCAACCAATCCACCCAGATGTGTATTCAAGTAGCCACCTTAAGTTGAACCATTAATTAACAACTCACATATGTCATGGATATTCTCTCAAACCCAAACCACGTCTACGAGCATAGCATGGCAACATAAACATAACGTAGAAGTAACTACCAAGGGTTTGAAAATAATGCTGGTAATAGGTTCTACCTCAATTACTTCCCAAACCCACAAGTTAAGAGATCCTACTTATGCAATGTGTGAGGGTTTGATCTAATGCATAAAAACAAGGTAATAAAGGAGTATGATCAAAGTGTTACTTGCCTTGCTGATGATTCGCAAAACCAAAAGACTCGTAGTAGCACGCTTCACAGTCCGGGTATTCTATCGCAAGCAAACAATAGCAAACATAAGCAATCAAGCAAAGATGCACAAATAGAACTCCAAAAAAGAAGATCTAACCAGAAAGTTCAACTTAAGAAGTCCTGTTTGCAAAAAGAATCAAATCAAACGGAGCAACAAAACTTAAACTGCGAAAGAAACAAGATCCTTTTACTAGATTGTTCTAAGGTCAAATTTTACAATAACAAAACCTTGTTCAAGTTGGTTAAACGGAAAGAGGGTGTTGAGACGAAGATCTGGGATTTTGAATCACCTGATTCGGACTCTCAAGCGATAAGAAAAACGAAAAACAAGATCAGGGCAGAAATTTCGATCGAAATAATCGCGGATAAAAGCCCCGAAAAAGAAAACTGACGAACAGGCTAACGAACGAACGTTCGCTGTCTGTAACTAACGGACAGACAACGTTCGTTAAAACGAACGTACGGACGAACGTCCGCTAAATAACTAAACCGGAAAAAACGAACGGGTCTGAAAAAAAAAACAGATCTAGGGTTCCGAAAGAAAAACCGACCGGCTTAAAAAAAACGACGACAATGGCGACGAGATCGGCGGCGGTGGCTACCTCGGCAAACAGGTCCGGCGGCGGCGGCTCCGGCGACGGTGGCGGGGCGGCGGTGGCGGCCCGAGACGGTGGCGGCGCGATGCGCTTATAAAGGGGTGGGCTGAGGCGGCGGGGTGGGCTGCGCTTATAAAGGGCCCGACTAGGAGAGTCCTAGTCGGTCACAGCCCAAAGGTCGGTTCCCCTTCTTTTTTTTAAAGGGTCCTGACGCACGAAAACGGACGAAAGAAATACTAAACGGACTCCAAAATTTCTGAAATAAATTTTCACCCTCCTCTAATAATATTTAGGACAAAGTGAAAAAAATTCTCAGACCTGAATGCAATTTTGAAAAACGCGCATTTTTCCTATGCAAATAAAATCGCAAGTAAATCCGAATAAAAACCAAAAGTGATTTTAACAGTTTTCCTCCAATATTTCTTTTATTTTGGTGAAGTCATATTATCTCCGCTCATATATTTTATTCAGATATATTTTTAGGGAGAGAAAAATAATTAAAACCAACGCGATCCTCGTATAGGTATTCGAGAAAACTCAAATACGAAAATGGTAGAATTCCCAACTCCCTCCGTAGGTCCTTGAGTTGCTTAGAATTTTCGAGGGTCGCCACCACAAAAAGCAATAAAGTATGCAATGCAATATGATCTATATATAACATTCCAAATTAAAAAATTGGGATGTTACAACGCGCCCTGCACCCTCGTGGCCAGGTGCTCGCTCCCCCCGCTGTGTTCTCAGTGCCAAATATTCTAGAAAAAAATCATATTTCATTTTCGGAGCATTTGGAGAACTTTTATTTTCGGGGGTATGTTTTGGCACGGATAACTCTAAAAACAGACATAAAATACAAATTTTGCTTTATTTAATCTAATTAACAAAAAATAAAATGTGGGTACAGAAGGTTGTGCTTTGTAAATTCGACAATCTCATGCTCATCAAAAGGAACCCTTGTTAATAAACTCTTTCTGAATAACATGAAAACGGAGAATTTTCGAAGAACACTAGGTTA
This sequence comes from Secale cereale, assembly GCA_902687465.1. NCBI lineage: Eukaryota > Viridiplantae > Streptophyta > Magnoliopsida > Poales > Poaceae > Secale > Secale cereale. The sequence goes on from LR738714.1 coordinate 136,509,656, forward strand.
CCTCAATGGGGATATGTATGTCCCCTACAATAAGAATATCATATTTCTTCTTGACGGTAGGAAGAGGAAATTCAAAACCTTCAATAGTAATCGTTGAAATTTTTCCGATAGAATTGATACAGTGGACGTGAGGTTGTTTCCTCGGAAAGTGTACCGTATGCTCATTACGATTGACATGAAAAGTGGCATTGCCTTTGTTGCAATCAATAACAGCTCCTGTAGTATTCAAAATGGGTCTACCAAGGATAATAGACATACTATCATCCTCAGGAATATCAAGGATAACAAAGTCCGTTAAAGTAGTAACATTTGCAACCACAACAGGCACATCCTCAAAAATACAGACAAGTATAGTAGTTGATTTATCGTCCCTTTGCAAAGATATTTCAGTATGTGTCAACTTATTCAAATCAAGTCTACGATATAAAGAGAGAGGCATAACACTAACACCGGCTGCAAGATCACATAAAGCAGTTTTAACATAGTTTCTTTAATGGAGCAAGATATAGTTGGTACTCCTGGATCTCCTAGTTTCTTTGGTATTCCACCTTTAAAAGTATAATTTTCAAGCGTGGTGGAAATTTCAACTTCAGGTATTTTTTTTCTTTTATTTGTGATAATATCTTTCATATACTTAGCATAAGGATTTGTTTAAGCATATTAGTCAAACGCATATGCAAAAATATAGGTCTAATCATTACAGCAAAGCACTCAAAATCCTCATCATCATTTTTCTTGGATGGTTTAGGAGGAAAAGGCATGGGTTTCTAAACCCATGGTTCTCTTTCCTTGCCGTGCTTCCTAGAAACAAAGTCTCTCTTGTCATAACGTTGATTCTTTGATTGTGGGTTATCAAGATCAACAGCAGGTTCAATCTCTACATCATTTTCTTTGCTAGGTTGAGCATCATCATTAACATTATCACTAGGTTCATGTTCATTACCAGATTGTGTTTCAGCATTAGAGACAGAGATATCATTAGGATTCTCAGGTGTGTCAGCTACAGGTTTACAAGAAGCATGCAAAGTCCTATCATTTTTCTTTTTCTTCTTCTTATAAGAAGTAGGTGCATCTACATTAGCTCTGTGAGAATCTTGCTCAATTCTCTTAGGTGGCCTTCAGGATACAAAGGTTCTTGAGTCATTTTACCACCTCTAGTCATAACTCTAACATCATTATCATTTTTCTAACTGTATAATTCATTGAGAAAATCATTTTGTGCTTTAAGTACTTGTTCTACGTGAGTGGTAACCATAGAAGCATGTTTACTAATGAGTTTCAATTCACCTTTAACTCTAGACATATAATCACTCAAGCGTTCAATCATATAAGCATTACATTGCAATTGTCTACGAACATAAGCATTGAAGTTTTCTTGTTTAACAATGAAGTTGTCAAACTCATCTAAGCATTGGCTAGCAGACTTTTAGCGAGGAATATCACCTTCATCAAATCTATAAAGAGAATTTACCTTTACTACCTGTGTCGGGTTATCAAGACCATGTATTTCTTCAATAGGTGGTAAATTCTTAACATCTTCAGCTTTAATACCTTTTCTTTCATAGATTTCTTTGCCTCTTGCATATCTTCAGGACTGAGAAATAGAACACCCATTTTCTTCGGAGTTGGCTTAGGGGATGGTTCAGGAAGTGTCCAAATATTTTCTTTGGTCAACATATTATTCAATAGTAATTCAGCTTGATCAACTATTCTTTCCCTGAAAACACAACCAGCACAACTATCCAGGTGGTCTCTGGAAGCATCGGTTAGTCCATTATAAAAGACATCAAGTGTTTCATTCCTCTGAAGAGGATGATCAGGAAAAGAATTAAGTAATTGGAGAAGCCTCCCTAGCTTGTGGGAGACTCTCTTCTTCAATTTGCACAAAATTATATATTTCCCGTAAGGCAGCTTGTTTCTTATGAGCGGGAAAATATTTAGTAGAGAAGTAATAAATCATATCCTGGGGAATACGAACACAACCAGGATCAAGAGAATTAAACCATAATTTAGAATCACCCTTTAACGAGAACGGAAATAACTTAAGGATATAGTAATAACGAATTTTTTCCTCGTTGGTGAATAGGGTGGCTATATCATTCAACTTAGTAAGATGTGCCACAACAGTTTCAGACTCATAGCCATGGCCATGATCAGATTCAACCAAAGTAATTAACTCAGTATCAGCAGGGAAATCATAATCCTTATCAGTAACAAAGATAGGTGAAGTAGCAAAAGCAGGGTCATGTTTCATTCTAGCATTCAAGGACTTTTCTTTAAGCTTAGCTAATAATTTCGTAAGATCATATCTATCGTTGCAAGCAAGAAAGTCTTTAGCAGTTTCTTCATCTATAACATAACCCTCAGGAACAACAGGCAATTCATATCTAGGGGGAGAAGCTTCATCATCACTTTCATAAATATTATCAGTTTCAGTATTTGCATTCTCCATAACCCTAGCAATTTGTTCACGTAGAAATTCACCTAGTGGCACAGTATTATCAAGCATAGAAGTAGTTTCATCATACATAGCAGAAGTGGCATCATCAAGAACATGCGACATATCAGATTCAGTAGCAGCAGTAGGTGTCGCAAGTTTACTCATAACAGAGGGTGAATGAAGTGCAGAGCTAGATGGCAGTTCCTTACCTCCCCTCGTAGTTGAGGGATAAATCTTGGTTTTTGAGTCTTTCAAGTTCTTCATAATGATCAAGAGATATAAATCCCAAGTGACTTAAAGAATATAACTATGATCCCTGGCTACGGCGCCAGAAAATAATCTTGATAACCCACAAGTGTAGGGGATCGCAACAGTTTTCGAGGGTAAAGTATTCAACCCAAATTTATTGATTCTACACAAGGGGGGCCAAAGAATACTCTCAAGTATTAGCAGCTGAGTTGTCAATTCAACCGCACCTGGAAAACTTAGTATCTGCAACAAGGTAATTTAGTAGCAAGGTAATATGGAAGTAACAGTAATGGTAGCGAAAGTAGCGATAGTAGTTTTGTAGTGATTTTAACAGTAGCAGCGGAAAAGTAAATAAGTAACAAGCAATATGAGAAAAGCTCGTAGGCATTGGATCATCGATGGATAATTATGTCGGATGTGATTCCTCGTGTAATATTTATAACATAGGGTGACACAGAACTAGCTCCAGTCCATCAATGTAATGTAGGCATGTATTCCGAATATAGTCATACATGCTTACGGGAAAGAACTTGCATGACATCTTTTGTCCTACCTCCCGTGGCAGCGGGGTCTTAGTGGAAACTAAGGGATATTAAGGCCTCCTTTTAATAGAGAACCGGACCAAATCATTAACACATAGTGAATACATGAACTCCTCAAACTATGGTCATCACCGGGAGTGGTCCCGATTATTGTCACTTCGGGGTTGCCGGATCATAACACATAGTAGGTGACTATTGACTTGCAAGATAGGATCAAGAACACATATATTCATGAAAACATAATAGGTTCAGATCTAAAATCATGGCACTTGGGCCCTAGTGACAAGCATTAAGCATAGCAAAGTCATAGCAACATCAATCTCAGAACATAGTGGATACTAGGGATCAAACCCTAACAAAACTATCTCGATTACATGGTAAATCTCATCCAACCCATCACCGTCCAGCAAGCCTACTATGGGATTACTCATGCACAGCGGTGAGCATCATGGAATTGGTGATGGAGGAAGGTTGATGATGATGACGGCGATGATCTCCCCTCTCCGAGGCCCCGAACGAACTCCAGATCAGCCCTCCCGAGAGAGATTAGGGCTTGGCAGCGGCTCTGTATCGTAAAACGCGATAATTCCTTCTCCCTGATTTTTTTCTCCCCGAAAGTGAATATATGGAGTCGGGGGAGATGTTGATGGAGCAACAGGGGGCCCGCAAGGCAGGGGCGCGCCCAGGGGGGCGCCCCCCACCCTCGTGGACAGGGTGTGGGCTCCCTGGCCTGGTTCCTTCCGCAGATATTTTTTATATATTCCAAAATAAATCTCCGTTGAATTTCAGGTCATTCCGAGAACTTTTATTTCTTCACAAAAATAACACCATGGCAGTTTTGCAGAAAACAATGTTAGTCCGGGTTAGTTCCATTAAAATCATGCAAGTTAGAGTCCAAAACAAGGGAAAATGTGTTTGGAAAAGTAGATACGTTGGAGACGTATTAATAACACACAAGTATAGGGGTTTGTCGTGGTTTTGTCACGGCAGATTTCCTAGCAAAAGGACTTAGTCATGAGGCCATTGCTACGGGTTAGCTTAAAGGGGTTAAAGCGGACAAAGACACAAGGGTTTTATACTAGTTCAGCCCCTTCGATGAAGGTAAAAGCCTACGTCTAGTTTGGTGTAGTATTGATAGGGTTTTGATGACCAGGGAGCGAATACGCTTTGCCCGTATCTCGAGTTGTTGTTCTCTGCCTGTGAACCGTCGCCGGGTCGTCCCTTTATATACACGAGGTGATGCCCGGTCCAGTTTACAGAGTCCTGAGGACGGCTCATAAACGTGTCCGGCTTGGTCTCTATCTTTTCTACCTTACATCACAAGTTAGACGCCGTATGGCGGTTTACAAATCATGGGCCCTAACACCTCTTGGGCTCTAAACCTTTCGGGTACAAAGCGTCACACTCCATGCTCCGCTGGGCTTCAGTAGAAATAATCTTGACAGGCATAAACCGGCCCCTCCTGGGCGGTTTATACCCAGTAGTAATATCCCTGACATTAGGCCCAGATTGATTTGCACCTTTTCATGTCAATCTCCCATGTCTTGTAAAGATTTTTCACCTTTCACAGCTTCAAGTGCTTCATAAACCGTCGTGATGTCATCTTCCCGGATCGTATTAAACCGTCGTGACGTCATCTCCCATTTAATACTTGTACCTGCTTTTTATCTTTTACTCATTAAAGGCTTCGAAGATCGAGGCAACATTATCTTGCCATATCTACTTTTTTGGCTCCTTGATTCCTGCGCATGTCATTTTATTTTGCGGCTTATAAATAGGGTAGAGGGGTATCTCCTTTTTCCCCCCTTGACCCTTTGCCTCTTCTTCTTCCTCGCGCCCACTCGTGCTCAAGCTCCGCCACTGCCGTCGACCCTTGGTTCTTCGTCAAGCTTGGCCGCTGCATCAACCTGGTCGGACCAGAAAAACGCCAGCGCGCCTCCGCACTCTTTGGCTCCACTAAGTCCCTTCTTTGTCCCGTATACAGATCTCATTAGGGTTTTCTCCTGTAGGTTCATAGATAGGGCGCTGCTGTTCGCCGTTCTTTGCCTAGGCCCGATAGTTAGTATAGATCTGACCCTCCTATTTTATATCTGTAACAGTTACTCCGCTTCCTTAATGCGCCTTTATCTTTCTTGATTGTACTAGTTTAGATTGCATCTGTTAGAGCCCTTGTTGCGTTTGTTGAATATAAACTGAATATTTCTGAATTTCTCATATGTTGTAGATCCATAGCTTCATCACTGTTTGTACAAAAACTGTTTCTCCATAACTTCAGATCTGCATCTTGTATATTCTGTTTGGCGGTTTAGCTATTTCAAAAACTATAAACCAGTAGATACCATTAGGCCCCTGCTTAAACCGCCGTTTAGATAAGCACCTTTGAAAATACTGCCGGTTTAGGCTTGCTTAGATCATAAACCGGCTCTTCATTATATTTTCAGCTTTTCCCTCTAAAAAATGGCAACTCAAGCCAAGCAGTTTACTTCCTGCAACTGGGTCCAATCCCGGGTTACTGAGGAAGAGTTGGAGATCCAGGCTGAAATTGGCGCTTTAGATCCAAAAAATGTCCTTCACTGGAGAGCCCCCGGATCAGAGTGTCCTCTAGAGCCTAAGGAGGGAGAAGTTTTTGTTTTTCTTGATCATTTAGCACGGAGATTCAGTCCTGCCGGGTCAAAGTTCTTCCGTGATGTGCTAGCTAATTTTCAACTTCATCCCCAAGATATTGGGCCCAACTCTATATCCAACATCTGCAACTTCCAATTCTTTAGTGAAGCTTATCTGCAAGAGGAGCCGTCAGTCGAGCTATTCTGGGATTTCTTTCAACTAAACCGTCTGACGGAATTCTCTGACGGTCCAAACACTGAACTTCGTGGGATGTCCATTCAGAAAAGAAAGGACATTAGTTTTCCTCACGCCAGTCATCACAGTCACCCCGAAGAGTGGAATCAAACTTGGTTTTACTGTTTAGACACCTCTCCAGAAGGTGAAAATCCTCTGCCGGGTTATCGCTCCCACCGTCTTTCCGAGAACCATCCCTTTCCACAATGGCTAAGTGCCCAGGAACGGGCTAGGTATGCTCCTCAGCTTTCAAAGCTCAGGGCCTTCACTTCCAATGGCCTGACAGGGGTTGATTTCGTTCGTTGCTGGATTTCTTGGAGTATTCTCCCGCTAAGCCGGCGTGCCGGTTTAATGTGCGAATATAATGGAGACCCAAAAGATCCTCTGCGCCATACCGAAGCTGTGTTAGCAGAGAATGAGGTCAACGAGTCTCTTAAGAAATTGCGGAATGAGCCAGTAGAAACTTGCAGCCAAACCGGATTGGCTCCCTTCTATGAGCTCAACAAATAGCCATCGATAAATACTTCTTTCATATTGTTTTGCCCTATTTCAATTCATTTTTAGCACTCTTTTTGAATGCTTTTTGGTAATCTTCAACAGGCTAATGACCCATTCTGGAAGAGGAAATCCAAGATAAACCGGCGAAGGTGCCTCGCCAAAAGACCAACCCCATTAAGAAGACCGTCAAGAAGAAAACCACTGACGTGTCTGAATCCAACCCGGAGGATGATGAACCGGCCTCCGAGGTACTACCTGACTCTCTTGATTTCTTTAGCTTTGTTTACTTGCATGTTATTAAATATGACTGTGCCCAGGGACGCGCTGAAGGCAGCAAAGCAGATGATGTTGAGGTAATTACTCTTTCTTCCGGTTCAGAACCTCTGCCAACACCAAAAATTCGTCGAGCAAGCCGGAAAGTACGGTTTTCTCACCCTTTCGTTACTTGGATCCGAACTTTATTTTGAAGAAACAGCAATATGAAGCTCGCCGCACCACACGGCATACTGGTCATGCCATCGAATCCACCGGATTACCACACGCTCCCGCTCGGAGGCGTCGTTCCGAGGTTTTACACACTCCAGATGCTCTTTATCCCGAAGCAGGTCTTATTCGACAATCTCTTAATCCGTCTGATATGAATTATCAGGAAACCCCTGATTCGCCATCTGGCGAATCAACAGCTACTCAGATTCCTCCTCTGAAGACTGTTCCTGGATAAGTTTTTTCATTTGGCCGGTTTACTCTTTGTCTTAACTTTTCTGATTTTTCGTCATCTTTAACTTTTTGCAGTAAGCCCAAGCCTAGCAAAAAGGCTAAGCTTAATAAACCGGCAGGTGATAACACAATTCTTGTATCGTCTAAAGACCCTGAATTTGTTGAACGTGCTGAAGAAAATGTTGATATTCTGCATGACGATCCTCCTCTCATGGATCACGAAGTCTTTGTTGATCTATTGAGTGCTCCAATGGATCGTGACATTGAACCGGCCGATCCTGTCCGAGCCAGCACTGGTCCTACTAGCCCAGCTAAACATACAGCCGCTTCAACTGAAGATGTTGAGATCACTATAATCGTCTACACTACTCCTAGTGAACCTGTCATTTTGTCCAAGCATACTGCAAAGGATGAAATTCCTGTCAAGGACAAAGGAAAATGGAGTACTGACTTGTCCAATTATGCTCAGCTCACTGCCCAAGAACTCCATTCCGGCTATCTGAACTGGCTGTATACTAGCCGTGATCATGAAGCCGGTTTAGTAAACATGATGAAGGAGCGTTATGAGGTAACTTTCTGCTTTAACTTGTACTCTCTTCTTACGTAACTCTTGTAGCTTATCTTTACTCCATCGTAGCCCTCAAGGGCCGGTTTAATCCTTTAGGATGAACCAAGACTTCAGAATATCCAGTAGATAGCTTGTTTTTAATAAGTGTAGTCCCCAAGGGCGGTTTTTACTCCTTTAGGGTGAACCGGGATTTCAGTTTGCATTCTGTTCTGAACAATGTCACATTAGCCCCCAAGTGCCAAGTGTATAACTTGTTATGTGGTTGGGACTTTACTAAAAAATGTTTGTTTAACTGCAAATACACATTAGCCCCCAATTGCCAAGTGTACAACTTGTTATGTGCTTGGGACTTTACTTAAAAAATGTCTCATATATAATATGCTCTCCTCTTGGCAGACTGACTTAAGACGAAAACGTTCTGAAGTGGCTGAGCTCCAAGATACTCTGAAGTTCCATGAAACCGCCGCTTCCAAAGTCAAAGATGAGCTGACACTTGCTTTAGCGAATATTGAAAAACTGAAGAAGGCCTTTGAAAAGGAAAAGTTGGATTGGGATGCCGAAAAAGCTATCTTGGAGAAAAGGGCAGCTGATGCAGAGGCTGCTCTTAATCCGGTGATAGAGGAACTGGCCGGTTTACATCAACAGATAAGCGCCATGACGACTGCTATCTTTGGTAAGTGTTGTTAACATAATCCTGAATATGGTAGTCCTGCAGCTTCCGGTTTTAACTCATACTCTTTGATGCAGGAAAACGCATTGCTCATCTCGGCACTGACATGCGAAAAAAGTTGAAGGCGCATATACTCTTGTTGAACAATTATATTCCGGTGCTCAGAGAATTCTCTGCGCTGCGTCCCACAATAAACCGGCTCCCACAACGATCAAGGGCACTTTAGAAAAGTTATCAATTCTTCCTGCATGTCTCGTCGAGTTGAAGAAATCATCTGCAAGGGCAGGTGCCTTGATGGCTTTAACTCGGGCGAAAGTGTGGGTGCCTGACTTTGATCTGGCAGAAGCAATGAACGGCTATCCCAGCATGAAAGAGGATGGATCAGCCTTTATAGACAGCGATTTGCGCGCTCTGACGAAGGAAATGCGGCCTTTGGCCAGCAAACTATCTGATGAGGCTGATCTGTCTCGTTATCATTCGGGTTATGATGCTGAGAATGTGCGGGTCGACCCTCCGGCTTACGAGATTGAAAATGTCATCCCGCCCGTCCGTAAGCACACTTACGCTCCTGATATTGATCTGTCTGAACTCATGAACGATGAAGTTGTTTTCAAAGCGTTGACCAGGATAAATTGGGCAACCATTGACTTCCAGCTGCTTGAAGAGAACGTCCAGGAGTCGGAGCAAGTTGATCCACAGCCTTCACGTCGAGCTGACACGGAGTCCTAAACTGGTCCCGGTTTAAGTATTATGTCCCAGTACTTTTAGACAAAAGTGAATATTCTTTTGGGCTGCCCAGCGCCTTGTAATAGAGTAGCTAAAAACATGTCTGTTTATGTCCTCACGCATGCTGTCCTTTATATGAGATTTCTCCAGCTGGCAACTTCATAGTTATTACTTACTTATAATGCCTTTGATGAATTATTCCACCTATTTCTGCATAAGACAATCTTTAACGTGTCCTGGCGGTTTATCGCCGGACGGGTCATGATGCCCAAATACATAGTCCAGGCTTATAACCTGAACTGTACAAAAAACATATATCATACTTGTGATTAAGTTTTGCACAATTGGCCTTAATCAATAATCGGTAACAAAGACACTGATCCAAGTTGCAAGTGTTGTTGACTCCCTTGATCATTCGCCCGGTCATGATGAACCGTACCGGGTTATGATAAACTCCGGTTTAACTGTAGACAGTACTGGCGATTTATAATCAAGCCAGACCAGGTTCTGTAAATGCTGGTTTATCATAGTGGCAACTTATAGTCATCCACTCCGAATCAATGGACTTGGATAAACACCAATGACCTTGAAGATAAAAAAATTAAGCAAATATCAAAAGAGACATTGTCAAAATAAAAAACCGTGTAGTCGAGGCATTTTACGAGCTACCAAGCTCCAAATTCGAGGCTTTTAATGAGCTACCAAGCTACTAAATTAACCATTTCACAAAGCATGTTAAGATGGTCCTGAATCCTTAACCAATCGTCAATTTAACGTTACCAAGTTCAGGGTCTGTAAAAGATTGACTTGTGTATACGTTCGACGGGTCATACCAGGTTTACCTGGGCGGAGTGACTTACTTAATGCAGGCAGGCTAATCCGGGGTTTTAGGTGTATACACCAGGCTTCCAAGCCATGGCTTGATAGCCTACTACAAGGGTTGTCAACTCGTTGATGCTATGCATCAGGAGCCCCTAGGTAGCATTTGAGCTATGCTCGTCGGGTGCCTATGTTTGAGTCGTGCTATGCATCTAACTCTCTTTTGCCCCTCATCATCATGTGGGCTTTGATACCCGGATTACCAAAGCAACCAGAGCTATGCTCTTATGATGGTCTTGGTCTAGTAGCCGGTTTAAGAGGCCATAGGAACTCCTTTGCACACATAAGCCCCTATATGACAAACTCTTATGGAAAAAGCAGCAGATACCCTGCTTTATCAGGGCCGCCGGTTTATTATATTGATCATAATATATACATTGCAAAGTTACGTACATAAAGCGGAGCCTATGGACCAGGTTTAGTAAGGTCGAAGAAGAGCGATGTTCCACGGCCGTCGGGTCTCCTCCTCCGCAGTACGTAAGTCCTTATGTTCTCGAACGTCGACGAGGTAGTATGATCCATTGTGTAGGTTCTTGCTGACCACAAAGGGTCCTTCCCAAGGTGGGGATAGCTTGTGCATGTCTGTCTGGTCTTGGATGAGCTGGAGCACTAGATCTCCTTCTTGAAACGTTCTGGTTTTAACCCGACGACTTTGGTACCGGTGCAAATCTTGATGATAAATCGTCGATCGAGCTGCTGCCGTGTCACGTTCCTCATCCAGCCGATCCAACGCATCTTGCTGTGCCTTCTCGTTATCAGCTTCGATGTAAGCCGCCACCCGCGGTGAATCGTGACGGATATCACCAGGGAGGACCGCTTCAGCTCCATATACCATGAAGAAAGGCGTGTACCCTGTAGAACTGTTTGGTGTGGTGTTGATGCTCCATAACACAGAGGGTAACTCCTCCACCCAACAACCCGATGTCCTCTGCAAAGGGACCATAAGACGGGGTTTAATGCCTCTCAAGATCTCTTGATTGTCTCTTTCAGCTTGACCATTGGATTAAAGGTGAGCTACTGATGATACATCAAGGCGGATGTGCTCTCGTTGACAAAACTCTTCCATAGCCCCCTTGGATAAATTGGTACCATTATTAGTTATAATGCTGTATGGAAAGCCAAACCGGAAAATCACCTTCTTGATGAACTGAACCACCATTGCTGGATCACACTTGCTGACTGGTTCTGCTTCAACCCATTTGGTAAACTTATCCACCGCCACCAAAAGGTGGGTCTTCTTATATGGGGATCTCTTGAAGGGTCCGACCATGTCAAGCCCCAAGTCGCAAATGGCCAAGTAATTGGAATCATCCTCAATTCTTGAGCTGGTATTTGAGCACGTCGTGAGAATTTCTGGCAAGCATCACATTTTCTGACCAAGTCCTCGGCGTCGGCATGAGCCGTCAACCAGTAGAACCCATGACGAAAAGCTTTAGCCACCAAGGATTTTGAACCGGCGTGATGACCACAATCTCCTTCGTGGATCTCTCTAAGAATATCACGGCCTTCGTCTGGTGATACACAACGTTGAAACGCCCCAGAGACGCTGCAATGATGTAGCTCTCCATTGACAATAGTCATTGACTTGGATCACCGGACTATCTGCCTAGCCAAGATTTCATACTCTGGGAACTCACCTCGGTTCATGTACGCTAAGTAAGGGACTGTCCAATCCGGAATAACATGAAGCGCCGCCATCAATTGAGATTCCGGACCAGGAATCACGAAGTCCTCATCTGAAAGCAATTTCACCGACGGATTATGCAATACATCCAGAAAAACATTGGGTGGAACCGGTTTACGTTGAGAACCCAGCCGGCTCAACGCATCAGCCGCTTCATTCTTTCACCGGTGTTAGGACCCCGATCCTAAGTTACACAGGTCTAGCCTGTAACACATCATATCACTTTGCGTCCTCACGCACGGTATCCCCACGGGTGCCACCTTACCTGGCCCGGGACCGTTTGCGCATTTTGGCACACGTATATGATAGTGTTGCTAGCATCCATATGACAGAGAACCCGGGCCGACATGACTAGTTATAAACCAAAAGTGGCGCTAAATTACAGAGACAGGCATACATGACCCAGCAACGAACGTGTCGGTCATCAACGTATGAACCCAAGTCATAGCAAGCTACAAGGACTTAAAGGAACAACGCATGACATTTCCCCTAAGGGACAGACACAGGAACGAAGAAGGACACATGCCGGCCAGCCTAAGTGTTCCGGAGCAATAGCAAGCTACCAAGGCTAAGTGGAAGCACTAGGAGACATTACCATGTAAGATAGGCTACCAAGGATAAACAACTAGGTGTCGGATCCCACACATAGCAATACACATTTCACGTACGCATAACATGCAAGTATGTGTTGTACAACATGGCATCACAACATAACTCAACAACTCATATAGAAAAAGGCCCAGAAGAGCCATCATAACATTTATTACAAATATAGGTCACATGACCCAACATACAAAGCATACAGGCAACAGAAGCATAACATGTCTGAGTACAGACAACTATAAATGAAAAAGGCTGAGAAGCCTGACTATCTACAAGACCCTCCCAAGGGTACAAGATCGTAGCTGAGGTAACAAGCTAAACGTCGAAGTCCACGCGGAACCACTAGTGAGACTGAAGTCTCTCTGCAAAAACATAAATTAAGCAAACGTGAGTACAAAGGTACTCAACAAGACTTACATCAGAACTAACTACATATGCATCAGTATCAACAAAGGGGAAGGTCGGGATTGACTGCAGCAAGCCAGCTTTGACTCAGTGGCTATTCTGAACTATGACTGCAAGTAACTCTTTTGAGGTGGCGCACACGAGTCCACATATTCACCAATCAATACACCACTATGGATCCGCTCCCGTCTCCCTACGAGAAGGCCATCCATAGCAATCATGCTTATCTTGCGTGTTTTAGAGTATCCACTTTCACTTGTCTATGAACTGTACAGGTAACCCAGAAGTCCATTTCTGCGGACACGGCTATTCGAATAGATCATATATAACCCTGCATGGGTGTACTTCTTCACACACGCTCTCACCACTTACCGCCGTTTACACGACATGTACTCGGCAACCATCAAGCAGAAGCCCAGCGAGGGTGTCGGCCATAGACTACCTAAACACTCAAGTCTCTAGTCCAGGTTTATCGCCTATTCAGGTTCCATCCGCAAGGAGTCCGACCGAGGTTTCGACATAAGGCCCCAAACGATGTGTACAGGGTTCTGTGACACCAAACGGGCGCCGGCATGCCCGGCCACGTGCCTACCGCATCACAGTCCACCCCTCCGGTCAGCGCTGCGCACGGCCTCCAGCATACTACAAACACCAGAAACTACTTGCAACTCCTGGACAGAGGACAAGGGTGATTAAGAAGCCGAGAGGGTCCATTGGTTTCGGGCCCAATGCATGGTAGTAACTTGTCATGGATCAACCAACACAGAACTCAGTTCCTGAGGATGGCTGCAATGAGACAACCCACCATGTACTCCTACATGGCCTCTCATCGCTCCCTTTACCAAATCGTGTTCACACACTTAGCTCACAAACATTAGGACATGTTCATCACCATTCCAATTCATCCCCGATGAATCAGACCTGACACAACTCTAAGCAATAGCAGGCATAACCAGAAAGCATGAATGAGTAGGCACAACATGGTCAAACAACTCCTACTCATACTAGTGGGTTTCAACTATTTACTGTGGCAATGACAGGTCATGCAGTGGAAAGGGGTTCAACTACCGCAGCAGGTAACAGTTGAAGTGTCGTTGTCCTAATGCATTAAAAGAGAGCAAGTATCGGAAAGGTCAATGGGATTTTTGCTTGCCTGGCACTTCTGAAGATTGTAACAGTTCTTCATCGGTGTCATCGATCACATCGTCGGAACATCGTCTACTGAGAGGGGACAAGCACCGGCAAACAAGAGAGAACACAATCAATGCAATGCGACAATATGATGCATGATCATGACATGGCAATATGATGTTGGTTGAGCTAATGCAACTAGCAATCATATTAAATGAAGTTGGTTTGAACCAAAGGTTCAAATTCAAACTCCATATGTGATTATTTAATTGTCATTTAATTGATTAGACCTGATCAGCAGGTTTAACTTGTTCAAACATGCCTGAAAATGCCATAAACAGATTCCTCATATTTTTTTCATCATTTTTCACGTATAAATTATTTCATCTGAGCTACGGTTGATTTTATATAATTTTTAGAAGTTTTGAATATTTTCTGAAATAAATAAATCATTTCTTATTTATTTTAAATTCTAGAAAACACTTATTGCGTCAGCATGACGTCACTGTGATGTCAGCAGTCAACAGGGGCTGGTCCAGGTCAAACCTGATGTGTGGGGTCCACACGTCAGTGACACAGCAGTTAAACAGGCTTAAATAAACTTAACACAAGATTAAACTAAACTAAATAGGCACAAGGGCCCACATGTCAGTGTCTCGATGGTTAACTAAAATTGGTTTAGTAACTAAACTAATTTAGTAGGGCCCTGGGTCCACCTGTCATCGACCCAGGGGGGGTCATTAGCACTAATTAACGCGTACCCGCTGGAGTGACTCACCGGCGACCACAATCCGCGGCGGTGTCTCATCGGAGTGGCTCGGGTTTCGCGTACAAGGGGCGTTTTCGGGCGCGGTTAGTCCCGTTGGAAAGCTGGCACTCGGCCGCATCCAACGGTGCAAGTTGTACGACCTGAGGTGGCCAGGAACAGCACCGGCGATGAGCGAGGCGGAGGCCGGAGTACGCGCTCGGTCGTGCGCGAGGCTGCAGTGCGCAGAGAGGATAGCTGAGGTGATCTACATGCTCCTGGGAACTCCAGGAGTTCAACTACGTGCTCGGACGCGGATGAAACAAGCCATGTCCGCGGCGGCGACATGGCCGGCGGACGGGAGCTCTTGGCTCCGGCGGCAAGGCAAGCTA
Organism: Secale cereale; assembly: GCA_902687465.1. NCBI lineage: Eukaryota > Viridiplantae > Streptophyta > Magnoliopsida > Poales > Poaceae > Secale > Secale cereale. The sequence continues at coordinate 136,524,743 of LR738714.1, forward strand.
GAGGGAGGTTTGACCGCGGGAAGGAGGGGGATAACACTCGAAAGCTCACAGCGCGTTGATTGGAGTGCTCGGCGGGCTCCGGAAAGGCCTGCAGACGACAAATCGACGGCGAGAATCGCCGGCAGCCGACGAGGGGAACCGCGGCGCAGACGGTGTTAGGAGGCGTCTGGTGCCGCGTGGCTCGGCGGAGAGGTCTAGGGCAACGAGGCGGAGCTCTTGAGCCATTCAGGGAAGTGAGGGCGAGGCGGTGGCCGTGGCAACGACGAGCGCCGGCGATGGTGGCGTTCGGCCGCGCGCGTGAGAGAGGGAAGGAGAAGAGGGAGAGGTCCAGCGAGGGAGGGGAGAGAATTAGGGCGCCCAGGGCGTCGCGCTGGCGAGGTGAGAAGGGTCGGGGCCTTGCCACCGTGAAGCAGGAGGTGGCCACGGCTCGGCTGTGTGCGCGCCACGCGCAGAGCCAGTAGACGCGAGGAAGACGACGCGCGAGGGGTTGGGCTGGGCCTAACAGGCCAGCTGTCCACAGGGCTTCTAGTGGGCTGCACAGTAGGTAGGTCCAGGTAACTTTATCTCCCTTCTCTTTTCTTTCTGTTTTCTTTTTTCTTTCTTTGTAAACTTTCGGGCTTTATTAAAAATGCCAGGGCATTTCCCAAAATCATGAAACCAAGCATGGCTACAGTTTAGAATACATCCAACAGTAAACATTTTAGTTTATGATTATTTGAGCATTTAAAATAATATATAATATTTAAATGCCCAATGCAAATAAGGTATGATTTAATTCAGTGCCCAAAATATTCCACAAAAATGTTGACTATTTTTGGTTTGGTCTCAAAGCCTTGCCAAAATTATCAACATTGATGAAGGTATTTTGGGTCATTGGAAATGATTTTATTCTTGACCCTAGTTGAATTCATTTGGTGCTAGGGTTTGAACATCCCCATTTCCAGTTTCTGAGAAATTTAAACATGATGCACATGAAGACCAAGCAAGACAGGCAAGGGCTGGTCTAGGGCTGTGACAACTCACCCCCACGAAACAAGAATCTTGTCCCGAGATTCAAGCGTAGGGTAAGAAATCAGAGGGGACACTAACTAAAAAAATCTTCATGATCCAAGTGTCCTTCATATGAATGTTGATTGCTAGCATCATGTTGACCTTGAAACCCTTGCTTTTGAGGTCTTTGTCCAACACGATGATGATGAAAGAAACTCTACAAAATTGATCTTCTGAAAGATCGAGCAACTCAAGATCAACTCATGGGGTGAGACGTTGAAACATCTCTTGAACTGAGACACGGAGTACATCTCCAAAGGGATGGAGTGAAATAAATGATGAAGGTTCACCAAGTGGCAATAATTCCACACCTAACTAGAGGGTGATCGAGGTCACCAGACGGGGCACCTTGGAGAAAGTGACTCGTAGAATTATCGCCTTAAGTGGCAAAAAGAATTACTTTTGATATAGGGATCCTTGAAATTCTCTATACTAGCTTAAGGTATTCACAAATGATCGTTTGACGGAGTCCGAAAGAATGACATTCTCGGGCCAGAATGGATGATGTGGACTACCTTGTTGAAAACAACACAAGGGATGATTTTTCTTATCATCGGAATTGGATGGGACCCATGGCAATTCCACTTCTGAAGATAATCCTGAACAGCAGTGGCTGAGAAAGGCAACCCATGGAAAATTGGCACATTGGCGGTGCAAGCTGGGAACAAAGATGCAAATGCTGGGAATGATTCTGGTAACTGGGGTGAATCTCAACAGTAGAGAGTAAATCTACTCTTGAGGGGTTATAGCATAACCAAGAACACTGGGAGCAATCCCGGTTAGTGCCAGCGATAACACCTAGTGCTTGTGCGTGCTCTCAACACTTGAGCATTTCCATATTCATCAAGGTTTTACCGAAATCCGTGTCAATGGTGCTGACAACACAACATACTACCATGATGAATAGCGATGGATGATGCAGATGCAAAGGAAGATAACACTTTCTCAGATTTCACCTTAGCATGGCCAAGGGGACGAAATCTGGAGGATCGGCCGAGAGACATTTAGCACTCCGCTTCTAATGTTCTCCTTGATGTGCTAGCGCAACCCATTTATTAAAATGGTTTGGTACCTAGAACGTCAAGTAAAAGATCGAACTTCAGGAGCACAAAAATCCATAAGGAACAACTAGGGGTAAATCCTATGAAGTCCTTATGGGGAGGTGGCCAACTTCTTCAATCAAGATACTACAACAATAGGTCTTCCGGCTGGGTGTGTTGGCCACGACATACACTTTACCGGTTATCGAGAGACCAATATTACAGTTCTGGGAAAATGCTCCAACCATCATATCTGCCTAAGATTCAGTTCTGGTTGGTGTCAGGATATTCCAGACTCATCGAGTCTAGAAAGAAAATAAAAGTTTGCAACACAAATCAACGAGACGACGTTGCGGGATTCTCGGGAAGGAACTACGATAGCAAGCTCCAAAATATGAGTTGATTCTGCTACAAAACCTGTGAACACGTTGTCCCAGACAAGCATGACCACGTAGCAGTCTTATGATAAAACACTACCGAGTTCAGGTTAGGAACCATCATTGAAGATAGCGAAGTCATGTGCATGACCTACGATTAGCACAACAGACTTCATTTTCTTGAACAAATCAATCAGTGGCTTGGTGTGCTAAGGATACATATAGAGTGAAGGTTGCAAGTCTCCAAACCACAGAATACTTCGCACGTATGCATGACTGACTTGGGATGATTCCACAGGAAGCGAAACAACTTTCTCGAACTCACGGTGGCAACTTACATCAATTACACATGAATTAGGGAAAGTCTCTTCTCTCATCCAACATATGCTTCATGCACGGAACACGAAGATAATGCTTATAAGGTTTCCAATACTAACTGGATGTTCAACATGAATCATGGAGAAGGTAGCAGTGTTTCTGATGGGCTCAACAACAATTCATCCAGGTATCCACGGAGATGGAATTCCATAATTATGTGAACAAGTGATAGCATTGGTCAGACCCAAAAGATATAATGGTGTTTGCTCGAGGGATAAACCACGAGTAAGACAACATTATGAACGTCAATGGTTCTGATTTGATTTGATAATAGCCCATAATCAAATCAAAGTTTTGATACGACAATTGGTCCAATCAACTTATCACATGGACCAATTGATGAAGATATCATCTATCTTCAACACACGCAATTATACCCCTTGAAATGAACTAAGCTGGCAAGCTTTATCTTCCACATCTCCAAGTTGTTGTTTAGCTTAACCAAGTAGTTCAGGGTATCCAACACAGATTCTTGGAGAAGGGTGGCTTATAAGAAACCAACTTGATCACGAACTCAACATAGCGGTCAGGGGACAACCTGGTAATACTTCCCAGAAGTATTTGGAAAATCACGGACCACCATTATGTTACTAAGCTCGAGATCAATCTTGCTTTTCAGGGCAAGATGATATGATCAAGTGAGCGAGGGATTGATACAATCCTAACTCACTGATCAAGGAGTGCACCAGGAAAGATGTACTAGTAGCACGATCAATCCTAGAATGGTGATTCAGTAACCAACACGCTAAGAATGAGATTGTTGTCCTTTAACTACCAAGCAACGAAGTTGCTAGGAGTATTGATTTCACACATCACAATTCACTTGTCAGCATTCCAGTTACAATAACACGAAGACCAAGGAATGAACAACGATGGTGAGAAGTATTACTGTATCAAGAGTTTATAGGAGGTTGTGCAATTCCCATGACGTTCTTGACATAAAAGAGGGTAACACTCCAAGGTAAAATAGAACAAAAGTCGGATTGGCATTTTGATCTGCGGGATACAACTGCTCTGACCCAATCCTGGATATGGATAAGGTACTAGAGTTTTGTTTTTCCTAGTCATTCCAGAATAGAATGGCTTGACGAACCATAAGAGTAAAAGGCATCGATGAACACCAATGCACAACTACTCCCGACTATCAACTGATAGATGAGGGTCATAATACAACTAAAAAGGGGCAACTCAAGGAACATATAACTTTCTGAGTTGTGGGTGCATAGATTAGTATGTTGAACTAGTTCAACATATTTCCTCCAGATAACCCATGCAGAAAGGTAGAATTGACAGAGTCACAATATGAATGGAGTACTACTCAAGAATACTCTTATTGTGATATTTTGGTTCGGGAGAACTTCTGCCAAGGGTGGTTCATGGTATTGGAAGAAGGATATACCACAAACCTCGAGGATTATCACAAGGTTACAAATATCCTAAAGGGACGAGCAAATACTACCAACATGAAGTAAGTAGAATGAATCTTGGGTTCAGGAACCCATGAATGGAATACCTACTAGCTAAATGGCATCACGGGATGCTTTCGAGAATAATGGCCAGAATAATCACACTGGGAATATAAAGCATTGCTGCATTACTGGTTGATTCTCGAAGACACCTAGGGTCATAATAATAACCCCAACACATGTGTCGAGGTAACATAGTACCTCCACACACCTACTAGTGTGATTAATCTGGCCTAAAAGGACATCAGAAACAGGGAGGAAAGGTTTGCAAATGCATCAGATTATTTAGCAACCTGGGATGACTCGAACATTATAACGGCTGTAAATGCTCAAAAATTACCTTTGAGACTCATGCACAAAGATAGCATAACCACTCAACATCATCATGTCAAGGTTCTGAGACCAACAGTTGAACAAACAGAAGTAGTAGAAACTGAACTGAGGGTTGAAACCACATTAACGTGATCCTAATAAATAGAATGAGAATCCTAGTTCTCAATCCCCGTAGAAAGAAGAAGGTGACTCAGATCAGAAGGTCATGGGGTAAAGGAGTAAAAAGAGCCTTACGTTCCCTTCAACAATCAATTCCCTTAATATAACTAAAGAGTTTCTAGACACAACTTCGACCAGTTTGGCTTGCTAATCCTACAGGCAGTCAGGCTTTGATACCAAAGTTGTCAGTACCCCGATTCTAAGTCACACAGGTCTAGCCTGTAACACATCATATCACTTTGCGGCCTCACGCGCGGTATCCCCACGGGTGCCACCTTACCTGGCCCGGGACCGTTTGCGCATTTTGGCACATGTATATGATAGTGTCGCTAGCATCCATATGACAGAGAACCCGGTCCGACATGACTAGTTATAAAACAAAGTTGGCGCTAAATTATAGAGACAGGCATACATGCCCCAGCAACGAATGTGTCGGTCATCAACGTATGAACCCAAGTCGTAGCAAGCTACAAGGACTTAAAGGAACAACGCGTGACATTTCCCCTAAGGGACACACACAGGAACGAAGAAGGACACATGCCGGCCAGCCTAAGTGTTCCGGAGCAGTAGCAAGCTATCAAGGCTCAGTGGAAGTACTAGGAGACATTTCCCTGTAAGATAGGCTACCAAGGGTAAACAACTAGGTGTCGGATCCCACACATAGCAATACACATTACACGTACGCATAACATGCAAGTATGTGTTGTACAACATGGCATCACAACATAACTCAACAACTCATATAGAAAAAGGCCCAGAAAGCCATCATAGCATTTATTACAAATAGAGGTCACATGACCCAACATACAAAGCATACAGGCAACAGAAGCATAACATGTCTGAGTACAGACCACTACAAATGAAAAAGGCTGAGAAGCCTGACTATCTACAAGACCCTCCCAAGGGTACAAGATCGTAGCTGAGGTAACAAGCTAAACGTCGAAGTCCACGCGGAACCACTAGTGGGACTGAAGTCTCTCTGCAAAAACATAAATTAAGCAAACGTGAGTACAAAGGTACTCAGCAAGACTTACATCAGAACTAACTACATATGCATCAGTATCAACAAAGGGGAAGGTGGGGTTTGACTGCAGCAAGCCAACTTTGACTCAGTGGCTATTCTGAACTATGACTGCAAGTAACTCTTTTGAGGTGGCACACACGAGTCCACATATTCACCAATCAATACACCACTATGGATCCGCTCCCGTCTCCTTACGAGAAGGCCATCCATAGCACTCACGCTTATCTTGCGTGTTTTAGAGTATCCACTTTCACTTGTCTATGAACTGTACAGGTAACCCAGAAGTCCATTTCCGCGGACACGGCTATTCGAATAGATCATATATAACCCTGCAGGGGTGTACTTCTTCACACACGCTCTCACCACTTACCGCCGTTTACACGACATGTACTCAGCAACCTTCAAGCGGAAGCCCAGCGAGGGTGTCGGCCACAGCCTACCTAAACACTCAAGTCTCTAGTCCAGGTTTATCGCCTATTCAGGTTCCATCCGCAGGGAGTCCGGCTGAGGTTTCGACATATGGCCCCGAACGATGTGTACAGGGTTACGCGACACCAAACGGGCACCCGGCATGCCCGGCCATGTGCCTACTGCATCACAGCCCACCCCTCCGGTCAGTGCTGCGCACGGCCTCCAGCATACTACAAACTCCAGAAACTACTTGCAACTCCTGTACAGAGGACAAGGGTGATTAAGAAGCCGAGAGGGTCCATTGGTTTCGGGCCCAATGCATGGTAGTAACTGGTCATGGATCAACCAACACAGAACTCAATTCCTGAGGACGGCTGCAATGAGACAACCCACCATGTACTCCTACATGGCCTCTCATCGCTACCTTTACCAAATCGTGTTCACACACTTAGCTCACACACATTAGGACACGTTTATCACCATTCCAATTCATCCCCGATGAATCAGACCTGACACAACTCTAAGCAATAGCAGGCATAACCAGAAAGCATGAATGAGTAGGCACAACATGGCTCAAACAACTCCTACTCATACTAGTGGGTTTCAACTATTTACTGTGGCAATGACAGGTCATGCAGTGGAAAGGGGTTCAACTACCGCAGCAGGTAACAGTTGAAGCGTTGTTGTCCTAATGCATTAAAAGAGAGCAAGAGCGAGAGAGTGGGATTGTATCGGAATGCTCAATGGGATTTTGCTTGCCTGGCACTTCTGAAGATAGTAACAGTTCTTCATCGGTGTCATCGATCACATTGTCGGAACAGCGTCTACATAGAGGGGACAAGCACCGGCAAACAAGGAGAACACAATCAATGCAATGTGACAATATGATGCATGATCATGACATGGCAATATGCTGTTGATTGAGCGAATGCAACTAGCAACCATATTAAATGAAGTTGGTTTGAACCAAAGGTTCAAATTCAAACTCCATATGTGATTATTTAATTGTCATTTAATTGATTTGACCTGATCAGCAGGTTTAACTTGTTCGAACATGCATGAAAATGCCATAAACATACTTCTCATATTTTTTGATCATTTTTCATATATAAATTATTTTCATCTGAGCTACGGTTGATTTTATATGATTTTTAGAAGTTTTGAATATTTTCTGAAATAAATAAATCATTGCTGATTTATGTAAAATTCCAGAAAACACTTATTGCGTCAGCATGACGTCATTGTGATGTCAGCAGTCAACAGGGGCTGGTCCAGGTCAAACCTGATGTGTGGGTTCCACACGTCAGTGACACAGCAGTTAAACAGGCTTAACTAAACTTAATAGAAGATTAAACTAAACTAAACAGGCACAGGGGCCCACATGTCAGTGTCTTGGTGGTTAACTAAAATTGGTTTAGTAACTAAACTAATTTAGTAGGGCCCTGGGTCCACCTGTCATCGACCCAGGGGGGGGTCATTAGCACTAATTAACGCGTACCCGCCGGAGTGACTCGCCGGCGACCACAATCCGCGGCGGTGTCTCGCCAGAGTGGCTCGGGTTTCGCGTACAAGGGGCATTTTCGGGTGCGGTTAGTCCCGTTGGAAAGCTGGCACTCGGCCGCATCCAATAGTGCAAGCTGTACGACCTGAGGTGGCCGGGAACAGCGCCGGCGACGAGCGAGGCGGCGGCCGGAGTACGGGCTCGGTCGTGCGCGAGGCTGCAGTGCGCGGAGAGGCTAGCTGAGGTGATCTACAGGCTCCTGGGAACTCCAGGAGTTCAACTACGTGCTCGGACGCGGATGAAACAAGCCATGTCCGAGGCGGCGACATGGCTGGCGGACGGGAGCTCTCGGCTCCGACGGCAAGGCAGGCTAGAGGGGGGTTTGACAGCGGGAAGGAGGGGGAGAACACTCGGTAGCTCACAGCGTCTTGATTGGAGTGCTCGGCGGGCTCGGGAGAGGCCTGCAGACGACGAATCGACGGCGAGGATCGCCGGCAGCCGACGAGGGGAACGGCGGCGCAGAAGGCGTTCGGAGGCGTCTGGTGCCGCGTGGCTCGGCGGAGAGATCTAGGGCCACGAGGCGGAGCTCTTGAGCCAGTCAGGGAAGCGAGGGGGAGGCGGTGGCCGTGGCAACGACGAGCGGCGGCAATGGTGGCGTTCGGCCGCGTGCGTGAGAGAGGGAAGGAGAAGAGGGAGAGGTCCAGCGAGGGAGGGGAGAGAATCAGGGCGCCCAGGGCGTCGCGCTGGCGAGGTGAGAAGGGCCGGGGCCTTGCCACTGCGAAGCAGGAGGTGGCCGCGGCTCGGCTGTGTGCACGCCACGCGCAGAGCCAGTAGGCGCGAGGAAGACGACGCGCGAGGGGTTGGGCTAGGCCTAACAGGCCGGCTGTCCACAGGGCTTCTAGTGGGCTGCACAGTAGGTAGGTCCAGGTAACTTTCTCTCCCTTCTCTTTTCTTTCTGTTTTCTATTTTCTTTCTTTGTAAACTTTAGGGCTTTATTAAAAATGCCAGGGCATTTCCAAAAATCATGAAACCAAGCATGGCTACTGTTTAGAATAAATCCAACAGTAAACATTTTAGTATATGATTATTTGAGCATTTAAAATAATATATAATATTTAAATGCCCAATGCAAATAAGGTATGATTTAATTCAGTGCCCAAAATATTCCACAAAAATGTTCACTATTTTTGGTTTGGTCTCAAAGCCTTGCCAAAATTATCAACATTGATGAAGGTATTTTGGGTCATTGGAAATGATTTTATTCTTGACCCTAGTTGAATTCATTAGGTTCTAGGGTTTGAACATCCCCATTTCCAGTTTCTGAGAAATTTAAACATGATGCACATGAAGACCAAGCAAGACAGGCAAGGGCTGGTCTAGGGCTGTGGCAGCCAGTCTACATGGTCCACCTAATAACCCTTGAAGTGTCCAACAACAATATCCACTTCTTGTCTATACGCTGCCATAAGTGGATCTTTAGAATCCCACTTACCAGACACATGTTGAGCCACCAGGTCTGAATCGCCAAAACATTTGACCCGGCTTAAATTCATCTCTTTAGCTATTCGTAGACCATGGAGGAGAGCTTCATACTCAGCTGCATTGTTAGTACAAGGGAACATTAGGCGGAGGACATAACAGAACTTATCACCTCGTGGGGAACTTAATACGACTCCAGCCCCGAGCCCTCCAATTGCCTGGATCCGTCAAAGTGAATCGTCCAGTATGTATGATCCGCCTTTTCCTCTGGTGCCTGCAACTCTGTCCAGTCGTTGATGAAGTCCACCAGTGCTTGATATTTGATTGCGGTATGAGGTACATACTTCAACCCGTGGGGACTAAGTTCAATGGCCCATTTTGCAACCCGACCGGTCGCTTCTCTGTTCTGAATTATATCGCCGAGGGGCTGAACTGACCACGGTGATTGGATGACCTCGAAAATACTGCTTCAGCTTTCGGTTTGCCATGAAGACTCCATATACCAACTTCTGCCAATGCGGGTATCTATGCTTTGACTCAATGAGCACCTCGCTGATGTAGTAAACCGGCCATTGAACCGGGTATTCCTTTCCTGTCTCCTTGCGCTCTACCACGATGGCAACGCTCACTGCTCGGGCGTTAGCAGCCACGTATAGCAACAGCGGCTCATTATCAACTGGGGCAGCAAGGACCGGCGGCTCTTCCAATTGCTTCTTCAAATCTTCACACGCAGCATCAGGAGCATCACTCCAGACAAAACGGTCTGTCTTTTTCATCATCTGGTAAAGTGGGATGGCCTTCTCCCCCAAACGGCTGATAAACCAGCTGAGCGCCGCCATGCGCCCTGCCAAGCGTTGGACATCGTTGATGCCTGTCGGTTTAGCCAAGAATGTAATCGCCTTGATCTTCTCCGGATTAGCTTCAATTCCTCTGTTTGACACCAGGAACCCCAGGAGTTTGCCTGCCGGAACACCAAAAACACACTTGGCCGGGTTAAGCATCATTTTATAGACCCGGAGATTATCAAAGGTTTCCTTCAAGTCCGTTATCAACATCTCCTCTTTCCTGGATTTTACCACAATATCGTCCACATAAGTGTGAACGTTCCGCCCAATCTACCCATGAAGACAATTCTGCACACATCGTTGATAGGTCGCCTGGGCACTCTTGAGACCGAAAGGCATAGATACGTAGCAGAAGGCCCCAAAGGGAGTTATGAAGGCCGTTTTCTCCTGGTCCTTAACTGCCATCTTGATCTGATGATAACCCGAATAAGCATCCAAAAAACTTAAGCGTTCACAGCCCGCCGTAGCATCAATGATTTGATCAATACAAGGGAGGGCAAAGGGATCAGTTGGGCAAGCTTTGTTCAGATCTGTGTAAACAACACACATTCGCCAAGTGTCGTTCTTCTTAAGCACTAGCACCGGATTAGCTAGCCACTCTGGATGAAACACCTCAATTATAAAGCATGCCGCCAAGAGCCTAGCCACTTCTTCACCAATTGCCTTGCGCCTTTCTTCGTTGAAGCGGCGGAGAAACTGTTTAACTATTTTAAACTTGGGATTAATATTGAGAGTGTGCTGAGCAAGTTCCCTCGGTACACCTGGCATGTCAGAAGGTTTCCATGCAAAAATGTCCTGATTCTCACGGATGAACTCGATGAGCGCGCTTTCCTATTTTGGACCTAGGTTAGCACTGATGGTGAATTGTTTGGATGAATTGCCAGGAACAAAGTCAACCTACTTGGTCTCATCAGCTGATTTGAACTTCAAGGCCGGATCATGCTCTGTGGTTGGCTTTTTCAGCGGAGACATATCTGCCAGATCAACATTATCTTTATAAAATTTCAGCTCCTTAGTTGCACAAACCGCCTCGGCATAAGCTACATCACCTTCTTCGCACTCCAAAGCAATCTTGCGACTCCCATGAACTGTAATGGTTCCCTTGTGACCCGCCATCTTGAGCTGTAGATAAACATAACAAGGCCTTGCCATGAATTTAGCATAAACCGGCCGCCCGAACAGGGCGTGATACGGGCTCTTGATCTTTACCACTTCAAAGGTCAAAGTTTCGGACCTTGAGTCCTGCTCATCCCCAAAGGTGACTTCCAAGTCTATCTTACCGACCGGGTATGCCGATTTACCAGGCACCACTCCGTGAAAAACCGTGTTGGACTGCCGAAGCTTTTTGTCTGTCAAACCCATGCGAAAGAAAGTCTCGTAATATAAGATGTTGATGTTGCTTCCTCCGTCCATGAGCACTTAGGTGAATTTATAGCCCCCAACTTGAGGTGCCACAACTAGAGCCAGCTGGCTCGGATTATCAACTCGGGGTGGGCGGTCCTCTCGACTCCACACAATGGGATGTTCTGAACAGCGCAGGTAGCGTGGCACCGCTGGTTCAACAGAATGTACTGCCCTCTTGTAAACTTTCTGATCACGTTTGCATAAGCTTGTGGTGAAGACGTGATACTGCCCTCTACTCAACTGCTTTGGATTACTCTGATATCCGGACTGCTGCTGTTGCTCATTGCCCTGATTGTTATAACCACCCTGGCCGTGCTGCTGGTTATGCTGATTGTGCCCTTTCTGGTTGCTATGATTATTCTGGTTACCTTGGAACCCTGAACCGGATCCACCGCCTTGATAACCCGGCCCGTGAAAACCAGGGCCTGAACCGTCGGACGGTCCATGATCATACCGGGACCGGTTCATGATTTCCTTCATAATAAAGCAGTCCTTCCAGACGTGCGTAGCTGGCTTTTCATGTGTGCCGTGCCTCGGGCAAAGTATGTTCATCTGGCATTCCAGATTGATAGGCGGTCTCCCAATCCGCGGGGGTGGTCTACCCTTGCGGCGCTGGCCATTCTCCTGAGCATTGGTGTTAGCCACAAAATCTGAATTACTATCCCCTTTACACTTACCGCTATATCCTTGATTCGTTGCGCCAGGCTGTGGCGCTTTACCGCTCTTCTTTGCTTTTCCTAACTTCTCATCATCAGACTCTGGATACTTGGTGCTATCTGAATCCACATACTTCACCAGGGCCCCCATGAGTGTCCCCATGTCATCACAATGATGCTTCAGTCGTCCCAGCTTCAGCTTCAGAGATTCAAACCGGCAGTTGCCTTCTAAAGTAACCACTGTTGTGTCCGGACTGATGCGGTCTGAGGAATGTAAGATTTCTGACACTCGGCGTACCCAATTACTCGTTGATTCGTTTTCACCTTGAACGCAGGCCGCCAAGTCCACGATGGACATGGGCTGCTTACACGTATCCTTGAAATTATTGATAAACCGGCGCCGTAACTCGGCCCATGACCCGATGGAATTATGTGGTAACCCCTTTAGCCAGGCACGAGCCATGCCCTCCAGCATCATAGTGAAGTATTTAGCACACGCCGCATCATCCACATCAAGCATCTCCATCGCCATCTCGTAGCTTTCAACCCAGGCTTCAAGAGACAGGTCCGCGGTATAGTTGGGCACCTTGCGCGGTCCTTTAAAGTCCTTGGGCAGTTTTACGTTGCGTAAAGCGGGAGTAAGACACGGTACTCCCAAGGAGCTGGACATGACTCCCGGTTCAATCGTGGTAGATGGACGAACTGGCGTTGGCTGACGGTTTTCGTATTGTGCTGCTAGCTCGGCCTCCCGGCGCTGCCTGCCTTGATCCACTACGTCTTGAGCGTTCGCATCTCCCCGTGCTGGATTATCCCTCCGCGGTGGGTTACATTTTCGCGCGCTGCTTGGCACGGCTGGCTTCTCCAGGTGCCTACTGTCACTACGGCTTGGGCGAGGGGTGGAGTGAATCCTTTCGCGGCTGTGAGAATAAGCTTGCTGTTGGGTTAGAGCCGTCTCCAAAAACTCCCTAGCCCGCCGTGCCTCCACCGCTATAGGGGATGCTCCTTCAATGGGAAGTGCGGCCAGTCATGAAGCGGCGGCAACTATGTTATCCAACGGGTTGGAGTAATGACCGGGAGGGGTAGGTACACGCTGTGATGGAATGGCCTGGCGAGTTGGCTCCGCGTCCTGTGGCTGGATTGATGCTCCGGTGCCAGGCACTCCTCCCCGGTTGACCTCCGGCTGGTTACTGGTTCCTGCTCAGGGCGTATTGAAAAGGTTCCTCTCTTCGTAAACCGGCGGCAGGCGGGATTGTTGCCTCCTCCTCATTACATCATGCGAAGCAGTTTGATTCAACATGAGCCGGTAAGTCTGAGCATCTAGCTCGGCCTTCCTTGCAACCATCCTGGTATTCTCAGTGGCTAAATCCAATTTTGCTTGATCTATCTAGCTCTTCACCTGAGCAACTTCTGCATCATGTTGTTCTTTATTGGCCTGGGCCACCTCTGCAGTTAACAACGCCATCAACTTGTCAACTAAGGTAGTTAATACCTGAACCAGTGACTGAACCGGGCCACCAGCCCTAGCCGCTGCTGCCGCCAGATCCGATGTTAATGTCACCGCAGTTGAAGACTGTTGCACATGTTGCGATCCGGCCATGAATACTGCGACCCGGTTTGGCGGATCTAGGGGATCCAGAATACTGTCACCATCGGAACAGCCCCCAGACCGGCCATCATGTAGCAAGTATAAAGATTCTGTTTCTCCGGAGGACGAGACGTCACCGGAATAAACGACGGTCTCACCGCCAGATTCTGATCCATCTTCAGCTTGCACTCCATGAACCGCTCCGAAAAAGACGTGCTTCATGGCGGGCCGAATCCGGGCGGGTCTTGCACGCTGAGCCAGCTCGACGATGTTGGGGAAGATGTCCGGCTCAGGGCCCGGTTTGCCGATCTTGCCGATGGAGACGTGGATGCCACAAAAGGGGACCCGGTACCCGTATTCGATTGAATCGGCCTCGGGGGCCCAGCCTGCATCGTCAATGTAGATCTTGCCGCGATGACTCTTAGTCATGTGGCCCACTGTGTAGCCTTTGAGTCCTTCAAAGCTGCCCTTCAAGAACTTGAAACCATTGTGCGATAGCCCCACGGTGGGCGCCAACTGTCGTGGTTTTGTCACGGCATATTTCCTAGCAAAAGGACTTAGTCGTGAGGCCATCGCTACGGGTTATCTTAAAGGGGTTAAAGCGGACAAAGACACAAGGGTTTTATACTAGTTCGGTCCCTTCGATGAGGGTAAAAGCCTACGTCTAGTTTGGTGTAATATTGCTAGGGTTTCGATGACCAGGGAGCGAATACGCTTTGCCTGTGTCTTGAGTTGTTGTTCTCTGCCCTTGAACCGTCACCGGGTCATCCCCTTATATACACGAGGTGACGCCCGGTCCGGTTTACAGAGTCCTGAGGCCGGCTCATAAACGTGTCCGGCTCGGTCTCTATCTTTTCTACCTTACATCACAAGTTACACGCCGTATGGCGGTTTACAAATCATGGGCCCTAACACCTCTTGGGCTCTAAACCTTTCTGGTACAAAGTGTCACACTCCATGCTCCGCTGGGCTTCAATAAAAATAATCTTGACAGGCATAAACCGGCCCCTCTTGGGCTGTTTATACCCAGTAGTAATATCCCTAACATGGATCGCAACAGTTTTCGAGGGTAGAGTATTCAACCCAAATTTACTGATTCGACACAAGGGGAGTCAAAGAATACTCTCAAGCATTAGCAGTTGAGTTCTCAATTCAACCACACCTAGAAGACTTAATATCTGCAGCAAAGTATTTAGTACCAAAGTAGTATGGAAATAACGGTAACAGTGGCAAAAGTAGCGGTAGCAGTTTTGTAGTGATTGTAACCGTAGCAGCGGAAAATTAAATAAACAAAGAGCAATATATGAAAATCTCGTAGGCACTGGATCAATGATGGATAATATGTCGGATGCGATTCCTCATGTAATAGTTATAACATAGGGTGACACAGAACTAGCTCCAGTTCATCAATGCAATGTAGGCATGTATTCCGAATATAGTCATACGTGCTTATTTGAAAGAACTTGCATGACATCTTTTGTCCTACCCTCCCGTGGCAGCGGGGTCCTATTGGAAACTGAGGGATATTATGGCCTCCTATCAATAGAGTACCGGACCAAAGCATTAACACTTAGTGAATACATGAACTCCTCAAACTACGATCGTCACCAGGAGTGGTCTCGATTATTGTCACTTCAGGGTTGCCGGATCATAACACATAGTAGGTGACTATTAACTTGCAAGATAGGATCAAGAACTCACATATATTCATGAAAACATAATAGGTTCATATCTGAAATCATGGCACTCGGGCCCTAGTGACAAGCATTAAGCATGGAAAAGTCATAGCAACATCAATCTCAGAACATAGTGGATACTAGGTATCAAACCCTAACAAAACTAACTCGATTACATGGTAAATCTCATCCAACCTATCACCGTCCAGCAAGCCTACGATAGAATTCCTCACGCGCGGCGGTGAGCATCATGGAATTGGTGATGGAGGAAAGTTGATGATGAGGACGGCGACGATCTCCACTCTCCGGAGCCCCAAACGGACTCCAGATCAGCCCTCCCAAGAGAGATTAGGGCTTGGCGTCGGCCCCGTATCATAAAATGCGACGAATCCTTCTCTTTGATTTTTTTCTTCCTGAACGTGAATATATGGAGTCGGAGCTGAGGTCGATGGAGCGTCAGGGGGCCCATGAGACAGGGGGGCGCGCCCCCACCCTCGTGGACAGGGTGTGGGCCCCTGGTCTAGATTCTTTTGCCAGTATTTTTTATATATTCCAAAATAATTCTCCATTGATTTTCATGTCATTCCGAGAAGTTTTATTTCTGCACAAAAATAACACCATGGCAGTTCTGCTGAAAACAGCGTCAGTCCGGGTTAGTTCCATTCAAATCATGAAAGTTAGAGTCCAAAACAAGGGCAAAAGTGGTAGATACGGTGGAGACATATCAACTCCCCCAAGCTTACACCTTTGCTTGTTCTCAAGCAATTCAGTTGATAAACTGGAAGTGATAAAGATAAACTTTCACAAACTCTGTTTGCTCTTGTTGTTGCAAATATGTAAAGCCAACATTCAAGTTTTCAGCAAAGATTATGAACTAACCACATTCACAATAACTTCCAGGTCTCATGTTTACTCATATCAATGGCATAATCAACTAGCGAGCAATAATAATAAACCTCGGATGACAACACTTTCTCAAAACAATCATAATATGATATAATAAGATGGTATCTCGCTAGCCCTTTCTGAGACCGCAAAACATAAATGCGGAGCACCTCCGAACATCAAGGACTAACTAGACATTGTAATTCATGGTAAAAGAGATCTAGTCACAATCATACCCAATGTAAATTAATAGCAATGCATGCAAATGACAGCGGTGCTCTCCAACTGGTGCTTTTTAATAAGAGGATGACGACTCAACATAAAAGTAAATAGATAGGCCCTTCGCAAAGGGAAGCAGGGATTTGAAGAGGTGCCAGAGCTCGAGTATTGAAATAGAGATAAATAATATTTTGAGCGGTATACTTTCATTGTCAACATAACAACCAAGAGATCTCGATATCTTCCATGCTACACACATTATAGGTGGTTTCCAAACAGAATGGTAAAGTTTATACTCTCCCAACCGCCAACAAGCACACTCCATGGCCATCTGAATCCATGGGGTACCGTCCATACCAACAACAGCCCTGGGGGAGTTTTGTTTAATTATTTTTATTTGATTTGAGCATGGGACTGGGAATCCCAGTTACTAGCCATTTTCTCGTGAATGATAAGCGGAGTCCACTCATCTTGAGAATAACCCACCTAGAATGGAAGATATAGACAGCCCTAGTTGATACATGAGCTGTTCGAGCATACAAAACAGAATTTCATTTGAAGGTTTATAGTTTGGCAGATATAAATTTACTTGGAACAGCAGGTAGATACCGCATATAGGAAGGTCTGGTGGACTCGTATGGAATAACTTTGGGGTTTATGGAAGTGGATGCACAAGCAGTATTCCCGCTTAGTACAAGTGAAGGCTAGAAAGAGACTGGGAAGCGACAGCTAGAGAGCGACAACAGTCATGAACATGCATTAAGATTAATCAACAATGAGTGCAAGCATCAGTAGGATATAAATCACCATGAACATAAATTTCGTGGAGGCTATGTTAATTTTGTTTCAACTAAATGAGTGATCATGTGCCAAGTCAAACCACTTGAATCCTTCAAAGGAGGATGCCACCCTATCATACCACATCACAACCATTTTAATAGCATGTTGGCACGCAAGGAAGACCATTATAAACTCCTAGCTAATTAAGTATGGCATGAGCAGCTATGATCTCTAATTGTCATTGCAAGCATGTTTCATTCATAATAGGCTGAATCGGGAACGATGAACTATCATATTTACAAAAAAAGAGGTCAAGTTCATACCAGCTTTTCTAATCTCAATCAATCCATCATATATTGTCATTATTGCCTTTCACTCGCATGACCAAACGGTGTGGATAATAATAATAGTGCAGGTGCATTGGACTAAGCTGGAATCTACAAGCATTTAATACAGGGGAGAAGACAAGGTAATATGGTTCTTGGTTAAATAAAAAATAATGCATATGAGAGCCACTAAACAATTTCATCATGGTCTTATCCTCCTGACCCCCAAAGAAAAGAAAAGAAATAAAACTATTTACATGGGAAAGTTCCCAACAAGCAAAAGAAGAACGAGAAATCTTTTTGGGTTTTCTTTTAGTTACTACTACTACAGGCATGGAAAGTAAACTTGCTAAAAGCTACAACTAATATATTTTTTGTTTTTCTTAAGGTTTTTCTAACACACAAGAAAAAGACTTAGAAAAGAAAATAAACGAGCATGGAAGGTACAATGAAAAAGTATGAGCACCGACTACTCGAATGAGTGTGTGAACATGAATGTAATGTCGGTGAGAAATAAGTACTCCCCCAAGCTTAGGCTTTTGGCCTAAGTTGGTCTATGGCCAGTGCTGGCCTGACTGATACCCAAAGTCGTAGTTGGGGTTGTACTGAGATGCGGTGGCTATTGCATGATGAGCTGCAACTTGGAAACGAGCCGCCTTCGTCCTCTCCTCATACCCGTTCGCCTCCTCCCTAGTTACAGTATATCTCCTTTTCGCCTGAAAGTCAAAGAAAGCAGGAGGAGGGAGAGCAATATGGACAGTGCGACGCCTGTCAATGATTAGTCGGTACTGGAGGGATTGTTCATCCCTCTCAACGAACTGATGGTGAACCATAGCGTTATAATCTAGATAAGTAGGAGGCCACTTCGCATCGTTCTCATGTATGGGCACATGAAGATAATTAGCCATGCGAGTTGCATAAATTCCACCAAACGAATCTCCATTTAAACCATTAAGATGTAACCTTTGTGCAACAATGGCCCCCAAATTATATTGTTTATCACCTAATTCCGCACTTTTAAGGACACCAAGATCCGGAACGCACATGTGGCAAGCCTGAGCTTTGTCGTTAATGCATCTACCAATGAGGAGAGCAAAGTAATGTATAGTAGGGAAATGAATGCTCCCTATGGTAGCTTGGGTGATTTCTCCAGATTCCCCCATAGTGATACTAGCTAAAAAGTCCTTATAATCAGATTTGCGAGGTTCACCAACATTACCCCACTGTGGGAGTTTACACGCATCATTAAAATCCTGTAGGTCCATAGTATAAGATTTATCATAAAGATCAAATAAGACAATGTGAGAATTGCATGAGGATGTAAATTTAAAATCATCTCACAAAGGAATCAGCTAGGTAATAGTATTGTGGGCACTTATCTGACACGAAGTACTCAATATCAGCATTACACACATATGTGTAAATTCTTCCTTGATGCATGCCTGGATCATAAACTCCTCTGACGGTCATTCACAAGGCCGCACTTGAACTTCTCTCGGTAGTTCATCGTCCGGCTCACGTATCGCGAGCCTTGGTCCTTGCTTCCTTGAGGAACCACCTTGGTAGATTTTCCTACGCATTTTTTCTGGAAAATTTCTAAAAAATTTAGTGACTCAAAATAAAAGTGAACCAAACTCAACAAGATCGATATCATCTACTCCCACAAGTGCCTAGAGACTATATCATGCACGAGAACTACTTTTGACCACATAAATTCGACATGCAAGCTCAAGAATAGGGTCACCTTAGCAGCAAAAATTTGCAATAAATAAAGCACTGGACCAAAAACTAATTGTACCATGGGATGAGTCACATACCGAAGACCAATCTCGCCAAACAGTTTTGTGAATGGAGCTTTGAGCAAGGAGATCGAAAATGGCAGCAAGATGAGTTAGAACACGAGTTTGAGCTCTGAGAGGATTTTTTTTCTCGAGAAAGATGAAGTGTGTGGGTGCTAGAGTAAGCGGAGACGAGCCATGTGGGGCCCACGAGGCAGGGGTGACGCGCCCTGTACCCTCGTGGCCAGGTGCTGGCTCCCCCTGCTGTGTTCTCAGTGCCAAATATTCTTAAATATTCTAGAAAAAATCATATTTCATTTTTGGGGCATTCGGAGAACTTTTATTTTCGGGGTATTTTTTTGTTGCACGATTAACTAAAAAAGTAGACAGAAAATACCAATTTTTCTTTATTTAATCTAAATAACAGAAAGTAAAAAAAGGGTACTAAGAGTTGTGCTTTCTAAATTCATCCATCTCATGCTCATCAAAAGGAATCCATTAACAAGGTTGATCAAGTCTTGTTAATAAACTCTTTCCGGAGAACATGAAACCGGAGAATTTTCGAATAACACTGGGTTACCTCAATGGGGATATGTATATCCCCAACAATAAGAATATCGTATTTCTTCTTGACAGTAGGAAGAGGAAATTCAAAACCTCCAATAGTGATCATTGTATTTTTTCCAATAGAATTGATACTACGGACGTGAGGTTGTTTCCTTGGAAAGTGTACCGTATGCTCATTACCATTCACATGAAAAGTGACATTGCCTTTGTTGCAATCAACAATAGCCCCTGCAGTATTCAAAAAGGGTCTACCAAGGATAATCGACATACCTCGGGAATATCAAGAATAACAAAGTCCGTTCAAATAGTAACTTTTGCAACCACGACGGGCACATCCTCACAAATACTGACAGGTATAGCAGTTGATTTATCGGCCATTTGCAAAGATATTTCGGTAGGTGTCAACTTATTCAAATCAAGTCTACGATATAAAGAGAGAGGCATAACACTAACACCGGCTCCAAGATCACATAAAGCAGTTTTAACATAGTTTCTTTTAATGGAGCATGGTATAGTTGGTACTCCTGGATCTCCTAGTTTCTTTGGTATTCCACCTTTAAAAGTATAATTGGCAAGCATGGTGGAAATTTTAACCTCCAGTATCTTTCTTTTATTTGTCACAATATCTTTCATATACTTAGCATAAGGATTTGTTTTAAGCATATCAGTCAAACGCATATGCAAAAAGATACGTCTAATCATTTCAGCAAAGTGCTCAAAATCCTCATCATCCTTTTAATTGGATGGTTTAGGAGGAATAGGAATGGGTTTCTGAACCTATTGTTCTCTTTCTTTACCGTGCTTCCTAGCAACAAAGTCTCTTTTATCATAACGTTGATTCTTTGATTGTGGGTTATCAAGATCAACAACAGGTTCAATCTCTACATCATCGTTATTGCTAGGTTGAGCATCATCATGAACATCATCATTAACATTATCACTAGGTTCATGTTCATTACCAGATTGTGTTTCAGCATCAGAAATAGAAATATCATTGGGATTCTCAGGTGTGTCAACAACAGGTTCACTAGAAGCAGGCAAAGTCCTATCATTTTTCTTTTTCTTCTTCTTAGAAGGACTAGGTGAATCAACATTAGTTCTCTGAGAATCTTGCTCAATTCTCTTAGGGTGGCCCTCAGGATACATAGGTTCCTGAGTCATTCTACCACCTCTAGTCACAACTCTAATAGCATTGTCATTTTTCTTACTATTTAATTCATTGAGCAAATCATTTTGTGCTTTAAGTACTTGTTCTACTTGAGTGGTAACCATAGAAGCATGTTTACTAATGAGTTTAAGTTCACCTTTAACTCTAGACATATAATCACTTAAGTGTTCAGTCATATAAGCATTACGTTTAAATTGTCTACCAACATAAGCATTGAAGTTTTCTTGTTTAACAATAAAATTGTCAAACTCCTCTAAGCATTGGCTACTAGACTTATAACGAGGAATATCACCTTCATCAAATCTATAGAGAGAATTTACCTTTACTACCTGTGTCGGGTTATCAAGACCATGTATTTCTTCAATAGGTGATAAATTCTTAACATCTTCAGCTTTAATACCTTTTTCTTTCATAGATTTCTTTGCCTCTTGCATATCTTCAAGACTGATAAACGGAACACCCCTTTTCTTCAGAGTTGACTTATGAGTTGGTTCAGGAAGTGTCCAATTGTTTTCATTACTCAGCATATTATTCAATAGCAATTCAGCTTGATCAACACTTCTTTCCCTGAAAACACAACCAGCACAACTATCCAAGTGGTCTCAGGAAGCATCGGTTAGTCCATTATAAAAGATATCAAGTATTTCATTTTTATTAAGAGGATGATCAGGCAAAGCATTAATTAATTGGAGAAGCCTCCCCCAAGCTTGTGGGAGACTCTCTTCTTCAATTTGCACAAAATTATATATTTCCCTTAAGGCAGCTTGTTTCTTATGAGCGGGAAAATATTTAGCAGAGAAGTAATAAATCATATCCTGGGGACTACACACACAACTAGGATCAAGAGAATTAAACCATGTTTTAGCATCACCCTTTAATGAGAACGGAAATAGCTTAAGGATATAGTAGTAACGAATTTCTTACTCATTGGTGATTAGGGTGGCTATATCATTCAACTTAGTAATATGTGCCACAACAGTTTCAGATTCATAGCCATGGAAAGGATCAGATTCAACCAAAGTAGTTAACTCAGGATCGACAGAGAAATCATAATCCTTATCAGAAATACAGATAGGTGAAGTAGCAAAAGCAGGGTCGTATTCATTCTAGCATTCAAAGATTTTTCTTTCAGTTTAGCTAATAGTTTCTTAAAATCATACCTATCATTGCAAGCTCAAAGATCTCTAGCAGTTTATTCATCCATAACATAACCCTCAGGCACAACAGGAAATTTATATCTAGGGGGAGAATCTTCATCATCACTTTGATCTATATTATAAGTTTCAATAATTTCATTCTCTCTAACCCTAGAAATTTGTTGATCAAGAAATTCACCTAATGGCACAATATTATCAAGCATAGAAGTAGTTTAATCAAAAGTATCATGCATAGCAGAAGTGGCATCATCAATAACATACGACATATTAGATTCAATAGCTGGTGTAGGTTTTGCAAATTTACTCATAACAGAGGGTGAATCAAGTGCAGACCTAGATGACAGTTCCTTACCTCCCCTCGTAGTTGAGGGAAATATCTTGGTTTTTTCATCTCTCAAGTTCTTCGTAGTGATAAACAAATATAAATCCCAAGTGACTCAAAGAATATAGCTATGCTCCCCGGCAACGGTGCCAGAAAATAGTCTTGATAACACACAAGTATAGGGGACCGCAACAGTTTTGGAGGGTAGAGTATTGACCACAAATTTATTGATTTGACACAAGGGGAGCCAAAGAATTCTCTCAAGTATTAGAAGTTGAGTTGTCAATTCAACCACACCTAGAAGACTTAATATCTGCAGCAAAGTATTTAGTATAAAAGTTGTATGGAAATATCGGTAATAGTGGCAAAAGTAGCGGTAGCAGTTTTGTAGTGATTGTAACAGTAACAACGGAAAAGTAAATAAACAAAGTGCAATATGTGAAAAGCTCGTAGGCATTGGATCAGTGAGGGATACTTATGTCAGATGCGATTCCTCATGTAATAGTTGTAACATAGGGTGACACAGAACTAGCTCCATTTCATCAATGCAATGTAGGCATGTATTCCGAATATAGTCATACGTGCTTATGGGAAAGAACTTGCATGACATCTTTTGTCCTACCCTCCCGTGGCAGCGGGGTCCAAATGGAAACTAACTGATATTAAGGTCTCCTCTTAATAGAGTACCGGACCAAAGCATTAACACATAGTGAATACATCAACTCCTCAAACTACGGTCATCATCGGGAGTGTTCCCGATTATTTTCACTTCGGGGTTGCCGGATCATAACACATAGTAGGTGACTATTGACTTGAAAGATAGGATCAAGAACTCACATATATTCGTGAAAACATAATAGGTTCAGATCCGAAATCATGGCACTCTGGCCCTAGTGACAAGCATTAAGCATGGCAAAGTCATAGCAACATCAATCTCATAACATAGTGGATACTAGGGATCAAACCCTAACAAAACTAACTTGATTACATGGTAAATCTCACCCAACCCATCACTGTCCAGCAAGCCTACGATGGAATTACTCACTCATGGCGGTGAGCATCATGGAATTGGTGATGGAGGAAGGTTGATGATGACGACGTCGATGATCCCCACTCTCCGGAGCCCCGAATGGACTCCAGATCAGCCCCCCCCCCGAGAGAGATTAGGGCTTGGCGGCGTCTCCGTATCGTAAAACACAATGAATCCTTCTCTCTGATTTTTTCCTGCCCGAACGTGAATATATGGGGTCGCAGCTGAGGTCGATGGAGCATCAGGGGGGGCACAAGACAGGGGGCGCACCCAGGGGGCACCCCCACCCTCGTGGACAGGGTGTGGCCCCCCTGGTCTGGATTCTTTCGCCAGTATTCTTTATATATTCCAAAATAATTCTCCGTTGATTTTCAGGTCATTCCGAGAACTTTTATTTCTGCACAAAAATAACACCATGGCAGGTCTGCTGAAAACAGCGTCAGTCCGGGTTAGTTCCATTCAAATCATGCAAGTTAGAGTCCAAAACAAGGGCAAAAGTGTTTGGAAAAGTAGATACGTTTTAGACGTATCAAGTGTCTGTTATGTTAAATGCCATGGCAAAAATGACACTGCCAGATGCCCATCTAACGGTTCTTATAGTGTTCATGAGGAAAATGCTTGTGGCGAACGTTTGTCACATATGATTTATGGACACATGCATTGCATTGATACGTGCCCCCTCTCTCTCACGCACGACGCACCCTCACGAGTCACGACTCTCCCGAGTCTTGTCGCACCCACCGTTTATCTGTAGGTAGACGTCACACACATATGTGCTCTTCACAGCCTACCCTGAGAACTTCTAAAAAAAGACGCCGCGGACCTTTTATTTTAACTCACACGTCACACACTTATACTTTTACTCTTGTGGCGAACGTTCTTTGGGTGTAGTATATTGTACTCTCACGAAGAGAGGCGGTGCGCGCACACACTAGTTCTCTCACACCCACTCGCGGTTACATGTAGGAGTGCAGTTTTTTAAAGCTAGGAGCACATTTGTTTACAAAGAGGCATCCTCATTTGGACTAGTCTAGTTTTCAACTTGATGGAGCGTCGGGGACCGCACAGGAATGATAGTACAGTACATAGTGTGTCCTGGACACGGTGATTTGATAGTGCGAGCTGGAAGTGGTGGCACGTTATTGATCGAGTTTTAATTTTACTTGAACTTTAAAAGAAAATAGTGGTTCACGCGTATTCAATTTAATAACGGTTGCTACAACAAAATCACTCCACTATACATATAAGTAGGATCCTCGATGCTTGCTTTACTAGGGTTCCTCTCTTTCACTCTCTCATGCTCTCCAGATCTAAGCAAGACATAGGTGGCCACACTCTCTCTATGCCCGCGGTTGGTCACAAATCCGGCCAGACCACCTCGGTCGGGGCATGGGTGTAGGTGCATCACTCACGCAGTCGTCGGCGGCAAGGGAGGAGACCAATAGTTTTCTGCGCGTCCCGATAGGCGGCCATGTCGTTCTATCCGACACAGCGCCGGCTTGGGAGGGCCTCCGACCCCTTCTTCCTCCCCACGGTATTGTGTCCAAGATGTGGTATTGTGACCTCTCTTCTCTCTCTCGGGCTATGACTCGGGTTATGGTTAGCTATTGTATGTACATGTAGTTTAAATATGAATTACAATCATTAAATGGCTAGAAAATCACTTAAATGTCTTAAAAGGTCAAATGACCCCTGAAATTTTCCAAAATTTGACATGATAGTTGTATTAGTACTACAAATTTTCTCTTACATTTAAAACACCATCCATTGCCACTTTACTCCAAATTCGTCTTTCACGGCTAATAAAAAATATAAACAACATCATGCATAGTTTTTTGTAGAAATCGTTTGCGATGAAAATTCATGGGTCTATTTAAGTCTTCCTCCTTAAGTTCGCTAGCTCATCTGCTCCAGTGCTGGCAACCCCCGAATCGACGACTCTCGATCCCCATTCCTGCAGCCCCTTCTTGCACAGATGTCGCCTTGGAAACGCTTCGTGAAGGACCGTATGGTGGCCGCGTCCTCCCCGAGCAACTCAGTAGGCTCAGTCCGCACATGAAATGGCGACACACTTACAGGACCCCTTTGGCCTACATGTGGCTCATCCATTGTCTTGTTCCATGTGCGATGCAGCAAACTACAGTTTGGAGCAGCGGTTGTACTTGGAGGCACCTTGGTCGTAGCACCATAGTAGTAGTAAATGAGCGTTGGGGGTCAAATCACAAAGCCCCACCTTTCCCGCATTAAGCTGGACGGACGAAGCAACCATCATTTCACTCTATGGCGCAAGAGCTATGATGCGTGCAGCATCTACCTAGGGCGCCCTAGGGTAGGAGCCTCCACTACAAATCCGCTTCTCCCTCGTCCTCTTGAAGAAAACCGATCATGCGTGCGGTGGGTAGGGTTTGTAGGAGTACTACGTCATGCGGGGCCACGTCGTAATAAACGGGAGAGGGATTGAGTTCGAGTCGATGCCATAATACGGGTGGGCCGCTCGGTTTTATGGAACAGGGGAGAATTTTGGGGTCGGGGACCAATGGAGATATCTTTACACTTAGTAGCAAGATGCCCGTGTGTCGCACGGAACATCAAGATGACATGTACTACTCCGTATCTCAATTCCTATTAATTAGTAGGGATTGGAAAAGGGATGTTATTTGATTCACATCATAGGAACTTTTCTATTGAATCTAGAGTTGACATGTATCTCAATTCCTATGAGGAGGGATTGGAAAAGAGATATCATTTGGTTCACAACATAAGAACTTTTCTATTGAATCTAGGCTAATGTTTATTTTCATTTGAAATGTGGAGTATATGAATATGTTCCTATGAACTAATTGACTCTAAAGGAAATATTCCTATAAAATCATATCGTATAGAGTTCCTCTGATATTCCTCCACACCAAAGGATGGTTGAAATTGTTGCAGGTG
The DNA here is from genome assembly GCA_902687465.1 of Secale cereale. Lineage (NCBI taxonomy): Eukaryota > Viridiplantae > Streptophyta > Magnoliopsida > Poales > Poaceae > Secale > Secale cereale. The sequence goes on from LR738714.1 coordinate 136,551,293, forward strand.
ATACGACGGTCTTTCTTTGTACACTCCTCCCCCATCTATATAGTTACCTCTCAAAGTGTAACACCCCAAAAATTTAACCACCTTTTCAGTAAATAAAATTTGGCTAGAAATAAAATTTTGAATCCTTTAATAAAATTTTCAGAGCTTTTTCTATTCCTGCTTTGGAAAATCTTCTCTTCTTATAATAAATCTTTTTGGTAATATGTTGTGGGCTCTGGTTGTATCTTGGGTCTTTTCATTATTTGTTTGATAACATTAGAAATTATTTTCATAATAAAATTTTGCCCTAGAAAATTTCTTTTAATAGCTTTTGCAGTGTTTTAAAATGCTTCTGTTGCACTACTTCTATTTTAAATAATTCTCTAGAAATTCCACCATAATTCTGAGAGGTCTTGTGATGCCTATAAGTCACTTTGGTGCAAAAACCCAACTTGGTGTTTTGCAAAATTTGAGTGAAACACCCTCTTTTTCATTTCTGTCCATCTTCTAGGTTTCTACTACAACCCTATTATTTCTTGCTCCAAAAATTCTGAGCCTTTGCAATCTTCTAGTTCCTCCTACCAAACTCTTAACTCCAGAAGATCAGATCCAAATTCCTCTTTTTATTGCACCAAATACAGTCCCCAAGTTTCTGTCCAGAACTGAAATCCTCCACAACTTGCACTAGAAAGTATCTCCTTTTTCCAAACCAACTTCACTATCATCTCTCACACCTAATGAGACACCAATCTGCCAAATACCACTTTCATAGGAATATTCTAAATAGCCCTAGCATTTCATCAAGCACACTGTGTGCATGGCAGGAGTCTTGCCCCCTCTAAACTTGCATTGGGCACTTAGTCATCTGACTCAACCAACGTGTCCAACATCCTTGTCAACTTACTAGTCACCACCATGCCAAAGATCACCTCGTTTAGACCACTGTAGCCCACGCTGGCATTACTTCGAACACGTGATGTGCGTGTCCAGAGCGCGTCCAGAGCACACTTTTGCAGCCGCCGGCATCGAGCTGCTGTCGTGCTGCTGCTGCCTCCCTCGTTCATCCTGATCCTCCCACCGGATCAGCTCGACCACCCGAACCTCGCCGACACTCTTCCCCGTCCCCTAGCGCCACCTTCCACCGTCCACCACCACCGTTCCTTGCCGCCCGACAAAAACCTTCTCCGCCACGCCACCTCCGAGACACGCGGCTTCCCCTGAGTCCACCGGCCCCCCTGGCATTAATGCGGACAGCCGCCGTCCCCACAGAACCCCGCCACCTCGCCACCAGCCTCACCGGCCTCACCCGCCGCCTTAAAAGGCCGCCGTCGCTGCATGCCGTGGACGGCGCCACTCGGGGCACCTGGCTCCGCTCCGAGGCCGCCAGCACAACCCCGCATCTAACTCGCAGGGGCCCCGCCCTCACCTAACCGCGCCGGCCACGCCTACTCGCCACCGTCCGCGTTTTCCATGAATGCACGTCGCCGCCGCGTCCGTTCTCTGGAACCCGCCGAACCGCGTCGCCCCGCTTATTTAAGCCACCCCGAACACCCCGGCACCTCATCTCCACCTCTCCCCTCCTCCAGCAAACCATCCCGAGCCTCCCCGAGCAAGAAAGACGACCGGAGGAGCCATCTCCCTCGACTCCGGCCGCCTCTGCCACCGCCCTCCCCTCGAGGCTACCCACCTCTCCAGTGCCTCCCCTCCCTACTATCTACACCAACGGCCTCCCGGAGCATCCACGAACCCGTTCAACCTTTCCATTCCACCGGAGATGGCCCATGGGCGAAACGCCCAACTCGTCTCCGCCGGAGCTCATCGGGTGTGCTCGCCGTCGGCGACCTCGCCTACTCCGGCGACCAAGGAGGGTACCCACGGGACCGCTATGACCTCCTGAGCACGACGGTGGTCCCAGCTCTCCGAGGGACCCCGCCGTTCGCCGGCAAAGTTCGCCGGAACGGCGCCCCGCTCTGTCGCGGGAGAGAGACGACGACACTGCTTAAAACCGACAAGCGGGACCCGGCAGTCAGCCTCCCATCGCCCCTCTGCTAGCGAAGCTGAGCCGCCGGGCCGGCCCAATTGCTATACAGCGCTCAGGGCGCTCCTCTGACCTTTTTCCTTTCCTTTTCCAGCAACTCTTCGAATAATTCCTCAGCCACCTTTTCAAATCCTATTTCGATCATTCAAATTTCTGTAGGCTACTAAAATCTTGCTCTGTTTATTTAAATTAAGTGAACATTTTACTATGCTTAGTTTCTGTTTAATGGATTTAAATATTGCTTTTAATCATGTTTTCCATCTTAGTAAATCCATAACTAATTCATATGAACTCTAAATGAATTAATTCTTTTTCTGTTATTCCTTAAATATCCTCTGGTTTATTTTAGTATTTGTCTCAAAAACTTTTGAAATACTTTTTAATGCTGTTTTTGAATTGTGTGGTAATTTAGATATTTTTTTTTTAAAATAGGAAATGAAGGGGAGATGTTTCCTTGCAAGTAACCAGCACCTTTTTCATATCTAAGGCAAGCATTTTGAACACTTGATATGGTGAATGTTTGCATGCTAGAATATTTAGGGCATGTTTGTTACTTTTAATAGATTTGGCATTTGGATAGAAATATTGCATGCTTGCATGGTCATATGCATATTTTCCTCTTGCATGCATTCCACTACGGTATTGATATACATGAATTATGAGTAACCAGGAGTGTGCCCCTGTTTTGGACGTGCTGGTGGGCACGGGCCATATTTGACATGGTGGTGTCAAGAGACATTGTGGAAGCAGACAAGGGTTGTGGCCCTGTCCTGATGATATGGTTGAAAGAATAATTTTGTTGTGCTAACCATTGCTAGAAGCATTAGCCTCCTGAGTCGACCGTAGATCGAGTCTTGTTCCAGTAACCCCCATTCTTGAATCGTGCTGCCACTTGTCTCTACCACGGGTAGGGTATGGTTTAGTAAGTTGTCAACCCCTTTCCGTGCACACACCGTACAGAGAGGCCATAGTGGAAGATACCGGGTGCATCCGGTAGGCATGCCACATGGTCCGGGGGCATGGGTGTTTCCGGTTGTAGCCGAGAGGGAGTGTACCCTTGTAATCCGCGCGTTTGAATAGTGATCCCATGCTATTGGAGGTTGTAGCCTTCCCACTTAGAGTTTTACTTAACTGTTGTTTTGGGTGACTCCTGGCAGCAGAAAAGTTAAGCTGGTGTGTGCTGGTTAGGTGTGTTTTCAACCTAAAGACCATAATGGGAATTAGTCAGTGTCACTATACTGACTAAGGAAATCCTATACTTGTGGGTAAGGAGTACACCCTCTGCAGAGTTTAGAAACCTATTCGAATAGCCGTGTCCGCGGTTAAGGATTACAGTCTGGGTTGGTCAAGTGTCGGTCTTAGAGTCGGTCTCCGGAGGAAATATTTAAATATTGAGCATGGCTATTTTGCAGGATAATTATCGTTGTTACTGGTGTTATCATGAATATATTTGATGATATGATTATATTTGTGAACTAACCCCTTGCTCTTATTTTAATTTCCAGAGTGTCTCAGGGGCTGGCTAGACTACCCCGGACACTCGCCGTTATTTTCAAGTCCTTTCTGTGGCGTCCCTCGAGTGTCAGGCGGTTTATCACGCCACTACTCTTGTGGACACCCGACTGGCATTTCTTTTCAAGTCCTTTCGTGGCGTCGCCTGAGTTCTCGGATGGTATCGTCCGATTTCTTTTTTTAGACACCCGACTGGCATTTCTTTTCAAGACCGACCGCGGTGTCACTTGACATCCGATCGGCATTTCTTTTATATTTTATTGATACTAATATTTATTTTCTGCACTAAATATTTTTCATCATGCCATGTTTTAATTCCTGTCAGCATGCATTTATTATAAGTATATCATGAGCATGTGCATATAGTTTAATTCACCATGACCATATTATTGTTTTGCTGCAATTGTTATATCTTTTGTCCATGATGTTTGCGAGTACATTCAAACGTACTCACAGGCTTGTCCCTGGCTATTTACTTGGCCAGGTTAGGGGTTCTACGAGGAGTACCACAGTGACGTCCGTGCGAAGCCTAGGAGTGCAGCCACGCTGGATAGGAGTTATCCGGGTCAGCTGTTCCTGATGGAATGGAGCCCCATCGATATGAAAATCCGCAAGCCAATTTCTTCATCCACCACCGGAGTCATTGTTATTTCAGTAGACCGTTATGGTCTTGTATCAAATTCTGGTAAATGCTTGGTAATCTGTAACAAGGATGTGTCCACCAGTAACAGCAATCCTGGGCTGGTGATGACACTAGGGGTTAATTTCTGGAATATTTTTTCCCGAAATCCGGCCCCGACAGCCTTGGTATCAGAGCCAGGCTGACCATTGGCTAATCCTATCCTAGCCTGGTCACCATCCCTAGGTTTCCACACCACCCACAACTTTTCCTGTCCACGGTCAAGTCTATCCCATCCACAGTGGCAACCGACATCTTTCGATAGCCGGTGCCCAACCTATCAGTCTATCCATAGGCCGTGTGCCTGTGCCAACACCTGAGTTTTCCCATCCACAAGCGTGCGATGGAAGACTCTGCTGACTTATAAAGGAAGCCATACCCCAAACTCAGCACATCACAGCCTCATTCCCAGTTCAGTATCAAACCACCAAGATGACAGGCCCCCTTGTGCACAACGAGACCACCGCAGTCGAGCTTGAAGGCTTCGTAACCATCCTCGCCAATCTCACCCGTCGTGCTTTTAGCATCAACGAGCCACCGGAATATGTCGTGTACCAAGAGCACACGAGTAATTCCATCCATCACTTCTGGGCCACGGTGCACATCTACGGGAGGGGCACCACATCTGAGCGTCCCTACCGATTCACCGGGAGGACGACCTCCGACGAGCCCCAATCCATCCAACTTGCAGCCCGAGAGGCTGTAGTTCAACTCCGGCACCTGTCGCCGAAGGTTAACTGCCGCCCTTTCTACTACTACCCTAGTCGTGAAGGCTATGGTAGCCCGACCCAGGTCGCCAACGGAGACCATGAGTCGGATCCTGCCCTGGTGCATCTGGTGCGCTACCTGAGAGCGCAAGAGGCACTGTTCGATCAGGTCACTCTTGATCTGATTGAGACCCACAGGACGCTCGCTCTCCTGACCCCAGCAAGGAGTGAAGCTGCACCCTCCACCGACGCCCCGTTAGTGCTGCTTGGAAGGCCGGTTGAGCCCCAAAGCTCTGACCATGTCACCTACCCGGGCAATGCTTTCGCCTCACCCGGAAATCTCCGTCGTCTCTTGGAGGCCTACTCCAATGGGACGGTGACCTCGACACCCCGCGAAGGTCACCACCGCTACTCCAGCCCTGTAGCTCCCCATCCTACTCCGGCCAGCTCCGACGCGGAAGCACACGGAGAGGACTCGGCATCCGCTAGACGCGCCAAGATAGATATCAACCAGGTGGAATGAGTCCACCCGAATGGTTATCAAGCCCTAGTGGCTCGGTTTGTCCTTTAGTTCCGCAGTAGCTGGTGTGTGGCGTAGTGAGTTTGTAGACCCCCTGTGGGTCACCATCTAATAGTATGTGTGATCTATTGCTTGATGAGTGGTTGCAGAGTAAATTCTGGACGTGACCCTTAACCACACGCACAGTAACATGTCTTGTGGGGATTGAGGCCTGAGGCTTTGACTCAGACAGCCCCGCGCCGGAATCGGTGTCCCAGTCGTACAGGCACCATTTCATGTTTCATGACCCAGGCTCTCTATAAGAGGCCACTCTCATTTTTCCACACCAGCAACCATCAGCATCAAGTACTGCCCTTTCTCCATTCATCCACACATGTCTCACCCCGGAGCTTATCTGAGGAACCCCGAAGCAAGACCTGGTAGTTTTGTTATGTTATTGTGGGATTTTACCCGCAATACTCTTGGCTCCACCCATCCACCCCTGTATGAGCTGTTCAAATCGAGAATCACTCCTGATCTCTCGAAATACTGGGCAGCTGTACATATTCCACCAGCAGATTTAAACCAAGGCCCTCCCTATGTGATTTTCATCGGGAGATCCATGCCAATGCCAGGCATGGGCATTGAGTCTGCTGCGTATGAAGCAGTCACCCGTCTTCGATTTGCGGTGCCCTGTGCCAACGCAAGGGAATACTGCTATTTTCCAAGTCGCGCTGCTTTTGGAGCAGAAGCTACGTTCCGCTGTGGACGTGCGGAGAGCGATCCAGCCCTGGTCTATCTCATTCAATATGTGATGGCCCAGGAGCGTTTCACCCAGCAAATACTGGAGTATCTCCACTACCTTGCTGTCCTGAATCCCCGGATCGCCATTGGCGGACCCCCTCTGCCAACTCAGGAGGGACACATCCTTCGTTTGCTCCCTCCACTTCCTCCACTCCCTCCGGAAGAAGAAGGGTGTGTTCCAGCATCGGGAAGCTTTCCGCATGACCCCGTAGATCCCGCTTTCGGACCGTAGACGATCGTGAAGGTGTCTACGTAGCATGTAGTGTTTGTTTGCATGTTGTGATCTTGTTTTGCTTGTATGTCAGGAATATGTTACCCTGTTTGCATTTTTGCATATGAATGTTTTGTTTGTATGGTATGCTTTTTAATTCTTTCGCCCTTAACAAATCTCGAGGACGAGATTTTTCTTAAGGGGGTTAGAATTTGTAACACCCCAAAAATTTAACCACCTTTTCAGTAAATAAAATTTGGCTAGAAATAAAATTTTGAATCCTTTAATAAAATTTTCAGAGCTTTTTCTATTCCTGCTTTGGAAAATCTTCTCTTCTTATAATAAATCTTTTTGGTAATATGTTGTGGGCTCTGGTTGTATCTTGGGTCTTTTCATTATTTGTTTGATAACATTAGAAATTATTTTCATAATAAAATTTTGCCCTAGAAAATTTCTTTTAATAGCTTTTGCAGTGTTTTAAAATGCTTCTGTTGCACTACTTCTATTTTAAATAATTCTCTAGAAATTCCACCATAATTCTGAGAGGTCTTGTGATGCCTATAAGTCACTTTGGTGCAAAAACCCAACTTGGTGTTTTGCAAAATTTGAGTGAAACACCCTCTTTTTCATTTCTGTCCATCTTCTAGGTTTCTACTACAACCCTATTATTTCTTGCTCCAAAAATTCTGAGCCTTTGCAATCTTCTAGTTCCTCCTACCAAACTCTTAACTCCAGAAGATCAGATCCAAATTCCTCTTTTTATTGCACCAAATACAGTCCCCAAGTTTCTGTCCAGAACTGAAATCCTCCACAACTTGCACTAGAAAGTATCTCCTTTTTCCAAACCAACTTCACTATCATCTCTCACACCTAATGAGACACCAATCTGCCAAATACCACTTTCATAGGAATATTCTAAATAGCCCTAGCATTTCATCAAGCACACTGTGTGCATGGCAGGAGTCTTGCCCCCTCTAAACTTGCATTGGGCACTTAGTCATCTGACTCAACCAACGTGTCCAACATCCTTGTCAACTTACTAGTCACCACCATGCCAAAGATCACCTCGTTTAGACCACTGTAGCCCACGCTGGCATTACTTCGAACACGTGATGTGCGTGTCCAGAGCGCGTCCAGAGCACACTTTTGCAGCCGCCGGCATCGAGCTGCTGTCGTGCTGCTGCTGCCTCCCTCGTTCATCCTGATCCTCCCACCGGATCAGCTCGACCACCCGAACCTCGCCGACACTCTTCCCCGTCCCCTAGCGCCACCTTCCACCGTCCACCACCACCGTTCCTCGCCGCCCGACAAAAACCTTCTCCGCCACGCCACCTCCGAGACACGCGGCTTCCCCTGAGTCCACCGGCCCCCCTGGCATTAATGCGGACAGCCGCCGTCCCCACAGAACCCCGCCACCTCGCCACCAGCCTCACCGGCCTCACCCGCCGCCTTAAAAGGCCGCCGTCGCTGCATGCCGTGGACGGCGCCACTCGGGGCACCTGGCTCCGCTCCGAGGCCGCCAGCACAACCCCGCATCTAACTCGCAGGGGCCCCGCCCTCACCTAACCGCGCCGGCCACGCCTACTCGCCACCGTCCGCGTTTTCCATGAATGCACGTCGCCGCCGCGTCCGTTCTCTGGAACCCGCCGAACCGCGTCGCCCCGCTTATTTAAGCCACCCCGAACACCCCGGCACCTCATCTCCACCTCTCCCCTCCTCCAGCAAACCATCCCGAGCCTCCCCGAGCAAGAAAGACGACCGGAGGAGCCATCTCCCTCGACTCCGGCCGCCTCTGCCACCGCCCTCCCCTCGAGGCTACCCACCTCTCCAGTGCCTCCCCTCCCTACTATCTACACCAACGGCCTCCCGGAGCATCCACGAACCCGTTCAACCTTTCCATTCCACCGGAGATGGCCCATGGGCGAAACGCCCAACTCGTCTCCGCCGGAGCTCTTCGGGTGTGCTCGCCGTCGGCGACCTCGCCTACTCCGGCGACCAAGGAGGGTACCCACGGGACCGCTATGACCTCCTGAGCACGACGGTGGTCCCAGCTCTCCGAGGGACCACGCCGTTCGCCGGCAAAGTTCGCCGGAACGGCGCCCCGCTCTGTCGCGGGAGAGAGACGACGACACTGCTTAAAACCGACAAGCGGGACCCGGCAGTCAGCCTCCCATCGCCCCTCTGCTAGCGAAGCTGAGCCGCCGGGCCGGCCCAATTGCTATACAGCGCTCAGGGCGCTCCTCTGACCTTTTTCCTTTCCTTTTCCAGCAACTCTTCGAATAATTCCTCAGCCACCTTTTCAAATCCTATTTCGATCATTCAAATTTCTGTAGGCTACTAAAATCTTGCTCTGTTTATTTAAATTAAGTGAACATTTTACTATGCTTAGTTTCTGTTTAATGGATTTAAATATTGCTTTTAATCATGTTTTCCATCTTAGTAAATCCATAACTAATTCATATGAACTCTAAATGAATTAATTCTTTTTCTGTTATTCCTTAAATATCCTCTGGTTTATTTTAGTATTTGTCTCAAAAACTTTTGAAATACTTTTTAATGCTGTTTTTGAATTGTGTGGTAATTTAGATATTTTTTTTTTAAAATAGGAAATGAAGGGGAGATGTTTCCTTGCAAGTAACCAGCACCTTTTTCATATCTAAGGCAAGCATTTTGAACACTTGATATGGTGAATGTTTGCATGCTAGAATATTTAGGGCATGTTTGTTACTTTTAATAGATTTGGCATTTGGATAGAAATATTGCATGCTTGCATGGTCATATGCATATTTTCCTCTTGCATGCATTCCACTACGGTATTGATATACATGAATTATGAGTAACCAGGAGTGTGCCCCTGTTTTGGACGTGCTGGTGGGCACGGGCCATATTTGACATGGTGGTGTCAAGAGACATTGTGGAAGCAGACAAGGGTTGTGGCCCTGTCCTGATGATATGGTTGAAAGAATAATTTTGTTGTGCTAACCATTGCTAGAAGCATTAGCCTCCTGAGTCGACCGTAGATCGAGTCTTGTTCCAGTAACCCCCATTCTTGAATCGTGCTGCCACTTGTCTCTACCACGGGTAGGGTATGGTTTAGTAAGTTGTCAACCCCTTTCCGTGCACACACCGTACAGAGAGGCCATAGTGGAAGATACCGGGTGCATCCGGTAGGCATGCCACATGGTCCGGGGGCATGGGTGTTTCCGGTTGTAGCCGAGAGGGAGTGTACCCTTGTAATCCGCGCGTTTGAATAGTGATCCCATGCTATTGGAGGTTGTAGCCTTCCCACTTAGAGTTTTACTTAACTGTTGTTTTGGGTGACTCCTGGCAGCAGAAAAGTTAAGCTGGTGTGTGCTGGTTAGGTGTGTTTTCAACCTAAAGACCATAATGGGAATTAGTCAGTGTCACTATACTGACTAAGGAAATCCTATACTTGTGGGTAAGGAGTACACCCTCTGCAGAGTTTAGAAACCTATTCGAATAGCCGTGTCCGCGGTTAAGGATTACAGTCTGGGTTGGTCAAGTGTCGGTCTTAGAGTCGGTCTCCGGAGGAAATATTTAAATATTGAGCATGGCTATTTTGCAGGATAATTATCGTTGTTACTGGTGTTATCATGAATATATTTGATGATATGATTATATTTGTGAACTAACCCCTTGCTCTTATTTTAATTTCCAGAGTGTCTCAGGGGCTGGCTAGACTACCCCGGACACTCGCCGTTATTTTCAAGTCCTTTCTGTGGCGTCCCTCGAGTGTCAGGCGGTTTATCACGCCACTACTCTTGTGGACACCCGACTGGCATTTCTTTTCAAGTCCTTTCGTGGCGTCGCCTGAGTTCTCGGATGGTATCGTCCGATTTCTTTTTTTAGACACCCGACTGGCATTTCTTTTCAAGACCGACCGCGGTGTCACTTGACATCCGATCGGCATTTCTTTTATATTTTATTGATACTAATATTTATTTTCTGCACTAAATATTTTTCATCATGCCATGTTTTAATTCCTGTCAGCATGCATTTATTATAAGTATATCATGAGCATGTGCATATAGTTTAATTCACCATGACCATATTATTGTTTTGCTGCAATTGTTATATCTTTTGTCCATGATGTTTGCGAGTACATTCAAACGTACTCACAGGCTTGTCCCTGGCTATTTACTTGGCCAGGTTAGGGGTTCTACGAGGAGTACCACAGTGACGTCCGTGCGAAGCCTAGGAGTGCAGCCACGCTGGATAGGAGTTATCCGGGTCAGCTGTTCCTGATGGAATGGAGCCCCATCGATATGAAAATCCGCAAGCCAATTTCTTCATCCACCACCGGAGTCATTGTTATTTCAGTAGACCGTTATGGTCTTGTATCAAATTCTGGTAAATGCTTGGTAATCTGTAACAAGGATGTGTCCACCAGTAACAGCAATCCTGGGCTGGTGATGACACTAGGGGTTAATTTCTGGAATATTTTTTTCCGAAATCCGGCCCCGACACAAAGATGAATGAAATGATATATACTGGGTATTCTATATGTTCATGTTGGTATACGAAAACTCGGTAAAAGTTTGCGAGGTTTGAATTTTCAATAAAGCTATATGCACTACATTTTGGAATAGAGGGAGGAGGATACGGCAGTTGCTAACACTCACATGGAAGATTTGTGTGTCGGAGTGTCTGTTCTATTAAATACCATGGCAAAAATGACACTGTCGGATGCCCATCTAACGATTCTTACAGTGTTCATTAGGAAACGGCTAGTGGCGAATGTTTGTCAGATATGATTTACGGACACATGCATTGCATTGATACGTGCCCCCTCTCTCTCTCATGCACACACGCACCCTCACGAGTCACGACTCTCCCGAGTCTTGTCACACCCACCATCTATCTATAGGTAGACGTCACACACATATGTGCTCTTCACAACCTACCCTGAGAACTTCTAAAAAATAAAAGATGACGCGCACCTTTTATTTTAACTAACACGTCACACACTTGTACTTTTACTCTTGTGGTGAACTTTCTTTGGGCATAGTATATTGTACTCACATGAAGAGAAGCGGTGCACACCCACTCGCGGGTACACGTAGGAGCGCATTTTGTTAAAGCTAGGAGCGCATTTGTTTACAAGGAGGCATCCTCATTTGGACTAGTCTAGTTTTCAACTTGTGGACGGTCGGGGACCGTACGTGAATAATAGTATAGTACATAGTGCATCCTGGACGCGGTGATTTGATAGTGTGAGCTGGAAGCGATGGCACGTTATTGATCCAGTTTTATTTTTACTCGAACTTTAAATGAAAATAGTGGTTCGTGCGTATTCAATTTAATAATGGTTGCTACAACAAAATCACTCCACTATACATATAAGCATTGGCTTTACTAGGGTTGCTCTCTTTCACTCTCTCATGCTCTCTAGATCTAAGCAAGGCATAGGTGGCCACACTCTCTCTCTATCCACCGTTGGTCACAAATCCGACCAGACCACCTCGACCGGGGCATGGGTGTAGGTGCATCGTTCACGCGGTCGTTAGCGGTAAGGGAGGAGACCAACAGCTGCCCACGCGTCCCGATAGGTGGCCATGTTGTTCTCTCCGAGACAGCGCCAGCTCAGCAGGGCCTCTGACTCCTTCTTCCTCCCCGCCGTATTATGGCCAAGATGTGGTATTGTGACCTCTCTTCTCTCTCTCGGGCTATGACTCGGGTTATGGTTAGTTGTTGTATGTACATGTAGTTTAAATATTAATTACGGACATTAAATGGCTAGAAAATCACTTAAATGTCTTAAAAGGTCAAATGACCCCTGAAATCTTCCAAATTTTGACATGACTGTTGTATTAGTACTACACATTTTCTCGTACATTTAAAAAACCATATGTTGCCACTTCACTCCAAATTCATATTTCATAGCTAATAAAAAATATAAACAACATCACACACAGTTTTTTGTAGGAACAGGTTGCGATGAAAATTCATGGGTCTATTTAAGTCTTCCTCCTTAAGTTCGCCGGCTCATCTGCTCCAGTGCGGGCAACCCCTTCTTGCAAAGATGTTGATAACTCACAAGTATAGGGGATCAATTGTAGCCTCTTTTGATAAGTAAAGTGTCGAACCCAATGAGGAGCTAAAGGTAGAACAAATATTCCCTCAAGTTCTATCAACCACCGATACAACTATACGCACACTTGACGTTCACTTTACCTAGAACAAGTATAAAACTAGAAGTACTTTGTAGGTGTAATGGGATAGCTTTGAAAGAATAAAAAGAGCACGTAAATAAAAACTAGGGGCTGTTTAGATAAAGAAGCAATAAAGTTAGTGTAACGAGTGTGGAAAAGTGGTGGTAGGAGTTGCGAAATTTTCCCTAAGAAATTGACTACGTTACTAGATCGATAGCAAGTTTTATGTGGGAGAGGCCACTGCTAGCATGTCATCACTGACTTGGAATTCTTTGCACTTATGATTGGAACTATTAGCAAGCATCTGCAACTACTAATGTTCATTAAGGTAAAACCCAACCATACCATTAATATATATTGGTCCCCCTTCAATCATGTTTGCATCAATTTCTATGCTAGGTTGAAGCTTCTATCCCTCTTGCCCTCCAATACATAGTCCTATCAACATACAACTAACCCTATGGTATGATCCACATGCGCGCTCATATGATGGGAACCAAAGGACAACAACATAACCATAAGCAAATTAAACCAATCATAGCAATTCACCAATTAATGATAGGACAACGAAAATCTACGCAGACATCATAGGATGGCAACACATCATTGGACAGTAATTGAAGCATAAAGCACCATGTTCAAGTAGAGGGTACAGCAGGTCGCGGTAGAGTGGACCGCTGGAATGCCCAGTATGCGGCTATGTCCCCCACGTGTCGAGGTATGACTTAAGGACATAAACGCATACTAGAATGATCTCAAGTATGGTATCTTTGCACATCTCATGTAAAAATCCAGGATGAAATTGTGAAATGATAGTTGTCTTACACTCGCCATGTCACACAATGAATACAATAGCATACATCATCCAAAGAACATCAAGGTCCGTCTACGGACAAAAATCCAAATGATAAAGATACCAAAACACAAGCCCGGATCCTCCTAGTTAAAACCACTACTGATCATCGGGATACGAAACATAGTAACGTCCACGCTCTTCATCAAACTCCTAGTGAAGTTCCGAACCATCTCCTGCATTGGTCTCAGCAGTACCTGCATCTGGCGTGTGTTGAATCTGTGAGCCACAGAGAACTCAGCAATCCCGTTCCCGGGTATCAAAGGTACCAAAGCCTTAGGTGTGGAAAGGCTATAAACAAGGGTTGCAGCAAGCACTAAGCACTAGCTTACGAGTTTAGAGCGAGAAGAGAACAAGTGCCAACGATCGCCAAGTTGATCAAGAAGCGATCCTAGCTACTCACAATCAAACATAACCCCACCGTGTTCACTTCCCGAAGCCCTTCGGAAAGAGACCATCACGGTTACTCACACAAGTAGTGTATTCTTATGAATAAGGTGTCAAGTTATCTACAAGCGGATATTAACAAATTCCCATCTACCACATAACCGCTGGCACAGCTTTCGAAAGATCAAACCCTGCAGAGGTGTCCCAACTTAGCCCATCACAAGCTCACGATCCGCAGAGTCGCAACTCCAAAGTGGGAAGACCCGAGTATTCTCATAATCCCGTGCTCAAGATATTTCGACAAAGGTAAAACTAATCCAGCATGACCTCCCGGCGTGCCGACACCCTGATAGTAGCCGCGCGTATCTCGTCTCAGGCCACGACCGGATGGGACATCCTACAGGTGTATACCAGACCTCGGGTTTCCCCGTGGTGGCCTCGCAGTCTGCCCAGTTTGGATCAACACTCATGAGGAGCACTGGCCCGGGTTGTTAATTAAAAACTTGGGGTTGCAATGCCCTATGCAAGTTTTAGTTAGTAGGCAAATGTAAAACCAATGTTGGGCCTTGCTGGAAAAGCTTTAAACAGAGCGAATTATCAAGGGGGGCCCATAAACCCCAACTGTGTTAGGAACGCCAAATCAAGGAACATAACACCGGTTTATCGGTGCCTAAGGTGGCATGAGTGGAACAAAACACCAAGCAGAAAGGCTTAGCCTTCCACCCATTACCAATATATAGGTGCATTAGTTTAACAGGTAATATATTGTGTTATCCCAATAACAAGTTCATCATGGAGCAATCTTCAAAACTTCACCTGCAACTAACAACGCTATAAGAGGGGCTGAGAGATGCGTACTTAGCCAAACAATGGTTTGCTACGAAGGCGGTTGGAGTGTTTCATGGCAACAATATGTAATGCCTAGGATGGGACTATACCTCCTATGTGTCGAGGCACGACTTAAAGGTATAAGCCCATCCTAGAATGATCTCAAGTTTTGGTATCTTTGCACGACTCATGTAAAAGAGGGATTAAATTGCAAAAGAGGATAGTTGGCTTACACTCGCCACTTCACACAACACATTACATAAGCAATACATCATTCGAAACATCACAACCCGACTACGGGTGAAGATCCAAAAGAAAGATACCAAAACAACATAAAGCCACAGGTCAGGATCGAATCCTAGTAGAAACCACTACTGATCGTCGAAAGCGTCTCAAGCAAACGGCCACAAACTTCATTGAGCTCTCAGTGAAGAACTGATCCATCTCCTGCATCATACTCGGCTGAACCTGCATCTGGTGTGGTGAAGTAACTGTGAGCCACAGAGGACTCAGCAATCCCGTTCCCGGGTAACAAGACTATTTAAGCCTTGGGTGAGGATAAGGCTGAAGAAAGAACGAGAGGTGAAGGAACAACAAGAGTCTGCAGCAGCAACTAGCACTAGCTTACGTGATAGAGAGCGAGAAGAGTAGTGCCTCAGTCGAAAGATGATCACGAAGTGATCCTAAATAAAGCCGGTCAAACATAACCCCACCGTGTTCAACTCCCGAATCCCTATTCGGAAATTGACAGTCACGGAACACACTCTGGTAGTGTATTAGAAACATTGTGTCAAGTTATCTACAACCGGATATTAACAAGCTCCCATCTGCCACATAAGCGCGGGCACGGCTTTCGAAAGTTCAAACCCTGCAGGGGTGTTCCAACTTGACCCATTACAAGCCCACGATCCGCGAAGTCGCAACTCCATAGGTGGGAAGACCCGAGTATTCTCGGAATCCCGTGCTCAAGTTAAACCGAACTAAGGTAAGGCTAATCCAGCAAATCCTCCCGGTGTGTCGACACCCTGATAGGTAGCCGCGCGTATCTAGTCTCAGGACACGACCGGATGGGCGATGCTACAGGTTTTTACCAGACCTTGAGTTTCCTCGAGGTGGCCCTGCAGGACCCCCGTTTCGGACCAACACTCATGTGGAGCACTGGCCCGGGGTTGTAGAATTAAAATAAAAGAGGGTTTGCAAGGCCCTTATGCAAGTTTTATTAGTTTGTTATTAGGCAAATAGTACCAAATGTTGGGACTTGCTGGAAAAGACTTAGCACTTAGCGGTTTATCAAGGGGGTCCCATACACCCCAACCGTGTTAGGAACGCATAATCAAGGAACATAACACCGGTTTATACGGTTCCTAACGGCATGAGTGGAACAAATCACCAAGCAAAAGGCTTAGCCTTCCACCCTTGCCAATATATAGATGATTTCATTTTAAGCATTTATATAGTGTGATATAACCCAACCAAACTTCAACATGAAGCAAGCATCTTCAATCTTCACCTGCAACTAGCAATGCTATAAGAAGGGCTGAGTGAAGCGTACTTAGCCAAGCAACGGTTTGCGTAGGTAGGGTGGTTAAACATGGCAATGGTTACAAGTAGGAGGCTGACAAGAAGACATGGGCATCGAGGCAAAACTATAGAGCAGATCTACTAGCAATAGGCAAAGATAGTAATGTTATCGGGGTTCGGTCATCTTGCCTGGAATTCCACAAGGAAGAAGAACGGATCCACGAAGTAGACGGGGCAACAGTCGAGCGAAACCTCACAACTCCGGAACGAAACCGAAGCTAACAAGAGAAGCAACCGGAAAGAAAGAACAACACGGTAAACACACAAATCATAAACATGGCATACGATGCACAAGCGAGCATGATGCATGTCCGGTTTAATATGCATGGCATGGCAAAGTGCACAAACAATTCTACAAGTTAAGTGGAGCTCAATATGCAACGAGTTGCATATTGACGAAACACCACAATTAATTATTTAATTGTATCTTGTTATTTGCAAGACAAGGTTAAATGTTTGTTAACATGGCAAGAGGTGAAGCAAAAGAAAACTACCTATTTAGACATTTTAAATGAGGCCGGAAAATAACAACAACATATTCCGGAAAATCCCCATGAGCATGTTTAATAATTATAAAGCAACAACAATTAAACATAGTTGTTAACATGATGCGGATGACATGATCAAGTTTATGCAAGTTTTTATTAGAAGGTTAACAAGAAGATGACATGAAGCATCGTCCCCGTGGTGGATGGAAAGGGTGCCACAGCAACGATCCGAAATGATGCAAAGGCAACAACTCGGTTCTGGTAACTCGTTGAGAGTCCGGTGCAAAAGGAAAGATGGCGTGAGCGAGTCACACGAGAAGAAAGGTGGGGCGATCCCGTCACCGGGTTCCCACGAGTCGGTGACGAGGCAACCGAGGAACATGACAAACGGACGAAACGGGCACGGAGCACACACGAGAAACATTTCATACAACACAAGCATGCATTCACCGGTCATCCACGGGGTCGTCTCGTTATACCTTCGAAACACTCGTTTCGGGACGGTTCGAGTTCGTAGAGGAAGAAGGCGTTCACGTCGTAGAGGAAGTAGTTGTTCACGTAGAGGTACACAGGCGACGGTAGCGGAAGTAGACGTTCTCATAGATGTTCATGCCGCGTGTAGAGGTACTTGTCGGGATCGTCGTCTCCGTAGGGGTACACGTTCGTAGATGTACTCGTCATCGTAGCCGTTCGGTCGTCGTGGTACTTGGTCGAGGTACTTGGCGGTCCGGTCTTGGCGACGTAGAGGTACTTGGCATCTCGGGGTCCCTCGTTCGACGAACTTGGCGTCCACGGCAGCAAACAAAAGAAGCGCAACAACAGGCAGCGAGCAAAACAGCAGCAACAAGACGACACGGCAGAGGCAGGGCCGCGGGATCCAGTGCTCAGGGCGGCTGGCGAAGAGGAGGCAGCAGGCCTCGACCTCGGCGCTGCGGGGCTCTGGCCTTGGGCGAAGCGGAGAGGAAGGGCAGCGGCTCCGGCCGGCTTGGTAGGGCGGCTGAACCTGGCGCGCGACGGAGGGGGAACGAGGCAGGGGCGGCGTCCTGCCTCGCCGACGGAGGGTGCTCGGAAGGAGGCGCGCTACGGGGCCAGAGGACCTGGCCTTGGCAGAGGACGGGCGGCGTCGAAGGTAGGAGGCAGGGCAACTCCTGGCCGGCCGAGGCAGGGCGTCGATACCTGGGGCCCCTTGCCGGCGCTAGAGGCGCGGAGGAGGGAGGCCTCGGGAGCGGAGGGGAGAAGACGATCGAGGGCGCCAGGCGCTGGGGTGTTGGGGTCGCGAGGGAGAGTGCGAGGCGCGGCGGAGAACGCGACGACGGCGGGGCCGCTCGGCCTGGATGACGGGGCGCGGGGGAGGGAAGACCCTTGGCGTGCGGCGGAGGACCCGATGGCAGAGAGGGCGGGGGGTCGGGCGCTGTCTGTCCGAGGGAATCGGGTCGCGAGCGAGGTTCGGGCGAGCGATGGGAGGCCGAGCGGAGGGAGTTAGCGAGGGAAAGAGAGATCGAGGCTGGCGGCGGCTTGCAGGAGAAGAGGAGAGGAGCGAGGGCGAGTGCGAAGGCTAGGGTTCGGTGCCTGGCGGCTGGGCCAATGGGCCGGCTGGGGGAAGTGGGCCTAGAGGCTAAGAAAGGCCTAGGGAGGCCTGGGAGGTGGCTGGACCTCTTCTTCTTTTTATTTCTTTAGCAGAAACAAAAGAGAAGAAAAAAAAACGAGGAGGGGGTTAGGGCAAGAATTAGGACAAAGGTAAATTTTTCTCGGGCTCGAAAAAAATGAGCACGACCGGAGAAAAATACAAAAGGCAAGATCAGAAATTAATTCAAACATATTTGAATTTAATTCAAATAGTTTTGAACTAAGACTTGATTATTGAAGTGTCCAAAAATGTTCGAATTTTCGGAGGAATCTCGAAACAATGGAAAAGAATTATTGGCAAGGTTTTGAAGGAGAAACTCGAAGTAGGAAAGCATGGGGAAAATATGCACGTGTGTTGCGGGTAATTCCAAAGAAATGGAATATTATTATATAGCTCCCTAAATATTGAGAGGCTTTTATATGTTATAAAGAGAAGTCACCTTCCCTCGATTTAAATGGACCGAAGGTCCACACGATTTATTTAGGTTGAGATGCAAAAATAATATGACATGATGGCATGATGACTTGATGCAATACAAAAATAAAAACACAAGCACAAAAGAAACACACGGGCAACCCCGGAACATCTGGAATCTTCTGGAATCTTCTGGGACGTCGGTCTCGGGCGTCACAACTCTCCCACACTAACAGAGGATCTCGACCCGAGATCCTAGAGATATCACCGGGTAAAAACGGAAGAGGAAGAGGTAAAACAAAGTTGCTTCTTTGACAGACGAGTGAAACCAAAGAACCTTGAGAGGTTAAACAAGTTAAAAGAAAGAATGCAACGGAGATGAACGAAGTTAAGAGCACTTCGGTAAGAGGAGGAACATGGAACATTATCAGAACCTTGAAGGTTGAAAGACATGAAACAACAGCTCACGGATGACAAAAGAATATGAAACTGCAACGGTATAGCCAAGGAATAAGAATGACAGAATTTGGACAGCACTCCGTCTGAAAATGGAAGGAATTAACAAGAACTAGCCAAGTTGGAATGATACTTGATGAAAAGAACAACACATTGCCTCCGAAACAATTGAAAGAAAAGCACAAATGGTAAGAAAGATTCATACAACACTCCGGTTAAAAGAGAGGCAAAACTAAATAAATGACGGAACTTGAATGAAGAATACAACACTCCGGTTAAATGATAAGCAAGGGAAAGAATATGATCTCGATAAAACGATATGATGGTTTGCAGAGAGCAACATCACAAGGCCTCCGGAACGAAAGAATAGAATATAAATCAAAGAAAGAAAAGAATGGAGAAGAAAATGACAACTTCTCTCAAAATAGAATTTGAAAGAGCATCCTTACGAAGAAGGGTTGAACAGAGTTGTTGGAAAAAAATCAACAACGAAAACGAATAAGCTTGATGTGGGCTTATGGAAAACATCGCAAAATTAAGAGGTGACAACCAGCCACTAACGAAAACAATTGATTGGATTGATATCAACAAGGAGACGATAAACTTATTTACCGGAATGAAAAATGAAGAACCTGGGACCTTTATAAGCACCATAATAGCAACAATCTTTAGGAAAAGCTTTTATGTGAAATACAACCCAAGATTACTCCAAGAGATAAAATGAGGGGTTGAGAGGATCTCCTAAAGAGACAGAAATGATGGTTTTAACTATCTCATTCTTGACAACTTGTGAATCATGAAACATGAAGGAATTGTCAAAAATGACATACCACCATCTGAAAAGATAAGGTAGAAAGAATTGCAATTGGAATGCATGATGAAGAATGCTTGAGCTCCAACAAGAATCTTGATGAAGACTTCGAGGATGAATTAAATCTTGATGAACCACCATGAAGACTCCGGTAATGAAAGCATGAGAAGTGAAAGATGAAAAGAATAAGATTCAAGGCCTGCGATGAATTAGATGGAGCTTTGAAATGATATTATTGAAATAACTTGAAGCTCCGGAAAAAACAAGATGAAGAATTTAGAACCAAGGATATGATATGATGAACAAACTCCAGACAAAAGAATTAAACACTTGGAAGGAACAAGAATAAGAATTATGTTGTGAGTATCCTTCACCAATTAAATTGATGACAACCAAAGGATTTGGCATACTACTTATTCTCGTTCAAAAGAATTAAGAGAGATCTAGCACAAGCTTGGATAAATCTTCAACAAAGCACCGGTAGGATTGTGAAAAGAACAATTGAATTAAAACGATACCAACGGAAGGGTAATCTTGAAAGAACCACCATAAGAATATAGAGACGAACGAAGAGACATCAATGAAGAATATTTGGAGGACGAGGTTGAAAACTAAGAACGAAGAAATATTCTGAAATGATGGCCTTCTGAGGAACACAAAGAAAAGAATTCATGAAATGCTTCGGATGGTTAAAAGAATTCCTCACAATCAAACGATAATGAGGATGGCATGAAGCTAGAACCACGAATCTTCAAGAAAACGGGCCAAGGTTTGAGAGAAACTCTTCTCCGGTCTTCAAATGTTGAGAATGAAGACGAGAAATGCCATGAAGAATTGTTGAGCACTCCGGAATGAAGAATTAAAAGGTTGAACCAATGATGAACAAGAATTTGAAAGTAAACTTGGAGAAGGCATATGACTGATGGAAATCATTCTTACGTCACATTTGAAAAATTTAAGAATAACTTCGGAAAAAATAGAAGAGTCAGGTAAGATCCTGGGAAAAGACCTGTGGGTTAGGGCCCACTCAAGAAATCACCGTTGGAAAGATTGCTTAAGAGATATTGCACCGGTTGAATTAAAAGGCTTGAATAAGATAACAATCTCAAAATAGCTTGAACGGATTAAGAATGGAATTATGAATCTTCAGCACTCCGGATATGAATAACAAGAGGAGAATGAATAATTGAAGCAGCGGAATAAGAAAACATTGTGAAAAGAGGAAAAGGATAAGATCAACACTGAAATCTTGAATTACATCCACCGGCAGAATTGAGAACAAAAGAATGATGAACTTGAAGCTGTTGAGCATCTTCACGATAAATCACCGGATAAGAACATTGAAGGAAAAAAATGAAGAACCATCACATGAATAAAATGGATATTTCATTAAGAATTTCGGCTCCAAGAAGAAGAAGGGTGGGAGGGTGGGGAAAAACAACGACAACTTGGGATGAAAGAATACAGACAAATCGTCAGATTTCTCAACGACGTCTGTATGGAATAACTTGAAGAGAAGGCACACCGGTTGGAAAGAATTTAACATAACCATCTTGATGAATAAGAAGGACTAGCACTCCCATAGAAATATGAGAACACTGATTAGGAATGGTATGGAATCAACGTTTGACATCGAAGCAACTCGAATACCAGAATCAAAACAAAAACAAAGGGTAGATATTTCGCAGCATCATCTTCACAATATCATTCGAACAGAAACTTGAACGAATGAATTCCATAGTTACATCAACTTGACGAGAAGCCACTTGGAGAGCAAAATGAAAATAAAAAGGAACAAGGAACAGATAGAACAAATACAAGATAGAAGCTTCGTTCGACATATTCGTGCTGAAAGCTCATGGAACGTGTTACAAAAGGGTTTTGCAATCCCCGGATCAGCATAGCCAAGGACCCTTTAAGATGCAACTCCCGATCAGAACAAGTCCATAAAACCACTTCACTCAATGTAGAACCCCAAACTTCATATCGTGCATCCATTGGAAGAATGCCTAGAACTACTAGATGAACCCACCTATAGATTTCCGAAAGTTTCCAGTTATGCAATCAGGTGTTGGGGATACACGGGAAGCATCGCGCAATCAACTCTAAACCTACATCCAGGTGTATCCATCCTTCAACACATAACCAGTCTTTCTCAGAAACTGTTTACCTCGGACCTTCGAAACGCATCCACTATACAAGCTATGGCAATACTCTCGAACTACCTCCCCAGTACTGGGTGATGTCGGGGTTATCTTGCCACTAACCGCATAGGAGAGTTTTCGATGTCGGCCGTCTTAAGTATTT
Organism: Secale cereale; assembly: GCA_902687465.1. Lineage (NCBI taxonomy): Eukaryota > Viridiplantae > Streptophyta > Magnoliopsida > Poales > Poaceae > Secale > Secale cereale. The sequence continues at coordinate 136,573,647 of LR738714.1, forward strand.
AGTACTGCCGCGATATGCTTGTGACAACAATACCCCAAAGCTCAACTCCTCGGTAACAGGAGGCATCGAGAACAATATCCTTGTCACAAGAACATCGAAACAATCCCAGAATACTCGTGGGAATCCTAAAAAAAAATTTGTGCAATTTTTGAAGATAGGAGAGACAAGAGTAGTCGTCAGGAGTCCTCACCAGAGAGAAAGGGGAAGAGAAGCAAAGAAATCCTACTCTCCGATATAAATATAGGACTCAAAACATTTTCAAGTGTGTGCCTAGACTCAACCGTCAACAATTCGATCAATCAGTGGGGGCTTCTAGGTCGGAGAAGGCTCTGAATACCAACTTGTAATGCCTAGGATGGGACTATACCTCCTACGTGTCGAGGCACCACTTAAAGGTATAAGCCCATCCTAGAATGATCTCAAGTTTTGGTATCTTTGCACGACTCATGTAAAAGAGGGATTAAATTGCAAAAGAGGATAGTTGGCTTACACTCGCCACTTCACACAACACATTACATAAGCAATACATCATTCGAAACATCACAACCCGACTACGGGTGAAGATCCAAAAGAAAGATACCAAAACAACATAAAGCCACAGGTCAGGATCGAATCCTAGTAGAAACCACTACTGATCGTCGAAAGCGTCTCAAGCAAACGGCCACAAACTTCATTGAGCTCTCAGTGAAGAACTGATCCATCTCCTGCATCATACTCGGCTGAACCTGCATCTGGTGTGGTGAAGTAACTGTGAGCCACAGAGGACTCAGCAATCCCGTTCCCGAGTAACAAGACTATTTAAGCCTTGGGTGAGGATAAGGCTGAAGAAAGAACGAGAGGTGAAGGAACAACAAGAGTCTGCAGCAGCAACTAGCACTAGCTTACGTGATAGAGAGCGAGAAGAGTAGTGCCTCAGTCGAAATATGATCACGAAGTGATCCTAACTAAAGCCGGTCAAACATAACCCCACCGTGTTCAACTCCCGAATCCCTATTCGGAAATTGACAGTCACGGAACACACGCTGGTAGTGTATTAGAAACATTGTGTCAAGTTATCTACAACCGGATATTAACAAGCTCCCATCTGCCACATAACCGCGGGCACGGCTTTCGAAAGTTCAAACCCTCCAGGGGTGTTCCAACTTGACCCATTACAAGCCCACGATCCGCGAAGTCGCAACTCCATAGGTGGGAAGACCCGAGTATTCTCGGAATCCCGTGCTCAAGTTAAACCGAACTAAGGTAAGGCTAATCCAGCAAATCCTCCCAGCGTGTCGACACCCTGATAGGTAGCCGCGCGTATCTAGTCTCAGGACACGACCGGATGGGCGATGCTACAGGTTTTTACCAGACCTTGAGTTTCCTCGAGGTGGCCCTGCAGGACCCCCGTTTCGGACCAACACTCATGTGGAGCACTGGCCCGGGGTTGTAGAATTAAAATAAAAGAGGGTTTGCAAGGCCCTTATGCAAGTTTTATTAGTTTGTTATTAGGCAAATAGTACCAAATGTTGGGACTTGCTGGAAAAGACTTAGCACTTAGCGGTTTATCAAGGGGGTCCCATACACCCCAACCGTGTTAGGAACGCATAATCAAGGAACATAACACCGGTTTATACGGTTCCTAACGGCATGAGTGGAACAAATCACCAAGCAAAAGGCTTAGCCTTCCACCCTTGCCAATATATAGATGTTTTCATTTTAAGCATTTATAGAGTGTGATATAACCCAACCAAACTTCAACATGAAGCAAGCATCTTCAATCTTCACCTGCAACTAGCAATGCTATAAGAAGGGCTGAGCGAAGCGTACTTAGCCAAGCAACGATTTGCGTAGGTAGGGTGGTTAAACATGGCAATGGTTATAAGTAGGAGGCTGACAAGAAGACATGGGCATCGAGGCAAAACTATAGAGCGGATCTACTAGCAATAGGCAAAGATAGTAATGTTATCGGGGTTCGGTCATCTTTCCTGGAATTCCACAAGGAAGAAGAACAGATCCACGAAGTAGACGGGGCAACAGTCGAGCAAAACCTCACAACTCCGGAACGAAACCGAAGCTAACAAGAGAAGCAACCGGAAAGAAAGAACAACACGGTAAACACACAAATCATAAACATGGCATACGATGCACAAGCGAGCATGATGCATGTCCGGTTTAATATGCATGGCATGGCAAAGTGCACAAACAATTCTACAAGTTAAGTGGAGCTCAATATGCAACGAGTTGCATATTGACGAAACACCACAATTAATTATTTAATTGTCTCTTGTTATTTGCAAGACAAGGTTAAATGTTTGTTAACATGGCAAGAGGTGAAGCAAAAGAAAACTACCTATTTAGACATTTTAAATGAGGCCGGAAAATAACAACAACATATTCCGGAAAATCCCCATGAGCATGTTTAATAATTATAAAGCAACAACAATTAAACATAGTTGTTAACATGATGCGGATGACATGATCAAGTTTATGCAAGTTTTTATTAGAAGGTTAACAAGAAGATGACATGAAGCATCGTCCCCGTGGTGGATGGAAAGGGTGCCACGGCAACGATCCGAAATGATGCAAAGGCAACAACTCGGTTCCGGTAACTCGTTGAGAGTCCGGTGCAAAAGGAAAGATGGCGTGAGCGAGTCACACGAGAAGAAAGGTGGGGCGATCCCGTCACCGGGTTCCCACGAGTCGGTGACGAGGCAACCGAGGAACATGACAAACGGACGAAACGGGCACGGAGCACACACGGGAAACATTTCATACAACACAAGCATGCATTCACCGGTCATCCACGGGGTCGTCTCGTTATACCTTCGAAACACTCGTTTCGGGACGGTTCGAGTTCGTAGAGGAAGAAGGCGTTCACGTCGTAGAGGAAGTAGTTGTTCACGTAGAGGTACATGGGCGACGGTAGCGGAAGTAGACGTTCTCGTAGATGTTCATGCCGCGTGTAGAGGTACTTGTCGGGATCGTCGTCTCCATAGGGGTACACGTTCGTAGATGTACTCGTCATCGTAGCCGTTCGGTCGTCGTGGTACTTGGTCGAGGTACTTGGCGGTCCGGTCTTGGTGACGTAGAGGTACTTGGCGTCTCGGGGTCCCTCGTTCGACGAACTTGGCGTCCACGGCAGCAAACAAAAGAAGCGCAACAACAGGCAGCGAGCAAAACAGCAGCAACAAGACGACACGGCAGAGGCAGGGCCGCGGGATCCGGTGCTCAGGGCGGCTGGCGAAGAGGAGGCAGCAGGCCTCGACCTCGGCGCTGCGGGGCTCTGGCCTTGGGCGAAGCGGAGAGGAAGGGCAGCGGCTCCGGCCGGCTTGGTAGGGCGGCTGCACCTGGCGCGCGACGGAGGGGGAACGAGGCAGGGGCGGCGTCCTGCCTCGCCGATGGAGGGTGCTCGGGAGGAGGCGCGCTACGGGGCCGAGGACCTGGCCTTGGCAGAGGACGGGCGGCGTCGAAGGCAGGAGGCAGGGCGACTCCTGGCCGGCCGAGGCAGGGCGTCGGTACCTGGGGCCCCTGGCCGGCGCTAGAGGCACGGAGGAGGGAGGCCTCAGGAACGGAGGGGAGAAGACGATCGAGGGCGCCAGGCGCTGGGGTGTTGGGGTCGCGAGGGAGAGTGCGAGGCGCGGCGGAGAACACGACGACGACAGGGCCGCTCGGCCTGGATGACGGGGCACGGGGGAGGGAAGACCCTTGGCGTGCGGCGGAGGACCCGTTGGTAGAGAGGCCGGGGGGTCGGGCGTTGTCTGTCCGAGGGAATCGGGTCGCGAGCGAGGTTCGGGCGAGCGATGGGAGGTCGAGCGGAGGGAGTTAGCGAGGGAAAGAGAGATCGAGGCTGGCGGCGGCTTGCGGGAGAAGAGGAGAGGAGCGAGGCAGAGTGCGAAGGCTAGGGTTCGGTGCCTGGCGGCTGGGCCAATGGGCCGGCTGGGGGAAGTGGGCCTAGAGGCTAAGAAAGGCCTAGGGAGGCCTGGGAGGTGGCTGGACCTCTTCTTCTTTTTGTTTCTTTAGCAGAAACAAAAGAGAAGAAAAAAAACGAGGAGGGGGTTAGGGCAAGAATTAGGACAAAGGTAATTTTTTCTCGGGCTCGAAAAAAATGAGCACGACCGGAGAAAAATACAAAAAGCAAGATCAGAAAATAATTCAAACATATTTGAATTTAATTCAAATAGTTTTGAACTAAGACTTGATTATTGAAGTGTCCAAAAATGTTCGAATTTTCGGAGGAATCTCGAAACAACGGAAAAGAATTATTGGCAAGGTTTTGAAGGAGAAACTCGAAGTAGGAAAGCATGGGGAAAATATGCACGTGTGTTGCGGGTAATTCCAAAGAAATGGAATATTATTATATAGCTCCCTAAATATTGAGAGGCTTTTATATGTTATAAAGAGAAGTCACCTTCCCTCGATTTAAATGGACCGAAGGTCCACACGATTTATTTAGGTTGAGATGCAAAAATAATATGACATGATGGCATGATGACATGATGCAATGCAAAAATAAAAACACAAGCACAAAAGAAACACACGGGCAACCCCGGAACATCTGGAATCTTCTGGAATCTTCTGGGACGTCGGTCTCGGGCGTCACACAATAGGGGGGCTGGCAACTAGGAATAGGCATCGAGGCAATATCTAGAGAGCGAGACATCTAGCATAGGCAAAGATAGAAGTGATATCTAGGAATGGTCATCTTGCCTGTTGATTCCATGGAGGGATCGTAACCTTGCTCCTCAAACTCAGCCTCGAAAGGAACCTCGAACTCCGAATGGTCACCAGGCTCTAACCAACACAACAATGCAACACCGAAACAACAATCAATCATCATGCAATGCTCAAACACATGATGCATGAATATGGTGCACATGAACATGGGTAGGATATGATGAAACTCCTAGGGAAAAGTTGAGGGAACAAGCATCATGGCAACAAAAAAGCTCACACACATGAGAAACACAAGCAAAAGGAAACAAAACTAACATAGTCACAAGTGGTTATGTAGATTATTTAAACAAGCACCCAACAAGTTTTGTAAGTTGTTTAACATGGCAAGGGGTGCATCTAGGTCTTACAGCAACATGCTAGCAATTTAAATGGGCCGGAAAGAACAAACAAAAATTTCCGGAAACTCCCATATTCATATAAATACATTTGGGACAGAACTGAGATAGTCATATTTTAAAGTTGTTAAACATGCAAAGTAACAACACCACATTAATCTACACATTTTCCACCCCAAATACATATAAAGTTTGTCAAATTTGGAACTATAGATATTTTGTTATGATTTTTACAAGTTTGAGCATATTTAAACCCAAATTAATTCAAACAACAATTTAAATGTTTTTAAACATGGCATCAAACTGCATATTAATATTCTCCATGAAAAACTAAGCAGTTTTCACATATAAAGCACTTCCATCAGATGCATATTTTAGAAGATATTAAATATGCAAAGATAATGCAGAAAAAGAAAATAAAAACACAAAACAGAAAAGAAAAACAAAAGAGAAGGGCTAACAGACCCAGATTGGATCTAGCTCGAGGCGCTGACCCGTGTGTCCACGGGCGCTGAGGTGGCAGCGGCGGGTGCGGGTGTGTGTGGAATGGCGTTGGGTGGATGACAGGTGGGGCCGCCCTGTCAGTGGCACATAAGAAGCAAAAAGGGGGGAATAATTCCACTAGCCCCGGCGTGATTCGAACCCAGCCCGCTGGCTAACTAACGAAGAGACACACCACTGGGCTACGAGCGTGCAACTGATAGAGAAGGAGCGATACTCAGAACGGAGATGATCTTCTCGTTCCCATGTAGCTTCTCGGTCGGTATGGTGTGACCACTTCACTTTCAAGAATTTGAAGGACTTGTTGCGGGTCTTGCACTCAGTTTCTTCAAGAATAGCAACGGGGTGCTCACGATAAGACAAGTCTGGTTGAAGATCAATCTCTTCGAACGGAATGGTGCGTTCAGGCGTCTTGAAGCACTTGCGGAGTAGAGACACGTGGAACACATCATGCACATTTGCAAAGTTGGAGGGAAGCTCGAGTTGGTAGGCTAGATCTCCTCTCTTGCCAAGAATCATGAAAGGCCCACGTATCTTGGAGCAAGCTTGCCCTTGATACCGAACCTCTGAGTGCCCTTCATGGGAGAAACACGGAGATAGACATGGTCTCAAATGTCGAAAACCAAGTCACGATGCTTGTCGTCATAGTAGCTCTTTTGACGCGATTGCGCGGCTTTGAGATTCTCACGTATGACTTTGCACATTTCTTCGGCTTCTGAGATCAAATCATTTCCAAGGAGTTGACGTTCACCAGTCTCGGACCAGTTGAGAGGGGTACGGCACTTTCTGCCATAGAGGATTTCAAAAGGAGCTTTGCTGGCACTTGCTTGGAAACTATTTTTGTAGGAGAATTCGGCAAATGGAAGGCAATCTTCCCATTTCATACCGAAGGAGATGACACAAGCTCTTAGCATATCTTCAAGGATCTGGTTCACTCTTTCGACTTGACCACTAGTCTGAGGGTGAAACGCAGTGCTGAAGCGAATCTTGGTGCCCATGGCTGACTGAAAAGAATCCCAGGACTTGGAAGTGAACAAGCTTCCACGGTCTAAGGAGATAACTTGAGGAATGCCATGCAAAGAAACAATTCTGGAGGTGTACAACGTTGATGGATTTTTTGACGGGAAGAAAATGAGCTACTTTAGTTAGCATGTCAATCACCACAAAGATAGCATCATTTTTCTTCTTGGACTTGGGAAAACCAGTGACGGAATCCATCTCAATGTGATCGAATTTCCACTCGGGAATAGGTAGAGGTTGAAGGAGTCCGGCTGGACGTTGATGCTCTGCCGTCACTCTTATGCAGACATCACATTCATTCATGAATTGGACAATCTCCCTTTTCATGCGAGTCCACCAATACGATTGCTTGAGGTCATGGTACATCTTGGAACTTCCTGGATGTATCAAGAGGAGGGAGTCATGTGCTTCGTTCATTATGAGATCTCTGAGATCACCTTTGGGAACCACGATCATGTCCTCAAAGAACAAGGTGTCTCTGTCATCAATGCGATAGCACTTGTACTTGGGAGTACCCTTAGCAATACCATGTTTCACTTTCTGCACCATAGCATCACTAGGTTGGGCCTCACGGATTTGATCTTCCAAGGTAGGAGCAACTTGAAGGTTTGCAAGAAAGCCTTGCGGAACAACTTGGAGGTTTGCAAGAAAGCCTTGCGGAACAACTTGGAGGTTGAGCTTCCTGAATGATTCACAAAGTTCAGGCTGGAACGGTTTGAGAAGGAGACTATTGCAATACGCCTTTCTGCTCAAGGCATCTGCAATGACATTGGACTTGCCATGAGTAACTCAATGCTTGGATCGTACTCTTGAATCATTTCAACCCAACGAGTCTAGCGAAGGTTAAGGTTTGGCTGGGCGAAGATGTCCACTTTTCTGCCCAGCAGAAGGTGTCTCCACATGATCAAGGCATGAACAACTGCTTCTAGCTCGAGATCATGTGTGGGATAATTCTTCTCATTTGGTTTTAGCTGACGAGAAGTGTATGCCACAATCTTCTTATCTTGCATGAGAACACCACCAAGACCTTGCAATGAAGCATCACAAAAGACTTCATAAGGCTTGGACTCATCCGGAGGAGTAAGAACCAGAGCAGAAATGAGCTTCTCTTTGAGTGTCTTGAATGCCACATCACAATCAGGATTCCACGAGTACTTGACATTCTTCTGCAACAGGTTAGAAAGAGGCTTGACAAGCTTGGACAAGTTCTCAATGAACCTTCTGCAATAGCTAGTGAGACCAAGGAAGCTTCAGAGTTGCTTGACATTCTGCGGAGGTTCCCAGTTGACAATAGCTTCAACCTTCTCAGGGTTAACAGAAATTCCCTCGGCAGATATAATATGGCCAAGATAGAGGACTTTATCTAGCCAGAATTCACATTTGGAGAACTTCGCATAGAACCGGTGCTCACGGAGCCTGTCAATGACCAAACAGAGGTGCTTGGCATGGTCTTCTTCATTCTTGGAGAATACCAAGATATCATCGAGGTAGACGAGCACGAATTCGTTGGTGTAGGGGTTCAATATGAAGTGCATCATTCGAGAGAAAGTGGGTGGAGCATTTGCAAGACCGAAAGACATGACCGTGTATTCATAGGAGCCAAAACTCGTTCTGAATGTGGTCTTAGGAATATCCTCTTCACGGATACTAATCTGATGGTAACTCATTCGGAGATCGAGCTTCGAAAAAACGTTGGCTCCTTTGAGCTGCTCGAACAATTCATTGATATTGGGGAGCAGGTACTTATTCTGTATTGTCTTCTTGTTCAATGGCCGGTAATCAACGCAAAGGCGTTCCATGCCATCCTTCTTCTTGACAAATAGAACACCACAGCCCCAAGGAGAAGTACTTGTTCTGATTAGACCCATACGTTCTTGCTCATCGAGTTGTTTCTTTAGCTCCTTCAACTCACCAGGGGAAAGCTTGTACGGACGCCGACATGCTGGCTCGGTACCGGGTTCAAGTTCAATGACAAATTCAACTTGACGGTGTGGAGGCATGCCTGGAAACTCTTCAGGGAATACATCCTCATATTCACGAACCACCGGAATCTGAGAAATGGCATTAATCTTGCCCTTGTCATTGAGAGAGAATAGCCTGATTGTGTTATCTCGAGCTGCGAAGATAATCACGTCTTCGTCAGGATGAGTTAGCTTGACCTCCTTGTTTGCACAATCAATGTTTGCATCATGCTTGGAGAGCCAAGAATAAGTTCAATGTCCGAGTTACTGAGAATAACCGGGGAAACCAGAAAACTGTAATCACCCATATGAATAGATATATCCGGAGCCACCATACTATAAGTCATGTGTTTACCCGGAGAAATAACTTGCAACTTTTCTGGTAAGGCCACTGTGTCCACGTTATGCTTAGATGCAAATGGACATGACATGAAGGAATGTGATGCACCAGAATCAAACAAGACTTTAGCAGGTTTAAGGTAACTGGAAGATTACCAATTATCACATCGGAAGAATTCTCTGCTTGAGCTGCATTCATCAGATTCACTCTTGCTACCTTGGGGTTGTGCTTGACAATAGCAGTGCTGACAGGTGGAGGAGGCGGAAGGTGCCTTGGGTTGGGACACTTGTTGGCATAGTGACCCTTCTGAGAACACTTGTTGCAAGTAACTTCTGAAAGCGGCCGATGATAAGGACCACTTGGTCTTGGATCTTGGAACTGAGGCTTGGACTGGTTTCTTGGGTTGGGTGGGTAGGAGAATCCACGACCACGTGAGTGCTTGTTGTTGCTTGGAGGACGGAGCACTGGAGGAGGCGGTAGCTAGAACTTCTGCTGCTTGGCAACCACTTGAGAGGAAGAGGAAGAGTGAAGAGCATCTCTAATCCTCTTTTTGGAAGCTTCACACTTCAGCTGAGCTGCCTCTTGCTTGAGAGCCATATTGTAGAATTGGTCAAATTCATCCGGCTCAAACAAGGTGAGAGCAAGTTGGAGTTCATCTTTTAGACCACCTCGGAACTGATATATCTTGCTCGTGGCATCGGGCATGTCTTGCTTCGCATAACAGGCAAGATTCTGGAACTTGACATTGTATTGATAGACGGACATAGTGCCTTGCTTCAGGTCGCGGAATTGCTCACGCATGCCTTCAATGACACTGGTTGGAATGTGATGAGAGCAGAAATCTTTGCAGTAGTCAATCCACGAGATCTCACGACCACCTCTGGAATCTTTGTACTGTTGCCACCAATGAGCAGCTTGATCTTTGAGTTGGAAAGTGGCAAACTTGACATAATCCTCAGGCCTCATGTCAGTGCATTCAAATTGCTTTTTGATGTCTGTGATCCAATCTTCAGCTTCTAGTGGGTCTACACAGTAACTGAACGACTTTGGTTGGTTTGCCAGGAATTGGTTCGGTGTCGTAAAGTGAGGTTGATTGAACAGATTGCCTTGGCCTTGGTTCCCATGATTACCTTGATTTGCTTGGTTGGCTTGGAAATTCTACATCATTTGCATGAGCATCTGAGTGTTCTTGTTGGCTGCTTGCATAATTGCTCTCCATGCCCCAGACGGAGGAGGAGGGGAAGGAGGACGTTTAGGAGGATGAGCTGCTGGCGCTGGGCCGAGGTGGGGGGAGAATGGGCCCAAGCGTGCTGGGTTGCGCTGCTGCTGTGGCCCTTTATTTTTCTTTTTCCTCAGACAGAAAAATAAAAGGAAAATCACAGGCTAAAAGAAAAGGAGTTTGGGGGAAAATAACTATCCCCATGCTCCTAGATTTATGCCCTTTTTTATAAAATTGGTTTGGGCATTTTTAGAGGTAGAAACATAAAACAAATTTGAATATGGTTCAAACTTCTGTCATTTTTTAACCTAACCAATATAATTCAAATTGGGGCAAGGCTTTGCAAGGTGACTTATGACAAGGCAACAAAGAAGTGGGGAGGAGATGAACATTTTTGGAAGAGGCTAAGTCACTTGCAAAATTACTTAAAGAATGGAAAAAAAAGGAGGAAGGAGAAGAGTGATGCAAAATAAGGGGGGGTTAGGGCTTAGCATGGGCATGGCTTGCCACCACCAACACACAACAATGTCAAGGACCAACACAAGACAAACTAAGGGTGCATAACACAATGACAAGTAAAAGAAAGCTATGATGGTCATGATGCAATGATGATGATGAGCAATGCATGGATGCATAAGGAAAGTAAAATGACAATGCAATACAATAAGAATGCATAAATGAAAAGAACCCCCAAGGAAAGGACAAGGATCAAATTGATAATGCTTTATTGCCATATATGGAAGGTCACATATGGGGTGTTACAAACTCTCCTCCACTACAAAAAGATCTCGTCCCGGTATCTACATATGGGGTGCTCAGCTTGGAGTAGTTTCAGGATGGGTGACCGACTAGGAAGTTGCTCCCGGGTGCGCACGAGTGAGGACAAAGTGCATAGAAAAGACTAGTATTGATATGTGGGGCCAGTCTAGATCCCGCCAGGACTAACGACCGCCGGCGGGTGTGTCCGGGGCGTTACAACCACTGTAGATAGATGGGGGAAGGTGATGAAGATGTTGGTGAAGATGACGGAGGTGTTGGTGTAGATCGCCGTCACACGATGATGGCCCTCGGTGGCACTCTGGCGCCACCGAAAGCGAGGGGGGATGCCCCCCTCCTTCAACTTCTTCCTTGGCCTTCTCCCTAGGTGGGAGAAGGGTTCTTCCTCTGGTCCTTGGTCTCCATGGCATGGGTGGGGCGAGAGCCCATCCGAGATTGGATCTGTCTCTTTGTCTCTCTCTGTTTCTGCCTTCCCAGATTCTGGCCTTTCGCCGTTTCTTATGTTCCCGCAGATCCGTAACTCCGATTGGGCTGAAATTTTAACACGATTTGTATCCGGATATTGGCTTTCTTGCGTCGAAAGAAGGGAACTAACCGCCTTACGGGGTGGCCACGAGGGTCAGGGGCGCGCCCCCTGCCTCGTGGTCCCCTCGGGCATTGTCTCGCGTTGATTCTTCTTCCCAAAAATCACATATATTCCAAAAAAACTCCATCCGTTTTTATCCCGTTTGTACTCCGTTTGATATGGATATTCTGCGAAACAAAAACATGCAACAAAGAGGAACTGGCACCGGGCATTGGATCAATATGTTAGCCCCAAAAATAATATAAAAAGTTGCCAAAAGTATGTAAAATTTGTATAATATTGGCATGGAACAATCATTGTTGATACGACGGAGACGTATCACCATCCCCAAGCTTAATTCTTGCTCGTCCTCAAGTAGGTAAATGATAAAAAAGATAATTTTTTATGTGGAATGCTACCTAGCATAATCTTGATCATGTAATCTAATCATGGCATGAATATTAAGATACGAGTGATTCAAAGCAATAGTCTATCATTTGACATAAAAGAATTTAATACTCAGGCATCCCAACAAACAATCAAGTCTTTCAAAATAGCAATGCTAAACAACGTTACCCCTACGAAATCATATAGTCTTTTATGCTCCATTTTCTTAATACAAGGTACCCCTCATGTCCATCCCAGTGTCAGCCAAACAATTGTTTTCATACTTTACATTTTCGAACCTTTTCAACTCTTCACGCAATACATGAGCGTGAGCCATGGACATAGCACTATGGGTGGAATAGAAGGTGGTGATAGACAAAAGTAGGGAGAAAGTCTCACATCGACTAGGAAAATTAACAGACTATGGAGATGTCCATCAACTGATATCAATGTGAGTGAGTAGGGATTGCCATGTAACGGATGCACTAGAGCTATAAGTGTATGAAAGCTCAAAAGAAAACTAGTGGGTGTCCATCAACTTGCTTGCTCATGAAGACCTAGGGCATTTGAGGAAGCCCGTCGTTGGAATATACAAGCCAAGTTCTATAATGAAAATTCCCACTAGTACATGGAAGTGACAACATAGGAGACTCTCTATCATGAAGAACATGGTCCTATGATGAAGCACTAGTGTGAAAAAATTATAGTAACATTGTCCCTTCTCTCTTTTTCTCTCATTTTTTTATTTTCCCTTTTTTTGGGGCTCTTTGGCCTCTTTTTTTGGTGGGCTTCTTTTGCCTCTTTTTTATTATTATTTAGGCTTCATTAGCCTCTCTTTTTTATTATCTGGGCTTCATTTGCCTCTTTTATTTTTTATAACCTGGCATGGGACAATGTTCTAATAATGATGATCATCACCCTTTTATTTACTTACAACTTGATACTAGAACAAAAATATGACTCTATATGAATGCCTTCGGAGGTGTACCAGGATGTGCAATGATCTAGCATACCAATGACATCAAAAAACGGACAAGCCATGGAAACATCATGCTAGCTATCTTATGATCATGCAAGGCAATATGACAGTGATGGTGCGTGTCATAATAAACGGAACGATGGAGTTAAATGGCAATATATCTCGGAATGGCTATTGAAATGCCATAATAGGTAGGTATGGTGGCTGTTTTGAGGAAGGATATAAGGTGGTTTGATGCACGGGCGAAAGTTGCACGATACTAGAGTGGCTAGCGAGGTGGAAGGGTGAGAGTGCGCATAATCGATGGACTCAACATTAGTCATAATGAACTCGCATACTTATTGCGAAAAATCTATTAGCCCTCAAAGCAAAAATACTACTACGCATGCTCCTAGGGGGAGGTTGGTAGGAGTTAACCATCACGCGCCCTCGACCTTCACGCAAAGATAAACAATCAAAATACAATGCGCGCCAATTTGGTTACATAGTTAGGAGACCATATGTGCATGCTTCGGGAATCACAAACCTTAACACCAATATTTTTAATAAACCACAATCATTCACTAGTACCTCCCACATATTAGCATCTCTATATCACAAAACTATTGCAAGGAATCAAACATATCATATTCAACGATCTACAAGTTTATGTAGGATTTTATGACTAACCATGTGAATGGCCAATTCATGTCAACTCTCTAAATAGATATAACTGAAGCAAGAGAGTTTTAATTCTTTCTACAAAAGATATGCCCATGCTCTAACAAATATAAGTGAAGCAAAAAGGCATTCTAAAAATGACGGTTTTATATGTGAGGAGAAACAGGCAATCCAAATTTCAAATGATATAAGTGAAGCACATGAAGCATTCTATAAAGCCATACTCAAAGATATAAATGAAGTGCAAAAAGTATTCTATAAATCAACCAAGGGCTATCTCATACCAACATGGTTCATTTATTAAAAGAAAAATAAAAATCACACGACACTATAAGAGTTTACGCATATCATGTGAACGAAACAAATCCGAAAACATACCGATACTTGTTGAAAAAATATGGGATGCCTTCCGGGGCATCCCCAAGATTAGGCGCTTGAGTCTCCTTGAATATTTACTTAGGGTGCCTTGGGCATCCCCAAGCTTGAGCTCTTGCCTCTCCTCCTTGTCCTCACATCGAGACCCCCTCTATCTTCGAACACTTCATCCACACAAAACTTAACCAAACTTTTAGTGGCGTGGTTAGTGCATATGATCAATGAAATCACATCATGTACTGCTCTAACATTATTGTATAATTATGAACAAAAATTACCCACTGTATTCTATCACAATTCTATGGCCCCAAGTCAAGGAGGCTTCAACAAGAATTCAAACATATGCAAATAATGAAGCTATGACAACAATCTGTGAAAACAGGACAGTTTGTAAAGATTTGAACATTCACCATACTTCTGTAACTCTAACAATTCTGGAAAAATTAGGAAAAATCAACAATTTGTATAGCAAGACTGTGCAAAAAGTTTCAGATCCTTTCTACGTTCCAGTAAAAAATGTAAAATCGTGCACTACAACCAAAGTTTCTGTTTTTGCATCGCACAAACCAACAAGCAGTTTAATCATCCTTAAGGAAACTCTTGGCACATTATTTTTATAATACAATGTAATTGTACAAGGGAATAATTATTTTTATGAGAAAATTCCATGCAAAATTCGACATTGTTTCCATAAGCATGAACACAAGTGTTCAAGGTAGACCCTTATTTCCGCAATGCACCACCTTTCAATCGCTTCTCTTTTTGAAAATGTTTTAGGTTCCCCTCTATTTTTTTAAACTTTATAAAAGCACACAATAGAAATAAATGACTCTCTAAAACTTCCGGGTTGTCTCCCTGGCAGCGCTTTCTTTAAATCCATTAAGCTAGGAATATAGTGCTCAAGTAATGGATCCACCCGGATCCCAAGGTATATCAGAGCCAATTTTAATTAACAATGATTTGTGATTTAGTAGTGAGCACAAAGTAACATATATCATGCAACAACGAAGTCTAACTCTCTTCCTATGCATCGGCATGTCATAAAAGAACAATTCATGCACACATAGTAAAGGCCAATGCATATCATAAATAGTTTCTTGCAATTTTATCGTATTGGAAACATAGAGAGGCGGAGATGTAGTTCCTCTCTCATAATAATTGCAAGTAGGAGCAGGAAGCACATGCATATTATATCTATTAAAATCATCATGTGTAGTAGTAGAACTCAACCCATCAATATAGCCCTTAATAAGTGCAAACTTATCCAATATAGTGTAGTTTGGAGAATTCAAAAACATAACATGACTATCATGTGTGGATGCAATAGCAACAATTTCATTCTTGACATAAGGAATTATAGCAAGTTCATCTCCATAAGCATAATTTATATTGGCATCTTGGCCACAAGCCTAGCAAGCATCAAGTTCATCAAAAAGTTATATTTCAAACGAATCCAAGGGATCATAGTAATCATCATAGCATTGATCCTTTGGTAAGCACGAAGGGAAATTAAACAATGTATGAGTTGAAGAGTTACTCTCATTAGAAGGTGGGAACGGGTAGCTAATCCGCTCTTCCTCCTTTTGTTCTTCGCTCTCCTCCTCATCTTTTTCATCTAATGAGCTCACAGTGTCATTAATTTTTCTTCCATAGACTCCTACAAAATATTAGTCTCTTCTTGGACAGCGGAGGAGTCTTCAATATATGGTTTAATATAAGGATTAGAAGCATAATTATCATAGCAATATTTAAGTATGGCCAAATTTTTAGATTTGTAGAGAGTAGTATCACACTCTTCAATAAAAGAAGCAATTTCACAAGTACCCCTAAAAGCAACAAATTCTTCAAATTGTTGAACATCATAGTAATTATAAACACCCTTAGTATATGAAGATACGATTCCATTATCACTAAACTCACATTGGTAAGGAAGGTGTTTCTTAGGGTCTATAGAACAACAAGTACAATCATATATTTCACATAAATTCCAAGCATAGCACTGCAAACGATGAATTTGATCTAGTAAAAGTTTCCCTTTTTCAGAGATGCGGTGTCGCACATAACAAGCATGCTCATCTAAAGATTTGCCCTATACTAAGCTATTTGGGGTTTTAGCCCGAGCACATAGGGATCGAAGATGATCCAAGTAAAAAGCTTCAGGAGTGTGATAGATTTTGAGTGGTTCTTCAACCATTGGTTCAGTAGGTGCCACTATTTTTTTGGTATTTTGCGTTTCCTACCCATAACTAAAGATAGAAAACAAGAGCACAAAATAAAAACTACTTAGTGATAAATCAAACAAGCACACCTAAGAATATTCACCCCACGCTATTGCTCCCCGGCAATGGAGCCAGAAAAAGGTCTTGATAACCCACAAGTATAGGGGATCAATTGTAGCCTCTTTTGATAAGTAAGAGTGTCGAACCCAACGAGGATCTAAAGTTAGAATAAATATTCCCTTAAGTTCTATCGAACACCGATACAACTCTATGCACGCTTGACGTTCGCTTTACCTAGAACAAGTATAAAACTAGAAGTACCTTGTAGGTGTAACGGGATAGGTTTGCAAGAATAAAAAGAGCACGTAAATAAAACTAGGGGCTGTTTAGATAAAGAAGCAATGAAGTTAGTGTAGCGAGTGTGGAGAAGTGGTGGTAGGAGTTGCGAAATTGTCCCTAAGCAATTGGCTACGTTACTAGATCGATAACAAGTTTTACGTGGGAGATGCCACTGCTAGCATGTCATCCCTGACTTGGAATTCTATGCACTTATGACTGGAACTAGTAGCAAGCATCCGCAACTACTAACGTTCATTAAGGTAAAGCTCAACCATAGCATTAAGATATATTGGTCCCCCGTCAATCCCGTATGCATCAATTTCTATGCTAGGTTGAAGCTTCTGTCACTCTTGCCCTCCAATACATAGTCCTATCAACATACAACTAACCCTATGGTGTGATCCACGCGCACGCTCAAATGATGGGAACCAAAGGACATCAACATAACCACAAGCAAATTAAATCAATCATAGCAATTCACCAATTACTGATAGGACAATGAAAATCTACTCAGACATCATAGGATGGCAACACATCATTGGACAATAATATGAAGCATAAAGCACCATGTTCAAGTAGAGGGTACAACGGGTTGCAGGAGAGTGGACCGCTGTACATAGATGGGGGAAGGTGATGAATATGCTAGTGAAAATGACGGAGGTGTTGGTGTAGATCGCCGTCACACGATGATGGCCCCCGGTGGCACTCCGGAGCCACCGGAAGCGAGGGGGAGAGAGCCCCCCCTCCTTCTCCATTGTAACATCCCAAAATTTCAATTTGGAATGTTATACATAGATCATATTGCATTGCATATTTAATTGCATTTGTGCTTGCGATCCTCAGAAATTCTAAGCAACTCAAGGACCTACGAAGAGAGTTGGGAATTCTACCGTTTTTGTATTTGAGTTTTCTCAAATACCAGTACAGGGATCACTTTGGTTTTAATTTTTTTATCTCCGAAAAATATTTCTTAATAAAATATATGAGCGGAAATAATATGACTTCTCCAAAATAAAATAAATATTGGAGGAAAATATTAAAATCACTTTTGGTTTTTATTCAGATTTATTTGCGATTTTGTTGGCATAGGAAAAATGCGCCTTTTTCAAAATTACATTTAGGTCCGGGAAAAATGTTCACTTTGTCCTAAATATTATTAGAGGACGGAAGAAAATTTATTTCGGAATTTTTTGAGTCCGTTTAGTATTTGTTTCGCGTGTTTTAGTACGTCAGGACTATTTATATATATATAAAGTGCACCGACCTACGGGCCGTAACCGACCCGGACTCCTCAGCCCAGCCGGACTTTATAAGGCCGAGGCCCGAGCGAGCCGCCAGCCCAGGCCCGCGCCCTAACCCTAGCCAGCCGCCGCCGCACCTTGGGAAGCACGCCTCCACCGCCACTTCCGCCGCCGCCGCCGCCACCCGCCGCCGCACACCCCGCCGCCGCCGCACACCGCCGCCGCCGCACGCCCCGCCGCCGGAGAAGCCACCGCCACAAAGGTAGCCGCCGCAGCCATTTTTGTCGCCGTCGCCGTCGGTTTTTTTTAAATCGATCGGGTTTTTTCGGAACCCTAGATCTGTTTTTTTAGATCGGTTTGGTTTTTTCGGTTTAGTTAGTTAGCGGACGTTCGTCCGTACGTTCGTTTTAATGAACGCTGTTTGTCCGTTAGTCACAGATAATGGACGTTCGCTCGTTAGCCTGTTCGTCGGTTTTCTTTTTCAGGGCTTTTTCCGTGATTATTTTTTTGATCGAGATTTCTGCCCTGATCTTGTTTTTAGTGTTTCTTTTCGCTCGAGAGTCGGAATCAGGCGATTCAAGCGCCCAGATCTTCGTCTCGAAGCCCTCTTTCCGTTTGACCAACTTGAACAAGGTTTTACTACTGTAAAATTTGACTTTAAATCAAACTAGTAATCAGGTCTTGTTTCTTTCGCAGTTTGAGTTTCGTTGCTCTGTTTGATTTGATTCTTTTCACAAACCGGAGTTCTTAAGTTGAACTTTCTGGTTATATCTGCTTATTTGGAGTTTTATCTGTGCATCTTAGCTTGTTTTCTTATGTATGTTATTGTTTGCCTACGATAGAATTCCCGGAGTGCGAAGCGTGCTACTACGAGTCCCTAGGTTTTGTGAATCATCAGCAAGGCATGTAACACTTTGATCATACCCCTTTATTACCCAGTTTTTATGCATTAGATCAAACCCTCACACATTGCATGAGTAAGATATTTTAACTTGTGGGTCTGGGAAGTAGATTGAGGTAGAACATATTACCTGCATTATTTTCAAACCCTTGGGAGTTACTTCTACGTTATGCTTAGGTTGCCATGCTATGCTCGTAGACGTGGTTTGGGTTTGAGAGAATCCATGACAGATGTGAGTTGTTAATTAATGGTTCAAGTTAAGGTGGCTACTTGAATACACATCTGGGTGGATTAGTTGCAGGGCACCTGGAGAATCCAGTGTTGTCCTAGGAAATCCCGAGGGTTCCGTGTGATTTTTCCTATGGAATGCCACCCAGGCTCAAAGAGATCATAAAACTATTCATGCTAGAAACTAGTGTGTGCAGCTGCAATGCCATTATGGGCTCTGGCATAGTATGAGAAAGTTGTGTGAGCTCTTTCAGTGGTGGACTAGCAGATGTAGGGGAAAGTAGGTGTACCGGTCCACTCGGGGTAAAGAGTGAATGCTTCTGAAAGACCGTGTCTCGGTCATCCGTTTCTCAAACACCATGCAGTGCGAGAAATCCAACGGAGGAGATCGAGTCTTGTGGGGAAAAGTGCGCAAACCTCTGCAGAGTGTATAAACTAATCATGATTAGCCGTGTCCCCGGTTATGGACATCTTGAGTATCTGGTACTTGAATTATTGGTTGATCTCAACACTCTAAAATTAATTTGTTGGGTTAATGATGACTACTTTAATTGGGATTGAGTTGGAGGTACCTTCTCAATGATGTTTCAACCACCATGATAGTTAAAATAAAAGTTATTACTTTGTTGTAGGGAAAAATTGGATTTATGCAAAAACTTTAACCTTAGAGCCTCCACCAGCCAAATATGCATATAGTGCTAGACTTTATTCTGTTACTTGCTTTACTATGTTATCTTGCCAGCATATTCCATGTGCTAACCCATTTCGGGCTGCAATATGTTACATTGCAGACTTTTCATACGAGGAGTAAGACGTGCTAGGTCATTTTTCCTGCACTCAGCTATGCCGTTGGAGTTGATGGACTCACTTATCTTCCAAGCCTTCTGTTGTTATTTTGTTAGATGGCCTTATGCCATAGACTTCTGTAATAAGTTCTCTTTTGAGACATTCGATGTAATAAGTGTGTGATTGCCACTCTGTTATAAATCCTCCAAGTACTATGTGTGTCAGCATTACCGATCCAGGGATGACACAGAACACAGAGACTTCGGTCCATTCGGATCGTGGTCTCTACAAGATGGTATCAGAGCACACGCTCACTTTAGGACACGACCACTAAGATAAACCCTAGCTCACTCTTCTCTATTCATTTCTGACTCCTCTCCATTTTTCTACTCTTTAGGATGGTGGACCCAAGGAACAAGTTCACTCAACCGGATGAAGACACACCTTTTGGACGACACTTGAAGGAAGTCACTAGGTACCTGAACATTGGAATACCAAGCTTCACCGGGACCTACACCGCCACTTTACCAGAGGAGGAGTGATGGAGTATTCAAGTTCAAATTCTCGGGAGGACATTCGCGCCATCCACTGAGCCCATAGAGTTTTCTTTTGATGCACCAACCTGGAGTCTAGGGAAGAGTATGGCAGCCCACATTACCATGGGGCATATCGAAGAAGTCTACAAGCAGGATCTGAAGGACACTATCTATCAGATTTGTGGACGCCGAGATGAGCAATTGGACATGATCAATACCCGGAAGGACAGATCCATTGCAGCATTCATTCAGGAGCTAAACCAGCACATTCGTCGACAGGAGCACTAGATGTGCGCAGGGATGAAAGATTTGAAGAAGGCACTAACCAGGAACTTAGAGCTAGAAGAGGAACTCAAGTCTACACGCGACGGATACGAGGAGGAGATGACAATACTTGTGGAGAAGAATGACGACTTGACAAGGAAGCTAGGAGTGTTCATGGGAGACCCAGCACCAGGAGGAGGAGAAGAAGAAGAAGAACCTAAGGAGATTCGTTTTGAGGACTACATCATCATCGACGACACGGACTCAGACCCGGATGATAGTGATGATGACTATGAAGATGAAGCTGGAGCAGATATCATGGAATCTTCCGCCAATCAAAATTTCTAGATGACCACCCTATGACTAGTAGTTTTCCCCATATGGTAGAATTTAGAGCACTTTTGTAATGCTAGTTAGATCTTTGTATGCCCTTGCTTGAAATTGATTGGTGTGATATGATTGTGTTTGTCTCATGTGCATATGGGTAGTGAATTTTCCCCTAGACCTCATTTATATTCTAATCTCTTCAATCTACACCCATCAGATGCCTCCGAGACGTGAGCCCGGATTTTAGTTCCCCCCTGAGCTCACGTAGTTGATCCAGCAGCAGAACACTTTGATGCAACTTATTGTCCAGAACAATAAGAACAATCAGAACAACAACAACAACAACCCTCCACCACCACCACCCGTGGACAACCTAGCATGTTTTCTAAGGTTGCAACCACCGGTATTCTCTAGTAGCATTGAACCAATAGTTGCTGATGACTGGCTACGCAAGATTGGAAGGGAGTTGACCACCGCAAATTGCACGGATGCTGAGAAGGTGCGTTTTGCCGCACATCAGTTGGCTAGACCAGCAGCAGCATGGTGGGAGAACTACACAGCCACTTTCCCTGTAGCCAATGTCACTTGGGATCAGTTTCAGCAAGCTTTTCGCACTGCCCATGTCTCAACTGGAGCCATGAGCATGAAGAAGCGAGAGTTTGCAACTTGCGCCAAGGAAATCGTACTGTGGCTCAGTACGTAGATGAGTTTAGTACTTTATCTTGTTATGCCCCAGATGATGTGGCCACAGATGATGCGAAGCAAGAGAAGTTTATGGAAGGGTTGAATGATGAGATGAGCATACAGTTGATGGTAGCAACTTTCAACAACTACCGGGAGTTGGTAGATAAGGCTCTTATGATTGAAGGGAAGCAGCAGCAGATTGAGAGCCGCAAGAGGAAGTATGGACAAGGCAGGAATAATTCTAGAGCCCAGCAGAAGCCCCGTTTCACCCCGAACTCGGGAGGATACACCCATAACCATGGAGGCCACACCCATAATGGAGGAAGTTCTCACAACCGCAATGGCTGCAAGAATGGGAATGGGAATGGAGCAACCAATAATCAGAACAGCTCTACGCCATCCACACCCGCCAAGAGGGATTTAAGCCACGTTACCAGTTTCAAGTGCGACAAGAATGGACACTATGCCACGGACTGCCCTGAAGCGAAGAATGGGAATGGCAATGGAAGCGCCGAGAAGAAGCCCAACCCGTTCAACAAAGAACAAGTGAACCACGTGACCGTGGAGGAGGTTGAAGAGCAACCAGACGTAGTTGTCGGTAAGTTTTTGGTTAAGTCATTTACTGCAGTAGTTCTTTTCGATACTGGTGCATCGCATTCATACATTTCAAGGGGGTTCGTAAATAGACATAAGCTGCCTACCCAAGTCCATAAGACCCCCATGTTAGTAAGTTCCCCAGGAGTAGAGTATATGGCACATCAAGGATCTTTTCAGATGCCATTGACCATTGGACGCCATGTTTTCCCCTCAAACCTGATAGTTTTGGAGTCACAAGGATTGGATGTGATACTAGGTATGGATTGGCTATCGATGTATGGAGGGAACATCGATTGTGCTAGTAAGTCTATTTTGCTTACCACCCCGGAGGGAAAAAGGATCAAATATGTATCTAGGCATTCGCCTAAAAGGACGCAAGTGAATTCTCTCTCAGGAGTTGTTCAGGAGGAAGTTCCTGTAGTAAGGGATTATCCGGATGTATTTCCAGAGGAGCTACCAGGCATGCCACCGGATAGGGATATTGAGTTTATGATTGAGCTATTGCCGGGCACCGGACCAATATCAAAGAGACCATATCGGATGCCAGCAAATGATCTGGAGGAGATCAAGAAGCAGATTAAGGAGTTATTGGAGAAAGGATTTATTCAACGAAGATCATCACCTTGGGGAGCCGTAGTGCTTTTGGTCGAGAAGAAGGATGGATCTTTAAGGATGGTCGTTGATTATCGGGCACTGAATGAAGTGACGATTAAGAACAAGTATCCGCTGCCGATGATCAATGATTTGTTCGACCAACTTCAAGGAGCTAAAGTATTCTCCAAGATCGATCTACGATCAGGATACCACCAGTTGAAGATCCGAGAGAAAGATATACCTAAGACAGCCTTCACCACAAGGTATGGGCTATATGAGTATACGGTTATGTCATTTGGATTGACTAACGCCCCTGCCTGTTTCATGAGTATGATGAATAAGGTGTTCATGGAATTCTTGGATAAGTTTGTCGTGGTATTCATTGTTGATATTTTGGTGTACTCGAAGAACGAAGAGGAACACGCGGAGCATTTGCGTTTGGTTCTGGAGAAGCTCAGACAACATCAGTTGTACGCCAAGTTTAGCAAATGTGAGTTTTGGTTGAAGGAAGTTGGATTCTTAGGACATGTTATATCAGGAGAAGGTATAGCAGTAGATCCTGTCAAGGTACATGCAGTCACTGAGTGGTTGGCACCCACTTTAGTTGGAGAGGTCCACAGTTTTCTTGGACTCGCGGGATATTATCGGAGATTCGTAGAGAATATCTCCAAGATTTCAAATCCTATGACGACATTGTTGAAGAAAGACACACTGTTTCATTGGACTGAAGAGTGTGAAGAAAGTTTCCAGGAATTGAAGAAACGGTTGAAGACAGCCCCAATGCTGATCTTGCCAGATATACACAAGGATTTCCAAGTGTATTGTGATGCTTCACACTTAGGACTGGGAGGAGTACTCATGCTGGACGGAAGAGTTGTTTCTTATGCATCTCGACAACTTCGACCGCACGAGTTGATTTATACTACGCATGATTTGGAGCTAGCAGCAGCAGTGCACGCGCTCAAAACCTGGAGACATTTCCTTATTGGAAATCGTTGTGATGTGTACTCGGATCACAAGAGTTTGAAGTACATTTTCACTCAGAAGGAGCTGAAACTCAAACAGAGGAGATGGTTGGAGCTTATAAAGGATTATGATATGAAGTTGCACTATCAACCCGGAAAGGCCAATGTCGTTGCAGATGCCTTGAGCCGGAAAAGTTATGCAAATACCCTATTGAAGGGAGGATTGCTAAAGGAGTTAGCATAAGATCTCCGGGAGCTTCGTTTGGAGATAGTTCCTAGAGGTTTTGTTGCAACATTGGAAGTTCAGTCAACATTGTTGGGAAAGATACGAGAAGCCCAGAAAGATAACAAAGAGATTGCCGAGATAAAAGAGAGGATGAGTGAAGGAAAAACTAAGGGTTTTCGTGAGGACGAACACGACACCTTGTGGTGTGAGGATCGAATCTATGTTCCCAACAACGCCAAGATCAGGAAGTTGATATTACAGGAAGCACATGACTCACCATACTCTATACACCCCGGAAACACTAAGATGCATTTGGATTTGAAGGAACGTTTCTGGTGGACGGGACTGAAGAAGGACATTGCCGAGTATGTAGCAGTATGTGATGTATGCCAGAGAGTGAAGGCAGAACATCAGAAGCCAGCAGGATTACTACAGCCAATGCCAATACCCGAATGGAAGTGGGATAAGCTTGGCATGAACTTTATCACCAGATTACCCAGGACCCGATCAGGTTATGACTCAATCTGGGTAGTAGTGGATCGCTTGACCAAAGTAGCCCACTTTATCCCTATGAAACCCACTTATATCAGTGCGAAGTTGGCCAAGATATATATGACCTGGATCGTATGTCTGTACGGAGTTCCGAGGACCATTGTATCCGATAGAGGAACACAGTTCACCTCAAAGTTTTGGCATCAGCTACACCAGACTTTGGGAACTAGGCTAGAGTTCAGTACATCTTTTCACCCGCATACCGATGGACAGACCGAAAGAGTCAATCAGATTCTGAAGGACATGTTGAGAGCTTGTGCGCTAGATTATGGATCTAGTTGGGATGACAACTTGTCCTACGCGGAGTTCTCGTACAACAATAGCTACCAGGCCAGTTTGAAGATGGCACCGTTTGAAGCATTGTACGGGAGGAGATACCGAACACTGTTGATGTGGGATGAAGTCGGAGACCGTCAGTAGTTTGGACCAGACCTGATCAAGGAGTCCGAGGAGAAGGTTAAGCTGATTCGAGATAGACTGAAGGTAGCTCAGTCCAGGCAGAAGAGTTATGCAGACTCGAAGTGCAAGCAAGTAGTCCATGAAATCGGAGACAAAGTGTACCTGAGAGTGTCGCCTCTGCGAGGAGTTAAACATTTCGGAGTTAAGGGAAAGTGTAATGCCCAGGATGGGACTATACCTCCTACGTGTCGAGGCACGACTTAAAGGTATAAGCCCATTCTGGAATGATCTCAAGTTCGGTATCTTTGCACATCTCATGTAAAAATAGGGATGAAAGGGAAAAAGATAGTTGGCTTACACTCGCCACGTCACACAATTCATTACATAGCAAAACATCATTCAAATAACATCACAACCCGTCTACGGGTGAAGATCCAAATGAAAGATACCAAACATACATAAAGCCATAGGTCCGAATCGCCCTAGTAGAAACCTCTACTGATCATCGGGGTAGTGCACATAGTAACGGCTACGTTCCTCATCGTACTCCCAGTATAGCTCGGAGTCGTCACCTGAATAGATCACCTGAGTACCTGCAAATGGTGTGGTGTAGAATCTGTGAGCCACAGAGGACTCAGCAATCCCATTCCCGGGTAACACAACTATCCAAGCCTTGGGTGTGGAACAAGGCTGAAGAAAGAAAAAGAGGTTGCGGCAGCACTAGCACTAACTTACGTAAGAAGAGCGAGAAGAGAAGTGCCTCGGATGATAAAGTGATCACGAAGTGATCCTAACTAAGCATGTCAAACATAACCCCACCGTGTTCACTTCCCGAGGCCCTTTCGGAAAATGACCGTCACGGTACTCACGCTGGTAGTGTGTTCTGAACATGGTGTCAAGTTTTCTACAACCGGATATTAACAAATTCCCATCTGCCACATAACCGTGGGCACGACTTTCGAAAGTTCAAAACCTGCAGGGGTGTTCCAACTTGGCCCATGACAAGCCCACGATCCGCGGAGTTGCAACTCCAAGGTGGGAAGGCCCGAGTATCCTCGGAATCCCGTGCTCAAGATACTCCGACTAAGGTAAGACTAATCCAGCAAGACCTCCCGGCGTGCCGACACCCTGTCAGTAGCCACGCGTATCTAGTCTCAGGCCACGACCGGATGAGCACAGCGTACAGTGACCAAAACCCAAGTTGCCAAGGGGGGTACCGCACACGATTCTAGTTTGGACCAACACTCAAATCGAGCACTGGCCCAGGGGGGTTGATTAATTAATCCTCGGGTTAATTACTCCCTCGGCAAGTTTTAGTTGTTAGGCGAATGGATTACCAATGTTGGGACTTGCTAGAAAAGCCTTAGCGCTAAGCGGTTTATCGAGGGGGTCCCATAACCCCAACCGTGTGAGGAACGCATAATCAAGGAACATAACACCGGTTTATACGGTTCCTAGGGCGGCATGAGTGGAACAAATCACCAAGCAAGAGGCTTAGCCTTCCACCCATTACCAATATATAGATGATTTAATTAAAGAGTTAATATAGTGTGATATCCCAACATGCTTCAACATGAAGCAAGAATCTTCAAATCTTCTCCTGCAACTAGCAATGCTATAAGAGGGGCTGAGCGATGCCTACGTAGCCAATCAAAGGTTTGCATCGGTTGGGTGGTTAAAAAGATTCATGTTTACAATAGGAGGCTGACAGACAAACATGGGCATCGAGGCAATAAGCTAAAGAGCGAGACTTCTAGCAATAGGCAAAGATAGTAATGATATCTAGGTCAGGTCATCTTGCCTGTTGAGTCGTTGATGGGATCGTAAGAGGGCTCCTTGTTCTCAACCTTGGTAGTAACCTCGTTCTCGTACTCGGTCTCGGCTTCCGACTCTACTCAACACCAAAACACACGAGGCACGAAATCAAACAAGATGCAATGTGCAAACTACAGGAAGCATCGCTGATGCACTAAGGAAGCACTGGAGATGCACTAAGGATGCACAATAAGACAACATAAGAAACACAGACATACAGCACAAGGAACATGACAATATGCAACAAGCAAGAAACTTCAAAACATGTTAACAAGATGATATTATGAATCTACATGCAAAATCACACAAGTTTAATATATGACTTTCTCAAAACGGAGCAACGGGCTAAAAGATACACCCGAAACAAGAAACAATGCAAAACTGAAATTAACAGCCACATAGCAACTTCGGAGCAAGAAATATATACTCTACAGCACTCAAACATCATGATAAGAAGCATGGACATGAAGTAGACATAACCTACAGCAAACAATTCCATTGGAGCATCTCCATAGGAGGCATGGATCAATAGCAACAAGCTACAATATTTTGAACATGACAACAAAAACCTGACAACAGTATTTTATAGCAACTTGGGAGCAAGAGTTAAATATGCTACAGCGACCCAAATGAGCATGTGAGAGCATGAATGGATAGCCAACAACATATACAACAAGGAATCATCAATAGTCACCCCAAAACTAACATGGATTCCCCTAGAAAAACAAGCAAACATAGCATCTGGAAATTACAGATTCCAGACTTAGTGAAATTTCACTAAGTGTTAAAACAGCAGTATTATCATGGCATGTTTGTGAGCATGTTTAAGTCACCTCAAAGCATAACATGGCAAGTGGTTTGCACCACAGCAAAGTACACATGATGGGGAGTCCAAAACATATAAGCATGCAACATGGGGACAACCACATCAATAGCAACGAGATCCTCAACTAGGCATCTCGTAACATGTTTAAGAACCTAACAGCCACATGCGCTTTTGCAAAGGAGATAAACATGGCAATATGAATTCTATCATGCATCCTATAGCAACCAACAAGTAGAGCATCTCATGATGAACATGTGGACATATCATTTGCTTCATTTGGATAAACATGCATCAAGTTATCACATCTCAAACATGGCATGAAAAGAACTAATATCAGCAGTTTATAACAAGTAGCACTCTTCTCATGAAGATTAAGACATCTAGATGGACTCAAACATGCATGACACAAAGGAACAAAACATAGTACATGTCACCATGATCATTTTGACATATAATATGCACAAAACGGACAAGCACTGTAAAAGTTATCATCATCAAAAAAATGCATCAGACAAGGAAAATCTAAACACTTATAAGAAAAAACGAGGGTCAACCTCCGCGGGTCGGGTCCTGGTCAACTGGGTCGGAGCGGGTCAACGCGCCGGAAGTGGATCGGGCGCTCGTGCGGTTGGTGGAGCGGGTCGCGGGTCTCGGGTCGACCTCCGGGTTGGCCCGTTAGGGTTTCCCCCTGGCCCGATCTGGTGGATCGAGCTCTGGATCGACGAGGCCGGCGCCTCGAGCTTCGGCGGCGGCGGGATTACTCCGGCCGGCGGGAGGCCGGAGGGACGGCGAGCGGCGACCGACCGGCGGGAGGCCCAGCGGCGAGGGGCCCACGGCGGCCTGGAAGCCTGAGGGCTCGGCGGCGGAGAGAACTTGAGGGGCGCGGCGGCGGGGATGGCTCGGGGCCGGAGGAAGACCGGCGGCGGGGTCGGAGAAGGCCGGCGCAGCGGCGCTCCGGCCGGCGGCGGCGGCTGCGTGCTCCCGGCGGCGGGGACGAAGGCGCGGGGGCGCGACTGGGGAACTACGGCCCGGATCTGCGGCGCTGCGGGCCCGCGCGGCGTCGGTAGAAGCACTGTGCGGCGGCGGTGGAAGCACTGTGCGACGGCGGTGGAAGCACTGTGCGGCGGCGGTGGAAGCACTAGGGTTTTGGACGCAAAATTGGAGGGGGTGGACGTTTATATAGGCACAAGGAGCTAGGAGAGTCCAAATGAGGAGGGGTTTTCGGCCACGCGATCACAATTGAACGGCCTAGATGCTGGGAAGGGTTTGAGCTGGGATGTTGGGCTCTTGGAGGGGGGTTCTGGGCCTCAAAGAGGAGGTACTTTTAGCCCACGAGGATACCCGTTGGAGTACCAAACCAACTCCAAACGCGACAAAACTTGACAGGCGGGTTACGCGTATCAAAACAACATCGCATGACAAGTCTCACGCCATTCCGGAAATGTTACACGGCCAAACACGAAAGAAGGACTCCGGGATGCCACAGGCACGTGTGAGAGCGTCGGAACTCGAAACGGACAACGGGAAGGGACGAGTGGGACCGGCTGCAAAAGACAACCCAAATGCAATGCAATGCACATGACAGCATGACATGGATGAATGCATACACGCACACGACAAAACGACGAAAACCCGAAAAGAAAGAAGAACCCGGAATGGAACTGATGAAGCCAAAGTTTATATATTGCCAAAAGGGGAAAGTGTTACATCCGGGGCATTACAAACTCTCCTCTACTACGAAAAGATCTCGTCCCGAGATCTAGGACTGGAAGAAGGAAGGGTACTCGGAATGAAGGTGATCTTCTCGTTCCCACGTAGCTTCTTGGTCGGTATGGTGTGAGCACTTGACTTTCAAGAACTTGATTGACTTGTTGCGGGTCTTGCGCTTGGTTTCTTCGAGAATAGCAACGGGATGCTCTCGGTAAGACAAGTCTTGTTGAAGATCAATCTCCTCGAACGGAATGGTGCGTTCAGGTGTCTTGAAGCACTTGCGGAGTTGAGACACATGAAACATATCATGAACATTAGCGAAGTTGGTAGGGAGCTCACGTTGATAGGCTAGATCTCCTCTTTTGCCAAGGATCTTGAAAGGGCCCACGTATCTAGGAGCAAGCTTTCCTTTGATACCGAATCTTTGGGTGCCTTTCATAGGAGAAACACGGAGATAGACATGATCCCCAATGTTGAAGGCCAAATCACGATGCTTGCCGTCATAGTAGCTCTTCTGACGCGACTGAGCGACCTTGAGATTCTCACGTATGACTATGCACATTTCTTCGGCTTCTGAGATCAAGTCATTGCCAAGAAGTTGACGTTCACCAGTCTCGGACCAGTTGAGAGGGGTACGACACTTTCTGCCATAGAGGATTTCAAACGGAGCTTTGCCGGCACTTGCTTGGAAGCTGTTGTTGTAAGAGAACTCGGCAAACGGAAGGCAATCTTCCCATTTCGTGCCAAAAGATATGACACAAGCTCTGAGCATGTCTTCTAGAATCTGATTCACTCTCTCGACTTGACCACTAGTCTGAGGGTAAAATGCAGTGCTGAAACGGATGTTAGTGCCCATGGCAAACTGAAAGGAGTCCCAGAACTTGGAAGTGAACAAACTTCCACGGTCTGAGGAGATAACTTGAGGAATGCCATGTAAGGACACAATTCTGGAAGTGTACAACTCTGCCAGTTGAGCTGCATTGATGGATTCTTTGACTGGAAGGAAGTGAGCTACTTTAGTAAGCTTGTCAATCACCACAAAGATAGAATCATTCCCTCTCTTGGACTTGGGAAAGCCAGTGATGAAATCCATTTCAATGTGGTCGAATTCCACTCGGCAATAGGAAGAGGTTGGAGAAGACCGGCTGGACGTTGATGCTCTACCTTCACTCTTCTGCAGACATCACATTCATTCACGAATTGGGCAATCTCCCTTTTCATGTGTGTCCACCAGTAAGATTGCTTGAGGTCTTGGTACATCTTGGAACTTCCAGGATGAATCGAAAGGAGGGAGTCATGTGCTTCGTTCATTATGAGCTTCTTGAGATCACCCTTGGGAACCACAAGTCTGTCCTCAAAGAACAAGGTATCTCTCTCATCAACGCGATAGCACTTGTATTTGGGAGTACCCTTTGCAATACCATGTTTCACTTTCTGCACCATAGCATCACTGAGTTGGGCCTCACGAATCTGATCTTCCAAGGTAGGAGCTACTTGAAGATTTGCAAGAAAGCCTTGCGGAACAACTTGGAGGTTGAGCTTCCTGAAAGCTTCACGAAGCTCAGGCTGAAACGGCTTGATAAGGAGACTGTTGCAATATGCCTTTCTGCTCAAAGCATCTGCAATGACATTGGCCTTGCCAGGTGTGTATTCGATGCTTGGATCATACTCTTGGATCATCTCAACCCAACGAGTCTGGCGAAGGTTCAGGTTCGGCTGTGTGAAGATGTACTTCAAGCTCTTGTGATCGGTGAAGATATCGACTTTTCTGCCCAACAGAAGGTGTCTCCACGTAATCAAAGCATGTACCACAGCTGCTAGCTCAATATCATGTGTGGGGTAGTTCTTCTCACTTGGCTTCAATTGACGAGAAGTGTATGCCACAATCTTCTTGTCCTGCATTAGCACACCACCAAGTCCTTGAAGAGAAGCATCACAGAATACTTCGTAGGGCTTGGACTCATCTGGAGGAGTAAGAACTGGAGCAGAGATGAGCTTTTCTTTGAGAGTTTTGAATGCCACATCACAATCCGGAGACCAGTTGTACTTGACATTCTTCTGCAGGAAGTTTGAGAGAGGCTTGGCAATCTTGGAGAAGTTCTCAACGAACCTTCTACAATAGCTAGCAAGGCCAAGAAAGCTTCGGAGTTGCTTGACGTTCTGAGGAGGTTCCCAGTTGACAATCGCTTCAACTTTCTCGGGGTTCACAGCAATACCGTCAGCGGAGATGATATGGCCCAGATACAAGACCTTATCGAGCCAGAATTCGCACTTGGAGAACTTGGCATAGAACTTATGTTCACGGAGTCTGTCGAGAACCAGACGGAGGTGCTTTTCGTGATCCTCTTCGTTCTTGGAGAATACCAAGATGTCATCCAGATACACAAGCACAAACTCGTTGGTGTAGGGGTTGAAAATGTAGTGCATCATTCTCGAGAAGGTAGGTGGAGCATTAGCGAGGCCAAAAGACATGACTGTATACTCATAGGAGCCATAGCTTGATCTGAAGGTAGTCTTGTGGATATCTTCTTCACGAATGCGAATTTGGTGATAACCCATTCGGAGATCGAGCTTTGAGAACACTTTAGCTCCTTTGAGCTGCTCGAACAATTTATTGATGTTGGGGAGGGGATACTTGTTCTTTATTGTCTTCTTGTTCAATGGCCGGTAATCAACGCAAAGGCGCTCCGTGCCATCCTTCTTCTTGACAAATAAGACACCACAGCCCCAAGGAGTGGTGCTAGGCCTGATCAGACCCATACGCTCTTGTTCATCAAGTTGTTTCTTCAACTCCTTCAACTCTTCAGGGGAGAGCTTGTACGGACGCCGGCATGCTGGCTCAGTACCAGGCTCGAGTTCAATGATGAATTCAACTTGACGATGCGGAGGCATGCCTGGAAGTTCTTCAGGGAAGACGTTTTCGTATTCATTGACTACCGGAATTTGAGAGATGGCATTAATCTCGCCCTTGTCATTGAGAGAGAATAGCCTGATTGTGTTATCTCGAGAGGCGAAGATAATCACGTCTTCGTTAGGATGAGTAATCTTGACTTCCTTATTTGCAAATTCAATGTGAGCATCATGTTGAGAAAGCCAATCCATCCCGAGAATAAGATCAATGTCGGAGTTACCGAGAACCACCGGAGAAGCCAGAAAGCGGTAATCACCCATGCGAATAGATACATTCGGAGCAAAGTTTTTGGAGTTCATAAGCAAACCCGGAGAAAGCACACACATCGGCCTAGGCAAAGCTTGCAATGGCATATCATGTGACAATGCAAAAGGTCTTGACATGAAAGAATGTGATGCACCTGAATCAAACAAGACTTTTGCAGGAATAGAGTTAACTGGAAAGTTACCAAGTATCACATCTGAAGAATTCTCTGCTTGAGCTGCATTCATCGGATTCACTCTTGCTGACTTTGGATTATGCTTGACAATAGCAGTGCTGACAGGTGGAGGAGGCGGAAGGCACCTTGGGTTGGGACACTTGTTAGCATAGTGACCCTTCTGAGTGCACTTGTTGCAAACCACTTCTGAGAGAGGACGGTGATAAGGAGCACTTGACTTGGAAGCTTGAAACTGATTCTTTGACTGGTTGCTTGGGTTGGGTGGGTGGGAGAAACCACGGCCACCAGAGTTCTTGTTGTTGTTGTAGGGAGCTCGGATCACTGGAGGAGGTGGAAGCCAAAATTTCTGTTGCTTCGCGACCACTTGAGAAGAAGAGGAGGAGTGAACAGCGTCTCTGATCCTCCTTTTGGAAGCTTCCATCTTGAGCTGGGCTGCCTCTTGCTTAAGCGCCATATTATAGAATTGATCAAACTCATCAAGCTCGAACAAGGTGAGAGCAAGTTGGAGTTCATCCTTCAGACCACCACGGAACTGATAGATCTTGCTCTTGGCATCTGGGATGTCTTGCTTTGCATAGCGGGCAAGGTTCTGGAACTTGACATTATATTGGTAGACAGTCATTGAGCCTTGCTTCAGGTTGCGGAATTGCTCACGCATACCCTCGATGACACTTGTTGGAATGTGGTGAGAGCGAAAGTCCTTGCAGAAGTCATCCCAGGAGATTACATGCCCTTCTCTGGAGTCTTTGTACTGCTGCCACCAATCAGCTGCTTGGTCCTTGAGTTGGAACGCGGCAAACTTCACATAGTCCTCGGGCCTGACGTTGCTGCACTCGAAATGCTTCTTGATATCTGTTATCCAGTCTTCAGCATCGAGAGGGTCCACGTAGTAACTGAATGCCTTTGGTTGATTTGCCAAGAACTGGTTGAGCGTAACAAAGTGCGGTTGGTTGAACAAATTGCCTTGGTTCCTATGAGCACCCTGATTAGCTTGATTTGCTTGAATTTGCTGCATCATCTGCATAAGCATCTGGGTGTTCTGATTCGTAGTTTGCATAATTGCTCTCCAGGCCTCAGACGGAGGAGGAGGGGAAGGAGGACGATCAGGAACCTCTTCACCCTCTGGGTTAGCGTTGGGAACCATTTTAGGAGCCATCCTGAAAGAGATGACCACCATTAGCCATTTGATTGAAAGAAGATATAAGCTGAAACAACGGCTAGAAATTGCAACATAGCCTTCACAAGAATCATTCGAACAAGAGGAACGAATGAAATTTACAGTTTAATGATACAACAATCTTCACGAGAAGCCACTTGGGAGACAAAAGGTAAATAAAAAAACAACAAGGTGCAGATAGAACAAATACAAGATAGAAGCTTCGTTCGACATATTCGTGCTGAAAGCTTATGGAATGTGTTACGAAAGGGTTTTGCAATCCCCGGATCAACATAGCCAAGGACCCTTTAAGATGCAACTCCTGATCGGAACAACGGCCATAAAACTACTTCACTCAATGTAGAACCCCGAACTCCATATCATGCATTCGTTGGAAGAATGCCTACGATCTACTAGATGAACCCACCTATTAATTTCCGAAAGTTTCCAGTTATGCAATCAGGTGTTGGTGATACAGGGGAAGCATCGCGCACTCAACTCTAATCCTACATCCAGCTGTATCCATCCTTCAACACATAACCAGTTATTTCCGGAAACCGTCTACATCGGACCTTCGAAACGCATCTACTATACAAGCTATGGCAATACTCCCAAACTACCTCCCCAGTACTGGGTGATGTCAGGGTTATCTTGCCACTAACCGCATAGGAGAGTTTTCGATGTCGGCCGTCATAAGTATTCTAGAACTGATGCGATATATTTGTGACGACAACACCTCGGAGCTCAACTCCCCGGGACACTGCCACAACCCCTAATGACAGGAGGCATCGAGAACAATGTTCTCGTCACAAAGACATCGGAACAATCCAAACAATACTCGCGAGATTCCTAAAAAAAAATTGGTGCAATTTTGAGAGTAGAAGAGGCAGGAGTAATCGTCGGGAGTCCTCACCAGAGTGAAAAGAGACGAGGAGCAAAAGAAATCCTACACTCCGATATATATATAGGACTCAAAACATTTTAAGTGTGTGCCTAGACTCAACCGTCAACGATTCGATCAATCAATGGGGGCTTCTAGGTCGGAGAAGGCTCTGATACCAACTTGTAATGCCCAGGATGGGACTATACCTCCTACGTGTCGAGGCACGACTTAAAGGTATAAGCCCATTCTAGAATGATCTCAAGTTCGGTATCTTTGCACATCTCATGTAAAAATAGGGATGAAAGGGAAAAAGATAGTTGGCTTACACTCGCCACGTCACACAATTCATTACATAGCAAAACATCATTCAAATAACATCACAACCCGTCTATGGGTGAAGATCCAAATGAAAGATACCAAACATACATAAAGCCATAGGTCCGAATCGCCCTAGTAGAAACCTCTACTGATCATCGGGGTAGTGCACATAGTAACGGCTACGTTCCTCGTCGTACTCCCAGTATAGCTCGGAGCCGTCACCTGAATAGATCACCTGAGTACCTGCATGTGGTGTGGTGTAGAATCTGTGAGCCACAGAGGACTCAGCAATCCCGTTCCCGGGTAACACAACTATCCAAGCCTTGGGTGTGGAACAAGGCTGAAGAAAGAAAAAGAGGTTGCAGCAGCACTAGCACTAACTTACGTAAGAAGAGCGAGAAGAGAAGTGCCTCGGACGATAAAGTGATCACGAAGTGATCCTAACTAAGCATGTCAAACATAACCCCACCGTGTTCACTTCCCGAGCCCCTTTCGGAAAATGACCATCACGGTACTCACGCAGGTAGTGTGTTCTGAACATGGTGTCAAGTTTTCTACAACCGGATATTAACAAATTCCTATCTACCACATAACCACGGGCACGGCTTTCGAAAGTTCAAAACCCTACAGGGGTGTTCCAACTTGGCCCATGACAAGCCCACGATCCGCGGAGTCGCAACTCCAAGGTGGGAAGGCCCGAGTATCCTCGGAATCCCGTGCTCAAGATACTCCGACTAAGGTAAGACTAATCCAGCAAGACCTCCCGGTGTGCCGACACCCTGACAGTAGCCGCTCGTATCTAGTCTCGGGCCACGACCGGATGAGCACAGCGTACAGTGACCAAAACCCAAGTTGCCAAGGGGGTTACCGCACACGACTCTAGTTTGGACCAACACTCAAATCGAGCATTGGCCCAGGCGGGTTGATTAATTTATCCTCGGGTTAATTACTCCCTCGGCAAGTTTTAGTTGTTAGGCGAATGGTGTACCAATGTTGGGACTTGCTGGAAAAGCCTTAGCGCTATGCGGTTTATCGAGGGGGTCCCATAACCCCAACCGGTTGAGGAACGCATAATCAAGGAACATAACACCGGTTTATACGGTTCCTAGGGCGGCATGAGTGGAACAAATCACCAAGCAAGAGGCTTAGCCTTCCACCCATTACCAATATATAGATGATTGAATTAAAGAGTTAATATAGTGTGATATCAACAAGCTTCAACATGAAGCAAGAATCTTCAAATCTTCTCCTGCAACTAGCAATGCTATAAGAGGGGCTAAGCGATGCCTACGTAGCCAATCAAAGGTTTGCATAGGTTGGGTGGTTAAAAAGATTCATGTTTACAATAGGAGGCTGACAGACAAACATGGGCATCGAGGCAATAAGCTAAAGAGCGAGACTTCTAGTAATAGGCAAAGATAGTAATAATATCTGGGTCAGGTCATCTTGCCTGTTAAGTCGTCGATGGGATCGTAAGAGGGCTCCTTGTTCTCAACCTCGGTAGTAACCTCGTTCTCGTACTCGGTTTCGGCTTCCGGCTCTACTCAACAACAAAACACACGAGGCACGAAATCAAACAAGATGCAATGCGCAAACTACAGGAAGCATGGCTGATGCACTAAGGAAGCACAGCAGATGCACTAAGGATGCACAGCAAGACAACATAGGAAACACATAGATACAACACAAGGACCATGACAATATGCAACAAGCAAGAAACTTCAAAACATGTTAACAAGATGATATTATGAATCTACATGCAAAATCACACAAGTTTCATATAGGACTTGCTCAAAACGGAGCAATGGGCTAAAAGATACACCTGAAACAAGAAACAATGCAAAACTGAAATTAACAGCCACATAGCTACTTCGGAGCAAGAAATATATACTCTACAACACTCAAACATTATGACAAGAAGCATGGACATGAAGTAGACATAACCTACAGCAAACAATTCCATTGGAGCATCTCCATAGGAGGCATGGATCAATAGCAACAAGCTACAACATTTTGAACATGACAACAAAAACCTGACAGCAGTATTTTATAGCAACTTGGGAGCAAGAGTTAAATATGCTACAGCCACCCAAATGAGCATGTGAGAGCATGAATGGATAGCCAACAACATATACAACAAGGTGTCATCAATAGTCACCCCAAAACTAACATGGATTTCCCTAGAACAACAAGCAAACATAGCATCTGGAAATTACAGATTCCAGACTTAGTGAAATTTCACTAAGTGTTAAAACAGCAGTATTATCATGGCATGTTTGTGAGCATGTTTAAGTCACCTGAAAGCATAACTTGGCAAGTGGTTTGCACCACAGAAAAGTACACATGATGGGGAGTCCAAAACATATAAGCATGCAACATGGGGACAACCACATCAATAGCAACGAGCTCCTCAACTAGGCATCTCGTAACAAGTTTAAGAACCTAACA
Source organism: Secale cereale (assembly GCA_902687465.1). NCBI lineage: Eukaryota > Viridiplantae > Streptophyta > Magnoliopsida > Poales > Poaceae > Secale > Secale cereale. The sequence goes on from LR738714.1 coordinate 136,610,846, forward strand.
GCGACATGCGCTTTTGCAAAGTAGATAAACATGCAATATGAATTCTATCATGCATCCTATAGCAACCAACAAGTAGAGCATCTCATGATGAACATGTGGACATATCATTTGCTTCATTTGGATAAACATGCATCAAGTTATCACATCTCAAACATGGCATGAAAACAACTAATATCAGCAGTTTATAACAAGTACCACTCTTTTCATGAAGATTAGGACATCTAGATGGACTCAAACATGCATGACACAAAGGAACAAAACATAGTACATGTCACCACGATCATTTTGACATATAATATGCACAAAACGGACAAGCACAGTAAAAGTTATCATCATCACAAAAATGCATCAGACAAGGAAAATCTACACACTTAGAAGAAAAAACGAGGGTCAACCTCCGCGGGTCGGGTCCTGATCAACTGGGTCGGAGCGGGTCAACGCGGCGGAAGTGGATCGGGCGCCGGTGCGGTTGGTGGAGCGGGTCGCGGGTCGCGGGTCGACCTCTGGGTCGGCCCGTTAGGGTTTCCTCCAGGCCCGATCTGGTGGATCGAGCTCTGGATCGATGAGGCCGGTACCTCGAGCTTCGGAACGGCGGGATTACTCCGGCCGGCGGGAGGTCGGAGGGACGGCGAGCGGCGACCGGCCGGCGGGAGGCCCGGCGGCGAGGGGCCCGCGGCGGCCTGGAAGCCTGAGGGCTCGACGGCGGCGGGAACTTGAGGGGCGCGGCGGCGGGGATGGCTCGGGGCCGGAGGAAGACCGGCGGCGGGATCGGAGAAGGCCGGCGCGGCGGCGCTCCAGCCGGCGGCGACGGCTGCGAGCTCCCGGCGGCGGGCACGAAGGCGCGGGGGCGCGGCTGGGGAACTACGGCCCGGATCTGTGGCGCTGCGGGCCGGCGCTGGGCCTGCGGGCCCGCGCGGCGGCGGTGGAAGCACTGTGCGGCGGTGGTGGAAGCACTGTGCGACGGCGGTGGAAGCACTGTGCGGCGGCGGTGGAAGCACTAGGGTTTTGGACGCAAAATTGGAGGGGGTGGACGTTTATATAGGCACAAGGAGCTAGGAGAGTCCAAATGAGGAGGGGTTTTCGGCCACGCGATCACAATTGAACGGCCTAGATGATGGGAAGGGTTTGAGCTGGGATGTTGGGCTGTTGGAGGGGGTTCTGGGCCTCAAAGAGGAGGTACTTTCAGCCCACGAGGATACCCGTTGGAGTACCAAACGAACTCCAAACGCGACAAAACTTGACAGGCGGGTTACGCGTATCGAAACAACATCGCACGACAAGTCTCACGCCATTCCGGAAACGTTACACGGCCAAACAGGAAAGAAGGACTCTGGGATGCCACAGGCACGTGTGAGAGCGTCGGAACTCGAAACGGACAACGGGAAGGGACGAGTGGGACCGGATGCAAAAGACAACACAAATGCAATGCAATGCACATGAAAGCATGACATGGATGAATGCACACACGCACACGACAAAACGACGAAAACCCGAAAAGAAAGAAGAACCTGGAATGGAACTGATGAAGCCGAAGTTTATATATTGCCAAAAGGGGAAAGTGTTACATCCGGGGCATTACAGAAAGTTAGCCCCGAGATTTTTGGGACCGTACCGTGTTTTGGAACGCATGGGGAGGTTGCCTACAAGTTAGAGTTACCCGAAGGATTGTCAGGAGTTCACGATGTGTTTCATGTTTCTTAGCTTAAGAAGTGCCATGCGGAGATGGCCGATATTCCTTTAAGAGACACAGTGCCCCTGGAAGCAATTCAGTTGGAGAGTGATCTGACTTACGAGGAGAAACACGTCAAGATCCTCTAGTTTGCGAGCAGAGTCACTTGCAGCAAGGTTATCAAAGTTTTGCAAAGTTCAGTGGAGTCACCACACCGAAGATGAAGCCACCTAGGAACGAGAGGATGATCTACGCAAGGACCACACACACCTGTTCTCTAGCCAAACCGAATCTCGAGGGCGAGATTCATTCTAAGAGGGGTAAGGTTATACATAGAACATATTGCATTGCATATTTAATTGCATTTGTGCTTGCGATCCTCGGAAATTCTAAGCAACTCAAGGACCTACGAAGAGAGTTGGGAATTCTACCGCTTCTGTATCTGAGCTTTCTCAAATACCGGTACGGGGATCACTTTGGTTTTAATTGTTTTTCTCTCTTAAAAATATTTCTTAATAAAATATATGAGCGGAGATAATATGACTTCTCCAAAATAAAAGAAATATTGGAGGAAAAATAATAAAATCACTTTTGGTTTTTATTCAGATTTATTTGCGATTTTATTTGCATAGGAAAAAATGCGCGTTTTTCAAAATTACTTTTATGTCCGGAAAAAATGTTCACTTCGTCCTAAATATTATTAGAGGACAGTGAAAATTTATTTCGGAATTTTTGGAGTTCGTTTACTATTTTTTTTCGCGTGTTTTAGTACGTCACGGCTGTTTATAAAAAAAATGCACCGACCTACGGGCCGTAACCGACCCGAACTCCTCAGCCCGGCCGGCCTTTATAAGGCCGAGGCCCGAGCCAGCCGCCAGCCCAGCCCCGCGCCCTAACCCTAGCCAGTCGCTGCGCCTCGGGAAGCGCGTCGCCGCCACCGCCGCACGCCCCCCCCCCCCGCCGCCGGAGAAGCCACCGCCACCGAGGCAGCCTCTGCCGCCGTTTTCGTCGCCGTCGGTTTTTTTAAAACCAATCGGTTTTTTTCGGAACCCTAGATCTGTTTTTTCACATCGGTTCGGTTTTTTCGGTTTAGTTAGTTAGCGGACGTTCGTCTGTACGTTCATTTAACGAACACTGTTCGTCCGTTAGTCATAGATAACGAACGTTCAATCGTTAGCCTGTTTGTCAGTTTTCTTTTTCAGGGCTTTCTCCGCGATTATTTTTTTGATTGCGATTTTTGCCCTCATCTTGTTTTTAGTTTTTCTTTTCGCTCGAGAGTCAGAATCAGGCGATTCAAGTGCCCAGATCTTCGTCTCGAAGCCCTCTTTCCGTTTAATGAACTTGAACAAGGTTTTGCTGCTGTAAAATTTGACTTTAGATCAAACTAGTAATCGGATCTTGTTTCTTTCGCAGTTTGAGTTTCATTGCTTCGTTTGATTCGATTCTTTTTGCAAACCGGAGTTCTTAAGTTGAACTTTCTGGTTAGATCTGCTTATTTGGAGTTTTATCTGTGCATCTTAGCTTGTTTTATTATGTATGCTATTGTTTGCTTACGATAGAATTCCCAGAGTGCGAAGTGTGATACTACGAGTCCCTAGGTTTCGCGAATCATCAGCAAGGCAAGTAACACTTTGATCATACCCCTTAATTACATAGTTTTTATTCATTGGACCAAACCCTCACACATTGCATGAGTAGGATCTTGTAACTTGTGCGTTTGGGAAGTAGATTGAGGTAGAACCAATTACCTGCATTATTTTCAAACCCTTGGGAGTTACTTCTACGTTATTCTTAGGTTGCCATGCTATGGTCGTAGACGTGGTTTGGGTTTGAGAGAATCCATGACAAATGTGAGTTGTTAATTAATGGTTCAACTTAAGGTGGCTACTTGAATACACATCTGGGTGGATTGGTTGCAGGGCACCTGGATAATCCAGTGTTGTCCTAGGAAATCTCGGGGGACCATGTGAATTTTCCTGTGGAATGCCACCCAGGCTCAAAGGGATCATAAAACTATTCATGCGAGAAACTTCCGTGTGCAGCCACAATGCCATTATCGGCTCTGGCATAGTATGAGTAAGTTGTGTGAGCTCTTTCAGTGGTGGACTAGCAGATGTAGGGGAAAGTAGGTGTACCGGTCAACCCGGGGTAAAGAGTGAATGCTTCTGAAAGACTGTGTCTCGGTCATCCGTTTCTCAAACACCATGCAGTGTGAGAAATCCAACGGAGGAGATCGAGTCTTGTGGGGAAAAGTGCGCAAACCTCTGCAGAGTGTAAAAACTAATCATGATTAGCCGTGTCCCCGGTTATGGACATCTTGAGTATCTGGTACTTGAATTATTGGTTGATCTCAACACTCTAAAATAAATTTGTTGGGTTAATGATGACTACTTTAATTGGGATTGAGTTGGAGGTACCTTCTCAATGATGTTTCAACCACCATGATAGTTAAAATAAAAGTTATTCCTTTGTTGTAGGGAAAAATTGGCTTTATGCAAAAACTTTAACCTTAAAGCCTCCGCCAGCCAAATATGCATATAGTGTTAGCCTTTATTTTGTTACTTGCTCTACTGTGTTATCTTGCCAGCATATTCCATGTGCTGACCTGTTTCGGGCTGCAACATGTTATGTTGCTGACTTTTCAGACGAGGAGTATGATGTGCTAGGTCGTTTGTCATGCACTCGGCTATGCCGTTGGAGTTGATGGACTCACTTATCTTCCAAGCCTTCCGTTGTTATTTTGTTAGATGGCCTTATGTCATAGACTTTCGTAATAAGTTCTCTTTTGAGACATTCGATGTAATAAGTGTTTGATTGCCACTCTGTTATAAATCCTCCAAGTACTATGTGTTTCAGCATTACCGATCCAGGGATGACACAGAACACAGAGATTTTGGTCCATTCAGATCATGGTCGCTACATCCTTCTTCCTTGGCCTTCCCCTAGGTGGGAGAAGGGTTCTCCCTCTGGTCCTTGGTCTCCATGGCATGGGAGGGGCGAGAGCCCCTCCGAGATTGGAACTGTCTCTCTGTCTCTCTCTGTTTCTGCCTTCCCATATTTTAGCATTTCACCGTTTCTTATATTCCCAGAGATCCGTAACTCCGATTGGGCTGAAATTTTAACACGATTTGTATTCGGGTATTGGCTTTCTTGCGGCGAAAGAAGGGCACCAACCGCCTTAAGGGGTGGCCACGAGGGTCAGTGGCGCGCCCCGTGCCTCGTGGCCCCCTCGGGCATCGTCTCGCGTTGATTCTTCTTCCCAAAAATCACATATATTCCAAAAAAAATATCCGTCTGGTTTTATCCCGTTTGGACTCCGTTTGATATGGATATTCTGCGAAACAAAAAACATGCAACAAACAGGAACTGGCACCTGGCACTGGATCAATATGTTAGTCCAAAGAATAATATAAAAAGTTGCCAAAAGTATGTAAAACTTGTATAATATTGGCATGGAACAATCAAAATTATAGATACGATGGAAACGTATCAGATGTCGTCGTGGAATCACTTCGTGAAGGACCGTACGGTGGCCGCGTCCTCCCTGAGCGCTGTCGCCTGCACCGAGAGCGCGACTGCCTATGTCGAGAGTGTTGCCGCATCTGCAGAGAGGGCGTCTGCGGCAGCCGACAGTGCAGTTGTGGCAGCAGAGACGGCTGGAGCTGCAAACGTCGAGAGCGCTCGAGCTGCCGTCCGTGCCGCCGATATCGCCTTGGCCCGGGTCGAGGCCATCAATGCCAAGATCGTGGACGCACTCGCCAAGATATTCCAGGCCACCTCGGAATCCAACATGCAACCCATGTCCGAAAAGGCAGCGGTGGCCATGTAGCACCTGCTTCCTCATGAGATCGCCGAGCGGGAGCTGGAAATGCAGGAGGCGGCGGAGATCGAGGAGCGCTGGGAAGAGGAGTTGCGCGTGGTCGAGGTCGAGGTAGAGAAGAGTCTGTCCGTCGAGGAATCGGCGGTGGAGTACCAACGTGAGCTCTGGCGGAGCCACGACAACGAGTACTATAACCTCGTGGGCGGCTCCGAGGACGAGGACGAGGCCGCGGTCAACTTCAGCAGGGGGGCACGGAGTCCACCAAGGACGGCATGTCACCAGGACAAGTCATCGACGTCTCATCTCACACCAGCGATGCATAGGGCGGTGCGTCAGCGGCTTTGTTAAAGTTATGCGTACTTAGGCTTTGTTTTTAATGTTGGTCTTTTGTTAGAGTAATGTTTAGGTCAACTGGCTCTATTTAATTACTGAAATTGCTCGATTCTTTTTTTAACATAAAATTGCTCAATTCAGTAAGTGTGGTATTGTGTTGTATGCTCTTCTCTCTCTCCCGACGCTGTCTTTGCCACATCCCGATGCTACCTCTTGAACAAGCGTTGGTTTTCCCTTGAAGAGGAAAGGGTGATACAGCAAAGTAGCGTAAGTATTTCCTTTGGTTTTTGAGAGCCAAGGTATCAATCCAGTAGGAGATAACCCGCAAATCACCTAGTACTTGCACAAACAATCAAGAACCTTGCAACCAACGCGATAAAGGGGCTGTCAATCCCTTCACGGCCACTCGCAAAAGCGAGATCTGATAAAGATAATAAGATAAATATTTTTGGTATTTTTTTGTATAGATTGGAAAGTAAAGATTGCAAAATAAAATCAATAGGAAACTAGACTTGTAGATCGGAAACTTATATGATAGAAAATGGACCCGGGGGCCATAAGTTTCACTAGTGGCTTCTCTCAAGATAGCATAAATTGCGGTGGGTGAACAAATTACTACCGAGCCATTGATAGAAAAGCGCATAGTTATGAGAATATCTAGGCAATGATCATTAATATAGGCATCACGTCCGTGTCAAGTAGACCGAAACGATTCTGCATCTACTACTATTACTCCACACATCGACCGCTATCCAGCATGCATCTAGAGTATTAAGTTCATAAGAACAAAGTAACGCATTAAGCAAGATGATATGATGTAGAGGGATAAACTCAAACAATATGATATAAACCCCATCTTTTTATCCTCAATGGCAACAATACCATACGTGACTTGCTACCCCAGCTGTCACTGGGAAAGGACACCGCAAAATGTGATTTCTGAGGTAGAACTGCCCCGAGGTACGACGGACATCTTGATGGATGATTTCCGCAAACTCCGACTGGATGCGAAAGAATTCTTGTCTGATGTCCGTGTCCTTGATTGCCGACACGCTCGCGGCCCAATCTTTGAGTTTACTCGGTAGCAGAAGTTGATGATGGTCCCGTATGATCGCCCGCATGTGATGGATGGCGTAGTAGGCACCCTTCTGACCGCCAGGCGGCTGCTTGACGCAGAAGAACGTCGTATTGTGGGAGAACATGTGCTTGCCGTACTTACGAATAGGCCTCGTGAAGGTGCCTCCAGATTTGGCGTAGCCCCTAAAAATAGGACCAAAAAGAATGCTTAATGCCAAAATTCTCACCGAAACGGAAATGAATCAACATTCCGGGAAATTTTTGGCAACTATCGCATTTCAAATACCGGTACACCTCCAAACACAAACACATATGCAACACAACAAACATATGCAACACCACGAACATACATAGATCTAGCTAGGGCATAAAAAGTGCATGTGCACATTGTTGTAGGGAGAACAACATAAATATAGATTCCCCCCTTACTTACCTATCAAAACAAGGTAATTTAACCACTTAATTTGAATGAATCTATGGTGGGAATGAGGTGAAAAAGAGGAGGGACCCGAGACAAGGAGGAGGTGGAGAGAATGAAGTGGGGAGAAAGTGAGTGTGGGTAGGAGAGGCTGTCCAAAATATCTTGTTGCTGCCCACTTACTAATGGCGCACCAACTCTAAATGCGCCATTAGTAATCCAGGTTACTAATGGCGCATCTTCTGTTAGTGCGCCATTAGTAGTTTTGAAAAAAAAATACTAATGGCGCACTGATCCACAGTGCGCCATTACTTGTTTAAACTAGTAATGGCGCACTGTGGAGCAGTGCGCAATTAGTAGTTTTGCAAAAAAATAATAAAAAATATAATAATAAAAACATTAGTGGCGCACTTTCTGACAGGTGCGCCATTACTTGTTACAACTAGTAATGGCGCACTGTGTCTGGATGCGCCATTAGTATGTTTGGACAGGCGCACTAGTTCAAAAAAAACTTTTTGATACTAATGGCGCACCCTGGGCCAGGTGCGCCATTAGTAGTTTGAACTCTAATGGCGTATCAGAAGGTGGTGCGTCATTAGTATATACTAATGGCGCACTGCTTGTCTGGTGCGCCATTAGTATCAATTCCATCTATAGGCCTTTTTCTAGTAGTGTCTCTCCACATTTGCAGATAAGGCCTTCCCTTGTTCATCCTTATCTCCCACATGATATATAAACTACTCATATAAATGCATCTTGATGTTCTGTGCAATGCACGGGCAACTTGCTAGTTTATACTGTTTTAGAGACGGATCATGGCAAGGGGATGTGCGTGGGCTGTGGCCCATCTAGCCAGGGTTATATTTTATGTTTACCACATGATGAGCCCAGTTGTGTTTTTTTCTTCCTGAAAATGGCTAGCCCAATTCTTTTTTTTTAAGAAATAGCCAACGGAGGCCTACTTGCTTTCTCAGCCCTGCTGGGCTGCAAATCTTTCAAGATGAGAGCGATGTATTAGTCTGCCCAGAAAAATAAGTAGTAAGAAATGGGATGTAAATTTATAAACACAGCAAACAGGCAATTAGTTTCAAATGTCGTTTTTAAAGATTTTGATATTTTGAATGTAATTGATTTTTGCGGGCGAAATCATGTTGGATTTTAAATTGATATAAATTTATTATTTTCAAATTAGTTTGAACGTGACTCAAAATTTCGGGATTAAATACAGTTCGGACCGCACCGAAATATGCAAATTTCGTTCAATTTTTTAAACGTAGCCATAATATGGGCTGTAATGCTAAACAAAAAAATATGGGCTCCAAAAAAATCCTTAAGAATTAGCAAATGTGTTGAAAATTATTAGAAATAATGGCACATGGGTTGTATGCTGTTTTCCATAGATTTGAGGCGGACTTGTGCGCCTACTATAGGTTGACGCGTACGCTTTCGTAAAAAAAAAGGGTGACGCGCATGCAAGGCCTTGTCAACTTAGTCAACACATGAGAGCAGTGACTGTTGTATGTCCATCCAACGGCCGCCGTGCTTTTTCAATCTCTGCTCTTCCTCTCCAGCCACTGAAACCAGCGCCAGCGGGACTGCCTGCTCCCTCCTCCCATGGGCGACTGTGCTAGTGCGCAGGCCATTCCTCTACTCACCCACACCTCCTATTCTTTCCCGACGATGGCAGCCGAACCAGTAAACCCTTGTACTCCCAACCGCGTGGGCAACAACTGTCGAGTATTCCCCGGCTCCAGGTCATTCCCTTCCTAGGCCTCACCGTCGTCCACCGCCCTGGTGCTCTCGGATCGGCGTGGTCAACGTGGTGAACGAACAACATCCATCGAAAGAGGACTGTACATGGAGAGGCTGACAGTTGGGTCCACGGCTGCACGCAAGGAAGTGCCTCCTTATTACGCACAAAACAATGATTCCTCCACCTGACAGTAGGGACCCACCGGAAGGGCCTCTTTATTTCGTGAAAAAAACTTTCCTCCCACTAACAGCTCGGACCCACCGGCTATATCTTCACATGCAAGGAACAACATCCTTATTACGCACAAAAAAATGAATACTGCCCCTACTATCTGGGACCCACCATAGTTGGAGGCTGACTTGTGGGCCTACTAAGTTGACGCGGACGGTTGGCTTTGTCAACTTAGTCAATAATGAACGATTCTAGCTCTAGTGAGCATACGATGTCCATCCAACGGCCATAGCGCTTCTTCAACCTCTGGTCTTCTTGCTCCAGCCGCCCAAACCAGTGTCCGTCGTGCCGCCTGCTCCTTCCGCCCGTGGTCGGCTCTGCTGCCGCGTAGGCCTCACCGCCCCACCCTACTCCCATCCCTGGCCTGGCCATCCCTGTACTCACCCATACCTGATTTTATTCTCCCGCGATGGCAGCCTCACACTACAGCTCAACCAGTAAATCCTCGTACACCCCTCCGCGTGGGAAATAACTGTCGAGTTTTCCCCGGCTCCGGGTCTTTCCCTTCCTAGCCCTCGTCGTCATCCACCGCCTTGGTGCTCTCGGCGTGGCGTGGTCAACATGGTCCAGGAACGACTTACATCGGAAGAGGACTATACGTGGAGAGGCTGACAGCTGGGTCCACGGCCGTAGCAAGGAAGTGCCTCCTTATTACGCGCAAAATAATGATTCCTCCACCTAACAGCAAGGACCTACCGGAAGGGCTCTCTATTTTGGCTTAGTTGAATTTTGCGGAAAAAAATGTTTTCCCCCTGAAAGCTGGGACCCACCAGCTATATCTTCGGACGCAAGGAAAGTGTCTCCATATTAGGCGCGGAAAAAAATGAATGCCCCCTTGACAGCTCGGACCCACCATCAATAACTTCGCACGCAAGGAAGCGCCTCCTTAGAGCATCTCCGGCCGCGCCCCCAGGAAGGCCTCCCCAGGCGATTTTTCCGTGCCGGCGCTGAAAAACAGCCCAGTCGCGCCCCCAGGAGCTCGCTTTTCGCCGGCCTGGGCCGAAAACAGCGCCGGCGGACCCAGGCCGAACCACGGCGCGCTGGGGGGCACCCGGGGGCGCCGGGGCGAGCAGTTTTGGCGCGCAAAAGCCGCGGGCCAGCCGCATCAGCGACATGGCCGCTCGTCTTCCCCCAATGGCCTCGGTTCCCATGGGGAATCAATTGCAAGGCTGCCGCCGGTCAGCCTTGCCATTGATTCCTCACGGACGGCGCGTCACGGGATGGGGCGCCGACGCCTCCACTCCCTCGCACGCGTACACACGGGTGCGGCACGGCTATATAGTCGGTGGCCTAACTCGCCTGTGCCCACACCAGCCTCGCCCCTCGCCGCCGCCCAGCCCCTCCCTCTTCGTCTACCTCTCCCGAGCGCCGCCGCCTAGCCCCTCACTCTCCCTCTCTACCTCTCCCGAGCCCGTCGCCATGGCAGAGCGTTTCCCCAGAGACGAGGCGGCGGCCAATGGCTTTGGCCGCTGTTCGCTCCGCGAAGAGGAGTCCTGACTCCTGTTCCAAGCGAACATCCCGGCGCCGCCGGACATGCGCGCCGGGCCGACGGGGTGGAGACTCAGCGACGGGGGAGTGCCCATTCCCCTGTTGCCGGACACCATGGCGAAGCCCAAATACTTCGCCGAGGAGGTCGAGGTCGTGCACGCCTCCCTCACCGACGCTGAACTCTCCCTCCCCCAATAAGCCGCTGACAACCACGCGGCTTGGGTGGCGTACTTCGAGCGCCGCCAGCAGCAGCGCTTGGTGTCCACCAACGGCGCGCCGGTGGTCGGCGGCGTGAAGAATAACGAGGGGCGCCACCTGTGGTGGGGCGCACCGGCCGCACACTTGAGGGCGTGCTGACGTACCTCAACGTCAGCAATGACCCGCCGTTGGCGTACCCGGCGAGGGTGGCCGCCCCGGTGCAGCACCGATGCGCCGGGCCATGGGCGCCAAGGAGGTTCGGGTCCTCCTCCTCTTCTTCCTACTCGCGATCTTCATCGCACTCCTCCGATACTCCGGCCCTGCTCGGCATCATGGCCGAGCCCGCGGTGGAGACGCCGCTCGGCCGGCGCACTCGCAGCGCCGGCATCATCATCAATGAGGGCGGCCGGCGCGCCTCCTCGTCAGCTCCTCGTCCGCACTTCGTCAAGCCAAAGACGGAGCAGGGGCTCGCGCCGGTGAAGACGGAGCCGGGGCTCGCGCCGGTGAAGAAGGAGCCGGCCGCGCCGGTGAACACGACGGAGCTCGACAACGACGATGCGGCCCTGGAATGGGCGCGTAGGGACTCCATAGCAATGGAGAAGGAGCGGCTGGAGAAGGAGAAGGAGCGCCAGTGCGCCGCCCTGCGCCGCTTCGTAGAGCGCCGACGCGGCCGTGATGAAGGCAGAGTCATCGTCATCTACGACAGCTACGACGACGACGATGCGCCGCCACCAGTCCGCCATGGCGACGCTGGGCAGGGGTCCAGCAGGGGCGCCCGCGTCAAGGAGAGAAGGCCGCCGACGACGATGGCGGCGACGGCGGTCACTTCGGCCAGTTTTTTTAGATTAGTTTAATGAAAATCCGCGAACTTCGCCAAACTGTGCCGAAATTTAGCGTGTGTGGCCGAAATTTATTGTGTTTTTAGCCGAACTTCGCCAAACTATGCTATACTTTTTTATTTTAAACACGCCTGGGGGCAGCCCTGGGGCCGGCACTTGTGGACCAACTCGCCCCCAGGCCCAATTTTTGTGCCAGCTCACCCCCAGGCGGCGATTTTAGGCGCCCCCTAGGGGGCCAACTGCTGGAGATGCTCTTATCCTCCCTGGCAGCCGGGACCCAGCTGGTCAAAGCGTACATAGCGTTGTCATTCTAGTCGTGAACGTATATGTACATACTGGTCGATCGGTCTCTCCACAACGATAAACCGTGGCCGAGCAAGCAGCGGCACGTGTAGTAGTAGTGCCCCCAACGTAGCAGTTCAGGCAGTCCCTTCAAAACCGTGTACACATAGGTACAACCACAGGGCAAAAAACATGGCTACGTACGTACATACGGGCGGAGTCTCGAACGTGTACTCGTGCATATGTACGGTAGCAATGGCATCGTGTTCATCGGCAGCCAACCGGCGGGGTCGGAACGGAGAAACAGCATCGTGTTCATCGGGAGGCAATCGGCTTGGACGGAACAGCCGGAACCTAGTGTGGCCTACCGCAAACAGAGGGAAACAGCCTTCTCCTGGAGCGCGTATGGTCTAAACGGGGTCATGTTCATTGGGAAGGGTCTGGCGTACCGCAAAATGGAGGAAACGGCCTTCTGCTCGACCTGCTACGGTCGAAATGGGAACCTGTTCATTGGGAGGGGTTTGACGTACCGCAAAACGAAGGAAACGGACTTGTGTTGGAGCTCTACGGTCGAAACGGGGGTCCTGTACATCGAGAGGGGTGTGGCATACCACAAAACGGGACTCAACGGGCTACTGTTCACCCACCATCGACTTCATCCAGCCTCCACCTGCATTGTTCATCCATCGCGTCTTCCTCTGCCTCCACCGGCTACTGTTCATCCAGCCCTCCACGGGGTTCTGTTCATCTAGCCCTCCACGGGGTCCTGTTCATCCTACCAGCCCTCCATCGGCTACTGTTCAACCAACCCTCCACGGGGTCCTTTTCATCCACCACAACGCCTCGGTTGTGCCGGCCTTATCTCGGGGTCTTGTTCATCCAGCGGCAACCGCAACGTCCAACCCCCGCGGGGTCCTATTCATCCAACCCCCACCGAGAACTATTCATCCAACCCCAACCACGTATGTCTCGACTCGTTCAACCAACCCCACATTCACTGCTCATCAAGAGGCAGCATGTTCTATCGGCTTCTGTAAGCAACAACAGCGATAGATCGGGTTCAGTTAGCATCGGTAGCGAAGGAATCGTTCGGGTTCAGTTAGCAGCCAAGGGATCGATCGCTCGGGTTCAGTAACGTAGCTAGTGCAATCGCTCGGGTTCAGTAAGCGAACGCCTCGCTCTGGTTCAGTTAGAGCCCAACGCCTCGCACATACATGTGACATGTATGAGAGAAACGCGCAAACCTCCATGCATCGCTCCACCCCGACCACCCACCGTAACCGGGAACTCCCCGAAATTTTCCTCGCCCTCACTTCTACCACAATTTTATCCGTCATCGACGGCCCAAAGAATGTCATGCAGTTGCGTCTCTGGCCCACTCAAGACTAAAAGCCCATTTTTAATCATGATTTTTTGTCATAGAAGTAGGAGTCCACCACATCTATGATGATATGGGTTTTCGTCACAATTATCGTCATAGAAGTGTCATAAGCATGACAGGAAAAAAATTCGTTCGGCCCAAAATGTCATGGATGTGTCTTTTATTGTAGTGGGCGTACTGCAAAATGGAGAAAACGGACTTGTGTTGGAGCGCATACGGTCGAAATGGGGTCCTGTTCATCGGGAGGGGTGTGGCGTACCGCAAAACGGGACTCCACGGGCAACTGTACATCCACCGTCTACTGCTTCGCTCTAGCCTCCACGGGTTACTGTTCATCCACCGTCGACCTCCTCCAGCCTCCACCAGCTACTGTTCACCACGGGGTCCTGTTCATCCAGCCTCCACCGGCTCCTGTTCAACCAGCCCTCCACTGGGGGGTCCTGTTCAACAAGCCCTCCACGAGGTCCTGTTCAACCAGCCCTCCACGAGGTCCTGTTCAACCAGCCCTCCACGGGGTCCTGTTCACCCACCCCCAACCGGCTCGGGTGTGTGGCGACCTCCTCTCTATCAGGGTCCTGTTCATCCAGCGGCAATGGCCTCTACTACCACAGGGTCCTATCCATCCAACCCCCACCGGGAACTGTTCATCCAACCCCAACAATAGTCATTGTTCATCAAGAGGCAGCAGCAGGTTCAATCCGCTTCAGTTAACAGAAGTAGCGAAGGAATCACTCGGGTTCAGTTAATAGCCAGGGATCGATCACTCGAATTCAGTAACGTATCTAGTGCAATCGCACGGGTTCAGTAAGCGAACGCCTCACTCGGTGATGTCTACACACGCTTCTACTCTTGTAGACTATGTTGGGCCTCCAAGCGCAGAGGTTTGTAGGACAACATCAATTTCCCTCAAGTGGATGACCTAAGTTTTATCGAACTCAGGGAAGTAGAGGTTGAAGATGGTCTCTCTCAAGAAACCCTGCAACTAAGATACAAGAAGTCTCTTGTGTCCCCAACACACCTAATACACTTGTTAGATGTATAGGTGCACTAGTTCGGCGAAAAGATGTTAAATGGCAAGTGATATGGATGGCAAAACAAAGTAATATAAATCTGTAATAAAAAGTGCAGCAAGCAAACAAGTGGTAAACATGAGCACAAATGGTATTGCAATGGTGGAAACAAGGCCCAGGCTTCATACTTTCACTAGTGGCAACTCCCAACAACATTAACATAATCGAATCACATGATATTTCCCATAAAACATGCAATGGAGACGCACCCGGAGGTCATTCCTCCGAGGTCAAGAGAGGACGAGAATTATGTAGGGCTACAAAAGCACACCTCAAAGTTCGTAGTTCTCAATCTAAGGATTTCCCAATGTCACCGCGGACATCCAAAGAGAGTCCCACAATCACCACAACATATCTAAAGGATAGTCAAAGACAAGCACCAAGAGACTCTCAATCTTCAATCAACACACAAGAGAGGAAATCACTCATGAAAATATTTTTCTAATCCATGTCCAATAGACCGCTGTCACCTTGGTCTCGGGGATTATACTAGATAAAGACAAGTGAGTACATCAATCCAATACATAGAGGAAGGGGAAATATCATGGGATCACCCTAGATTAACATAGCCTATGATCACAACGAAGATCACATCATGGGAGAGAGAATTGACCACATAGCTACTGGTAGAAACCTCAGCCCCGAGGAGGAACTACTCCCGCATCATGGAGGGAGGAAGCAACGTCGATGGAGATGAATCCGGGGGCACTTCCCCGTCCCGGCAGGGTGCCGGCACAGGAATTCTGGTCCCCCGAAGCTTGATGGCGATGGCGGCGGAGATCGGAATTGCGTCTGGAGAAAAGGGGTCCGGAATTAGGGTTTCTGCGACGGGTGTTAAATATATACCAAAGGGGGGCATCAGCGGAGCCTCGGGGGGCCAAGGCGCCCCCCGGCGCGGCCCAGGGTGGGGGCGCCGCCAGGGCGCCTGGAGCCCTGGTGCCCCCCCCCCCCCCCCCCGGCTGTACTTCGGGCGCACGGTAGTTTCTGGAACGCTGATTTTTTATATAATTTTTCTGGATTTTTTCTGGCAGTTCTCGTAATGTGAAAACCTGAAATACAAAAACAGCCGAAAACAGAAACTGGCACTGGGGTGCACTGAGTTAATAGGTTAGTCCAAATATGATCAAAAGTGTATGGAAGTGTATAAATATCATAGCAATATCACCCAAAAGAGGCTTGGAGCAAGCAGAAATTATAGATACGTTTTGGACGTATCAACATCCCCAAGGTTAATTCCTGCTCGTCCTCGAGTAGGTAAATGATAACAAGAATAATTTCTGTGGTGACATGCTATTAACCATATAGGACTTTTTCATAGTCACATGACAAAATCTTACCGAGACAATGAATCTATAGTAATTAAGTTGCCTCATGAGAAAATCACAAAGAACTGAAAGTTTTACAATATGATACTGAAACATCAAATAGATTTGTAATGAACATGATGTGTAAATATGATAAAGTGATATCTAGCTTGCCCCCTTTAGTGAAGCAAAACATAAATGCAGGGGCACCTCCAAGGTTTAAGTGATGACTAGATACAATGATTTCAGAATAAACGATATCACAATCATGCAAAAGACAATGCTACTTTGGGACAATGCACATTACACTCAGAATGACAATCATGCTCTCAGTAGTTGGTGCTTTTAAAAGAAGGTGGAGACTCTCGAACCGTGGCTTTTGTTGGCAAGGTTGAAAACCCGTAGTAGGAAACAAAGACAAAACATGTACCAGAGCTCTTGATTTTAAAACAGAGGAAATATTATTTTTAGATCATGCATGTTTTGTCAACGAATGCTAGCAGACAACTCAATCACTTCTTGAGATGGACAAGTTTCGAGGAACGGCTCCCGAATGAGGACGATCACATCCTCTTAATCTCCTTTGTTTATCACTGCCAAAGTTTTCTGATTTCTCATGAACAAAGCGTGAAGGAGGGTTTGTTTGTTATATTATCTTTTTGAGTCGGGCGCACTCAATGCCAGTTCCTTCTCGTATTATGGGTTTGCACATTATTCATGCAATCCCGGGGTGAAGTTTGTCCAACTTAAAAAGATCATGAATTAACCACTACTTCCTCATGAACTTACAACAGAGGCACAAAATAGGAATGCATTTTTCTTTGAATAATTTCGAGACGGTACATGC
The DNA here is from genome assembly GCA_902687465.1 of Secale cereale. NCBI lineage: Eukaryota > Viridiplantae > Streptophyta > Magnoliopsida > Poales > Poaceae > Secale > Secale cereale. The sequence goes on from LR738714.1 coordinate 136,627,556, forward strand.
AAGTCTCCGTTAGGAATGGCAGGTGAATACCATGTAGGAAGGTATGGTGGACTCATATGGCATAACTGGTTTAAAGGAATGTGGATGCACAAGCAGTCAGTCCGCTTAGTACAGGCGAAGGTTAGCAAAAGACTTGGAGCAACCAACTAAGAGAGCAATGACGGTCATAATCATGCAGAGCGACAAAGCAACATTGAATCAGGCATGGAAGTTATATCGCTACTCAGAAATAAAAGATCATCAAGGCTTGACAGACTTTCTTTACAGTCTTAAATATGCGTGAGCATACGCCAAGTCAATCAAAATAAATTCTTTGAAGGAAGATATTACTAAACCATATAACATCATAGGCAAACAAACCATGTTGGTACTCCAATAACACATTGGGAACCCCCCAGCTATTTGAGACTAACCATAAGAAAACATGAACTACTAAGCGCCATCGTGCACGTAGCATCTTTATCATAGACATATCAACCAATGCAACCGAAGCAAACTCTCTTAATAAGATAAGCATGATAACTAAAGAGAGTTCAAGCAACCAACTAAACGAAAGCTCTTTGAAAAGATAAGCATGAATACTAAGAGCTAAGCATGATAGTAGCTATTAAAAGACAAAGAACACACACAGCAAAGATAGTCATGAAAATTCTATGTTATGTTCTAGGTTGAAGTGGAGCGCGTTTCTCTCCCACACAAAGAAAGCTGAGTTCCAACTCATTATGAACAGCAAGCAAAGCTAAAGAAAACTAAAAAGCAAACTAAAAGCAAGACGCTCCAAGCATAGCACATAACACATGAAGTGATAAAAATATAGTGGAACGAAAGACGAACTGGTAATGTTGATGGAGAAGGTGATGCACGGGGGCATCCCCAAGCTTAGATGCTTGAGTCTTTTTGAATATTTCTCGGGGGTGCACGGGGGCATCCCCAATCTTGAGCGTTTGACACTCCTGAATCTTTTTATCATCTTCCCTCGCACACTTGAAAACTCCCTTCATACATAACTCATCATAATCTGATTAGCGAGGTTAGTACCCATAATAAAATAATTTTTCTTGCTGGAAATAAGGATATTCTTGAAGGTCTACTGTTTCTCAAGATTGCCAAAAGGTTTTTGCAAAGAAAAAGCAAGCTCAAGGTTTGCAAAACGAAGAAAAGGCAAAACAGGACAGAATCTGTGAAAAACAGACCAGCAGGTAGTAAATAATTTTTTCGGGGGACTTCTGCAACTCAAATAAAAAAACTCAGAACAGATGTCCGAAAGCCAATTGTATAGAGCACGCTGTCGAGAAAATTCAGACCAAAAAGATGATCTGGTGATTTTATACGAATTTTTCTGTCCAAGGACAGAATCTGTTTCCTGGACAGCATGTCACAACTTTTGAACTTTCTTGCAATGGGAGGCTAAACTTGGCACAGAGCTGAAAAATAAAGATACACTGATGTTGCTACAGTAGTAACAAACATCAAGACCACTAAAAACTGAAAGCAAAGATAACAAGGGTTGTCTCCCTAGAGATCTTTCTTTATAGCCATAAAGATAGGCTTAAGACTTTAATGATGCTCTCGTAGGAATAAGAGTTGAGGAACAAAAGAGAGCATCAAGAAACAAATACCAAACACATTTAAGCCTAACATGCTTCCTATGCATAGGAATATTGCAATAGAATAATTCATTGAAGCACAAAGGAATAAGCATAGGAAGACAAAACAAGTGCAGCTTCAAAACCTTCAACATAAAGAGAGGGAACTTGATATTATTGAAATATCTATAAGCATATGTTCCCTTCTCATAATAATTTTCAGTGGGATCACGAATAAACTCAATAATATAAGCATCACATAAAGCATTGTTACCATGATCCACATGCAAAAAGGTACTCTTACTCTCCACATAGGCATCTTTGGGGAGCCCATGGTTAGGACTTTTTAGCATTAACGTTTTCAGTCTCCCCCAAGCTTGAGCTACGCTTTCTCCGTCACGAGACCTAAAGTTATAGATATAGTTCCTGTCTCGATAAATTTCATGAAGAGGATAAAACTTAGTATAAAAGAGAGACATAAGCTCTTGCCAATCAAGCAAGTGCGAGTTATCGAGAAGCTTATACCAATCTGAAGCTTTATCTATAAGTGATACGGCGAACAATTTCCTCATGACAAACTCCCTTGATACACCTTCAAGCACTCACTTCCCCGGCAACGGCGCCAGAAATAGCTTGATGTCTACACACGCTTCTACTCTTGTAGACTATGTTGGGCCTCCAAGCGCAGAGGTTTGTAGGACAGCAACAATTTCTCACAAGTGGATGACCTAAGGTTTATCGAACTCAGGGAAGTAGAGGTTGAAGATGGTCTCTCTCAAGCAACCCTGCAACTAAGATACAACTAGTCTCTTGTGTCCCCAACACACCTAATACACTTGTTAGATGTATAGGTGCACTAGTTCGGCGAAGAGATGTTAAATGGCAAGTGATATGTATGGCAAAACAAAGTAATATAAATCTGTAATAAAAAGTGCAGCAAGCAAACAAGTGGTAAACGTGAGCACAAATGGTATTGCAATGGTGGAAACAAGGCCCAGGCTTCATACTTTCACTAGTGGCAACTCCCAACAACATTAACATAATCGAATCACATGATATTACCCATAAAACATGCAATGGAGACGCACCCGGAGGTCATTCCTCCGTGGTCAAGAGAGGACGAGAATTATGTAGGGCTACAAAAGCACACCTCAAACTTCGTAGTTCTCAATCTAAGGATTTCCCAATGTCACCGCGGCCATCCAAAGAGAGTCCCACAATCACCACCACATATCTAAAGGATAGTCAAAGACAAGCACCAAGAGACTCTCAATCTTCAATCAACACACAAGAGAGGAAATCACTCATGAAAATATTTTTCTAATCCATGTCCAATAGACCGCTGTCACCTTGGTCTCGGGGATTATAATAGATAAAGACAAGTGAGTACATCAATCCAATACATAGAGGAAGGGGAAATATTATGGGATCACCCTAGATTAACATAGCCTATGATCACAATGAAGATCACATCATGGGAGAGAGAATTGACCACATGGCTACTGGTAGAAACCTCAGCCCCGAGGAGGAACTACTCCCGCATCATGGAGGGAGGAAGCAACGTCGATGGAGATGAATCCGGGGGCACTTCCCCGTCCCGGCAGGGTGCCGGCACAGGAATTCTGGTCCCCCGAAGCTTGATGGCAATGGCGGCGGAGATCGGAATTGGGTCTGGAGAAAAGGGGTCCGGGATTAGGGTTTCTGCGACGGGTGTTAAATATATGCCAAAGGGGGGCATCAGCGGAGCCTCGGGGGGCCCAGG
>LR738714.1:136631110-136653619 GCA_902687465.1 Secale cereale
GTACTTCGGGCGCACGGTAGTTTCTGGAACACTGATTTTTTATATAATTTTTCTAGATTTTTTCTCGCAGTTCTCGTAATGTGAAAACCTGAAATACAAAAACAGCCGAAAATAGAAACTGGCACTGGGGTGCACTGAGTTAATAGGTTAGTCCAAATATGATCAAAAGTGTATGGAAGTGTATAAATATCATAGCAATATCACCCAAAAGAGGCATGGAGCAAGCAGAAATTATAGATACGTTTTGGACGTATCAACATCCCCAAGCTTAATTCCTGCTCGTCCTCGAGTAGGTAAATGATAACAAGAATAATTTCTGTGGTGACATGCTATTAACCATATAGGACTTTTTCATAGTCACATGACAAATGCTTACTGAGACAATGAATCTATAGTAATTAAGTTGCCTCATGAGAAAATCACAAAGAACTGAAAGTTTTACAATATGATACTGAAACATCAAATAGATTTGTAACGAACATGATGTGTAAATATGATAAAGTGATATCTATCTTGCCCCCTTTAGTGAAGCAAAACATAAATGCAGGGGCACCTCCAAGGTTTAAGTGATGACTAGATACAATGATTTCAGAATAAACGATATCACAATCATGCAAAAGACAATGCTACTTTTGGGCGATGAAATTGCAAGGAAATGGTCTTAAGAAAAGTTTCATTGCAATTTCTCTAAGAATAATTTGGAAAGCCCTCCTCAATGTTTTTCCATAAGGTATATGTGTATTCAAAGTTTTGCATATGAATAAGCACACTTCTGGGTAATCCACGAATGATGAGATTGACAGTTCTAAGATTACGAAGCATGTCAAGTTTTTCAATGGGGTTTGGATGCATAGGATCAGTAGGAGGCACATATGGAATTTGAACATACTTTGTCAAATCAAAGATAGCAAGCATTTCAGTTTTACACGAGTTATAGTACTCTCCATCAAGAATAGGCACTCTACGTCTAAGACTCCCCAAAATAGACTCATCCATTTTCCTCCAAACTTGATCAAACCAAAGCTTATGGGGACCAAAGCTCTCATACCAATTGTAGGATCAAGAAAATGGTTCTAGAGGGGGGTGATTAGACCCTATACAATATAAAGTTGCAGTTTTTTATTTTCTCTAAGTTGTAGTTAATTTTTGCTCATGTTAAGGCGCACAAGGGACATTATACACACACAGACAAAGAGTATAAGCAGCAAAAAGAGTAAAGCATGCAAGTGCAAGAATGTGAAGGGGATGGGAGTTGGAAAGTGCAAACTTAATGGAGATTTTTGGCGTGGTTCCGATAGGTGGTGCTATCGTACTTCCACGTTGATGGAGATTTCACCCCACAAAGAGTAACGGCTGCACATTCCACGGAGGGCTCCACCCACGAAGGGTCCAGGAAGAAGCAACGTTGTCTATCACACCATAGCCATCATCCATGAAGGACTTACCTCACTTGGGTAGATCTTCACGAAGTAGGCAATCTCCTTGCCCTTACAAATTTCTTGGTTCAACTCCACATCATGTCGGAGGCTCTCAAGCAACATCTAACCAATCTGGGAGACACCACTCTCTAAAGGTAATAGATGGTGTGATAATGATGAATTCCTTGCTCTTGTGTTTCAAATGATAGTCTCCCCAACAATCAACTCTCTCACACGGATTTGGCTATGGTGGAAGAAGAGTGGAATGCAACTGAGGAAGGCTAGAAATCAAGGTTCAAATGGTAGGAATGGAATCTCTTGATCTCAACACATGAGAAGGTGGTTCTCTCTCGGAGAATGAGTCGTGGAAGTGAAGGCACATTCTGATGGCTCTCTTACTGAGTAAGAGGGGCTGGAGGAGGCATATATAGCTTCCACACAAAATCCAATCATTATACACTTTTGACTCAACCCGGTGGCAGCAATCAAAATTCTCGGTGGCACAGACCTGTGAAAACGATATGAACCTTGGAGGTCTCGGTGGGACCGACTGGAAACATCTCGGATGTACTAATGTGCAATGGAAAGGCAAACCTCATTTCGGTGGCACCGATTGCATCAAATCGGTAGGATCGGACTGAAGCAATAAGGCAACAAAAAGTTGGCAAGCCATCTCGGTGGCACCAATTGCATCATCTCGGTAAGGCTGAAATAATTGCAACAGATGACAGAGAGTTGGCAAGGCCATCTCTGTTAGACCGAGATCCATATCGGTGGATCTAATTTGTTAGGGTTTGATTATGGCAATGTCCAGATTAACTCTGTGGGTCTGGATAGCTATGTTTCGGTGGGACCGAGTTGTATTGTAGGGTTTAGGACATATTTGGATAGAGAAAGTGGTCGAGGGTTTTGGAGCAGTATCACTAAGCACTTGAGCAACCAGATCATCATGAAAACCTCACCCCCTTTTAATAGTATCAGTTTTCCTATGGACTCAATGTGATCTCGGATCACTTAACCAAAAATGTAGAGTCTTAAGCTTTTGCCAATCCATGTCCTTAGAATTTTGAAGGGGTTCCACATTCTCTTGTACATGCCATGCCATTGTTGAACTTGTCTGAAATATACTAGATAGAATTGTTAGTGCAACACAAGATATGTTGACATTAATTACCAAATGCACCAAAGGCGCACTTGTGCTTTCAGTTGTCTTAGATAAATTATCTATTTTGCCATTTTCATGGTATAATTATTCTTTATTTTAATCTCTCGTCATTCCTTGGATTTCAGCTCCACCCTCCTCTTCGCGCCTTCCTCCAACCCATGGTTAAAACCAGTCAATCAGCTCGATATTGTCTTATGAGCGTATTGCTCGCCACTACACAAGAAGTTCAAAAAAAGAGGGGAAAGCATAGTCACAACTTCTACATAAATCTCTCATTCGTCCTTCATATTTTATTTGGTGTAATTGAATGCTTCAACTTTTAAAAATGTATACTAATTACGATTGAAGCTTTAAACCGTCTACATTTTTACTTGACTTGTCACGTTGGAATGGACTGGTTGAACTATTTTCTTGTCAGTCAGTCAACGTGTTGCTAAAGTGATACGGATCATTCAATATGGAGTTGTATGAGACGAACATGAAGCTGACAACCAACAACATTCCCACAGGGAGCCGTAGAAAAGATTGCATACGTTGATACGATGGAGGAGATGGAAAGTAACATGGAACTGAGGTCTCACAGTAAAAATAATGGCGTGAGAAAATGAGTAGTGAGGGACAACTAATTATGCATAGAGAATTATTGCCATTTTAGGCACCACCGGACATTCACCCGAATGAGCGAGCCAAAAGGAGGAGTTTCCTAACAAACAGTAACACGGTCTTTGCGAGCATCCATCAACTAATTTGTTAGTATGGGAGTCAAATTTTATAAGGTAAATGAAATTGAAGTAAGAAAAATTTAAGTAATGAGAGGCAACTACTTAGGCACAAAGAAAATGATTGTTGTTTTAGGCACCAACAATCATTATGCCAGGCAATAGTTGAGATACCTAGATCCCCACATAACTTTAAATATGTAAGGATCTACTCCTTTAGTTCATAAATATAAGTTGTTTTAGACATTTCAATATGAAGCGCGCATGAACTAAAATGAGTGAACAAACATATTAAAATGCATATAAAAACATCCAACCAGAAAGAAAATAATAGGCCCGAGCGAAAAAGAAAATGTTAGGACATATTAAAATAGCAAATGGAGGGAGTACCTTGAAGCAACTCCAAACATGTAAGAATCTACCTTTAAGTAAGATTTTTGGTTAATGCATTCCACCCTATTGATGATAGTTAATCATCCTTGTTGGCTTTACTAGCAAAAAAAGCCCGCGCATTGCAACGGGAGGAAAAATACCACACGCCCCTAACACAATAACCATGACTCGAGACCTCAATAGGTCCACGTCCTTTATTTCAACATGACATCTTATCACTCTTGATGTTTATCCTACTTCCCACTCTCGCTAACGGACATGCATTGTTATGGATGGTTTCTTTCGTCTCCAATTTATTTTTATTTTTTGAGGTGCTCATTTTCAATTTGAATCATGCACTACTAATTAACATTGTATCCTAAATAACATTTTAAACATTATTAACATGTGAATCAACATCATATTCATATTCTACATATTTTTCTAATCAATTTTCATATATGACATGTTAAAACTGGAGTTAGGGTTTAAAAGATATGAATATTTTTTTACAGCATTTGAATTTGTCCCTAAGTAGCATTTAAAAATGGTTAGGAGGTAAAAATAACATCAAATTCATGTTCCACGCATTTTTTCTTATCAATTTTCATATATAACATGTTAAAACTGAAGTTAGTGTTTAAAAGATATGAATATTTAAAAAACATTTGAATCTATAAACACTAGTGCGCGTCGGTTCTAAACAAACGGTTTTTAACCCCTTTCCACGACGGCATCTAGAACCATCGCCAAGTGAGTGTGGGCGATAGGGGGTCCTTCCCACACGACCCAGAAACCATCGGGGATATGCCCTCCAGGCACACACGCTCGGCAAAATGAGGTCGTGTGCGATCGGCGAGCGCCCAAATACGGAAATACATACAATACAGCTAAAAATACAATTATATGGCGAAATTGTTTCCAGTCGCAAGTACATCTCACAGAGTCAGTCCCCGCTAAACGTTTCCGTTCGTATGTACATCCCATACAGTCGCTCCAAGCAAAACATTTCCGTGCACAGGTACATCATACACAATTTTTCCCGTTAAATCGTTTGTGATAGCGTTGCCGTTGCACACGATATTAATAATTTTATCGATTGCGTTATTGAATGCATCACACATGGTGCGTAGAAAGAAACTGTGTGGCAAAGGCTGTCCATCACACACACTTTTTATGTGATAAACATTTGCGCAAGGTGGCCTAACACAAACAGTTTTCAAGAGAAAGGCATGCGTGCAGTGGAGATTGATCGCACATGTAGTGGATCCTAGAAATGTTTCTGATCTCCACGTATATCGCAGACGTTTCGCTTTCGCAAACTGTGTGCAGTGTGATCCCTATTTAATCCATAATTAATACAATTAGTCCCTAATATAAAAATCACATGTTATGAATTTGAAAGTAGGCAATCACTTATTTCATATCCAACCATGTTTATTACAAATTTAGGTTCAACCACAAATCCATAATTCAATGCACAAGTACATATACTGAAGAACTACAAAATCCTCAAGTGAAGAATGATGAACTACAGTTGTACTAAAGAATATAAAGAGAGAGGTGAAAGACATTCTGGTTGTTGGAGAACGTGAAGCGGAATGCCCATATTGTGCCCTCCTCCATGCGTAAGGCGCGCACGACTCTAGGCCAACCCCTTGTGATGGCTGCCCGTCCATCCTTCATTGTCTTAATTAGGACTTCTCGATGCTCATTGTAGTCTTGATGAAATACTTTAACCTTCATTTCGTGTCCACCAATCATGTACTTTGCGAGGTAATCTTGAGTGAAGTGCTTCGGGAACCACTGGGAACAAAAAAGATTTAGACATTGTTGTCTAACAACTCATTATGGGCAGTAAAAAGAGAAGGCTGCAGAGTTTGTAGTTACCATCCTACAGCTCACTGTTGTGTTGGATAGAGCATAAACAAATGATTTCCTTGCCACCATTCGTATCTTTTTGCTAATAATCCTTATCAGTTTCCTCACTTGATGCTTGTTCATCAATATCTCAATGCGCCATACGCAAAAAGGGTCGATGCGTGGATCCTGGCCAAGGGCATATGTACCTACAAGAAAAAAGTCAGTATTAGAAGCTAACTAGTGTCCAGGCCTGGATCTATATGCACTATATTATGGAACGACGGGGGGAGTACAAGCCGAGGGATGAAGCTAACCTCGGCGGAAAATGGTGGCCACTCCCGTTGTTGTCCTGCATAAGTAGTGGAAAGGCATGATAAGTACATCAATCTTAACATCAAACAAATATAGCAAAGGTAATCAACATCATCACCAAATGATAGCTTGAATGTGTTGGTTTCAGCATGCTGATAAAGCAGATATAAAATGGAAGGCAATGTTACCGACAGCAGGCTTAACAGCCATCAAATATTGCGATTCAAACGGGTATTGTTGAAAATGAATAGAACGTAGGCAATGCTTAAAAATCACATTGGATAAATGTGTAAAAGTGAAATAAAGGGCATGTGTTAACTACACCAGGAATAACTGGAACCAAATATAGCTGTTCAAACTGGTATTGATGTAGTCGAGCGGCACAGTTCTGACTTGCACATAATGAACCACACATTGTGAATGACTGAAATAAACAAGGCATAAATGACCAGTATAACAACCAAATATAGCCATTGAAAACTGGATAAAGTCTCACTACGACCAACCTAATAAGGAAATACAGATAAACAAGGCATATGCTTGAAAACTAGACAAATGCTCAGTGCAACCAACCTAACAAGCAGATAAAGCTAAACAAGGCATCTGCTTGATAACTGGAGAAATGCTAAAAAAAGCAACCTAACAACCAAATACAGATAAACAAGGCATCTGCTTGATAACTGGACTAATGCTAAAAAAACAACCTAACAACCAAATACAGATAAACAAGGCATCTGCTTGATAACTGGACAAATACTCACTTCAACCAAACTAAGAACCAAATACAGATAAACAAGGCATCTGCTCGACAACTGAAAAAATGCTCACTCCAACCAACCTAACAACCAAATACAGATAAACAAGGCATCCACTCACTATAAATAACCAAATATAGCCATTCGTGAAACTAAAGTGGACAATTTATACTTAAACATCACATAGACCTATTGAATAATACATTTTTGCATAACTGAAATAATTAAACATGGCACAGTTAAAGCACCGCACGGCAAATGCTACTACAACAAAGGGTATGGGTTGGCAAGCTGGAAAAGGTAATATTTGCTGATAGAATGTTGCCTCACATTTCATTGACGGGATCCTCCAGTTGGAAGAGCATAGACCAATGGTGCGCTCTTTGATGTCACAGATGGGCTGTTTCACCTTGGAAGAACCTTCATGGGTGCCCTCCTCGTGGTCGTGGTCGTGGTCGATGAGATCTGACTTGGCAATTGAGGATCCCAAGCCGCAGCCGTAGAACGTGTCCTTCAGAAGTGACAAAATGGGCTTGATGGCATATAAAGCTCGCAAATCCTTGACCACTTGGCGGAGGAGATAAGCGGTAGGGCCATTGAAGAGATCGACAGTGGTTGAACTAGAGGGGTTGGGGATGGACCACTTAACCTGTGACATGTCCCGCGTGAAGCCGTCGGTGTGGACGAGCTTGATGTCGTAGCCAGCTTTCCCGAGATAAAGTAATACGCTAGCCCACTAAGATGAAGCCTTCGGCATGGCAATGTAGTCAACGTCTTCGCTGGCTTCCGCGGCAACATGTTGCTTTGGTATCAACAGGTCGGGGAGAACGGTGGCCACCTCGCCAACGTCCGCTAGAGAGGCCATGATAAACCTCTTCTTGGCCGAATGCTCGTCGGGCTCCCCGGGATACATGGTCAAGCTTAGGCTATGACATTCTGGAGCAGGGGATGTGGATCTAGCGGGGAGGGACACTGCAGGACTCATCTAAAAACTCAGGGGAGTGGGGCGACAATATGGGAATCGCTGGATAACTTGAAATTTATTATCTAAGCTAAGAGGAATGGGCAGACCGGCAGGGTTGGCGGCGGCGCCGGCGGCGGCCGCGAGCTAGGGTTCGAAGAGGGGGAGGGGCGGGTGGGGGACTATGGTGGGGGGTGTTTGAGGATACGTCGCGGCTACTGAAATTTTTAGTAATGGTGGGTGGAGATGGTGGAGGAGTGTGGGCGACGGTTGAAGTACGACGGCTACTAAAATTTGGGTAAAGGAATTGATGCGGGCCAGGTGTGCCGGACTGCCCAAGATCGCGCACGGTCCAATAACAATATGTGTGTATGATAATAAGGAAAAGTGGCGCGGATCCGCCGATGTTTGCAACGCTCAAGGCGGGTAGTTAGTTTTTTATATTTATAGCTAGCAGGTCTATCGCACACGGTTCATCCTAATTTACAAATAAACTTACCCGCCTTTAGCTTCCACAGGTGGGGGTTTTATAGCGCACTTGCATCGCACACGGTTAAGCCAGTACCTCCACCCTTTGCTCGTGCTTGGGCGGTCGTGGTGATTTCAGCGCACTTGCATCGCACACGGTTGAGCCAGTACCTCCATCCTTTGCTCGCGCTTGCGCGGTCGTGGTGATTTTAGCGCACTTGAATCGCACACGGTTGAGCCTGTACCTCCACCTTAATTTGCTCGCACTTGCGCAGTCATGGTGATTCACATCGCACTTGTATTGCACACAGTTTAGATATTATACCCCGTGTCCATTGAAGATCATCAGAGTCTTTGCAGCAAAAAATAACGATAGGGAGGGTCAAAAGACAGCCACACTAGCATGTGGCCCAAATATATATATGAGTGAAAATGGTGGTATGTAATGTTCAAAATTCCAATGCACAACTTTGACCCCGCGGGCCCACGGTTAGGCGTGTCATTGAAGATCGATGAGAGGGGCCAGAAGTCAAGAACCACCTGGAAGTGGCCATATATATGTACGAATATTGGGGATGTTTAAAACTTTAAATACACAATGCATAACTTTGGTGGCACCTGCCTTGCAAACCCGAAAGTACCCTAACAACCACCTAGCTAGGATATATATAATGACATAATGTCGTACCTAGCTAGGATGCTTTGCCCACCACCTCCCACTTCGTGTCAGCGGGCGGATGCATGTAATGATCGATACTTTTGTCATACATGCATGTCGCCATGACCTACCATAAGACGGACCAATGAATCTTTTGTTTGGTCAAATGACAGTTGTTGTTGTCGATAAACCGCTTGGGCCAATAGATTGAACCATCATAAACATCGCACGAGAGGGACCAAAAAATCAGCACCTCTTGCATGCGGTCGAAAATGATGTATGTTGGGAAGGGGTGATTTGTGTTTTCAATATAGAATAATGTACAATTTAGATGTGGTGACTGCCTCTCGATACAGACAACAACCATGAAGGAAAGGTAGTTAAGGACGAGATACGTACGCAGGGTTTGATGTAGGTCGAACCCAGCAATCCGAGCATCTGGGAGGGAATCCTGACAACACATGGGATCGAGCTTTGGTTGACCGACATTTGACGGTGACCGTCCCTAACATGAAATAGGAGGAATCCATTCATGGCCAACACATACCCCTCATTATCGGTCAAAGGGATGATATATATACACTCGGGGAGCCCACAGATATTTGTGTCGTCACAAAAAATCACACAAGGGAGACGTGGTCGATCAGAAGACCCCGTATACACTGCATGCGGCCCGAAAATATGTATGAGTACGATAGTGTATAATGTGTTTAAATCCCAGACACCGTATACAACTTCGATGGGCCACGCCAAGTTCATTACAAACCGGACACCATACCCGACTCCAAGCCTGGTTCAATACCTATGATGTCAGTTTCCCAACTTCGAGGCGGCAGTGGGGGGGGGTCGTCCCACGCATGCGCTCAAACTTTATTTTGTCTAGCATGGGACACATCTATATATATGTATACTTCTATACATAGAAATAGTGTGCGAATAACTATGAAAGTTGCTCGTGGGATGAAGCCAATCCGACGGTACAGAGATGGCAAATTCGAGCACTACTGGCCGTTGGATATCATCTACATTCCACCAGATCTGCCACATGTACAATCTAGAAGACTCCATGGTTGAACTTAAGCATAATGCACAAACCTCAAAACACAAGAACTTCTCCTTTGTTCTCTCGAATCCTCCATATCTTAATTGCCCAAACACTTTTTTTCCAAATGAATAGTCACTTTCTGTTTTTACCTTTACAATGCACAATTCCATGAATCTTAAAATAGTTTTTTTACAAAACTAATTGATTTTGGATGATATGAACTATAAGAATTAAACGAACATCTACATCATGAATATCTGGGAGAAGAGGCGGGAAAATGATGAGAGGAGTGGCGAGAAATTGTAGCCTATTTTGAATGAAAACCTAGTAGAGAAAGAAGCGTGAGCTACACGACGCATGCACACAGTGCTTACCCATGTATTGCATGTGCTGTCGAAAGGGCTCAGGGTTGTCGCTCGATTTGGGAGCATCCAACGGTGCGCACGTACGACCTGTGGGGTTTGGGTTCTGGCCAGTCAGAACGCACGACCCAGATCGCGCACGCAGCGGGGGGAGGGGTGGGGAATATCATATGGAAACCAACATTCGGTGGAAACCAGTGAAAACCACGAGAAAAAGATGTTTTGAAGTTCCAAAAAATGCGGGATGTTAAGAGGATGATGTTTTATTGGAACACAAAATTTCAAGTTGAAACACATTAAGAGATGTGAGCTATTAAAAAGACAATATCAGTGTTGAATAGTGTCGAATGGTAATGTCACTATTCAGGGCAGAATGTGTCTTTTTGGATAGCTCACATCTTGTAATGTTTTTCAACTTGAAATTTTGTGTCGCAATAAAACATCACCTTCTTGACATCCCACATTTTTCAGATTTTATGAAACTCTAAAATATGGTTTCCACGAAGTTTTCATCGAATATCGGCTTTCGTGAGTGAACCATGTGCTATTTGAAAACATTCCGTGAGAAGAATATTGGTTTTTAAATCCCCGTAAATCCAAAACTAAGCTGAAAAACGTAAAACCTGCCATGGTGTCACAACATCGCACTTATATGTCGAGGAATTTTTTTCGTCCATTCTGGTGCAAGTTTTATTACAAGTCTCTTACAAGCCGGAGCTTCTCTCAAAGAAGTCTCGTGGTTCCGATAGGGAAACGCATCCCCCTTGTGGGCGAAACGTAATCACTGCCTCTTTTCACCTTGTATTTTCTTCTACGGGCAACATGGAACGACGAGATATCCGTGCTGAAATTTAAACTTATTCAAGGTTCGTTTGGCCTTTTTATATACTAGTTGACTTTCCTAGGCATTTAATGTCCATAATTCAAATCTGAACTACAAATACATGCTCCAGTTGACCAAAATGGCTAGAAAAATTTTACATGTGTCCTTCGGTGCATGTTTAGGTCCCATGCTAGGAATGGGAATGAATTACAACCATACTGGTGTCATGGCTCGTACTCAAACATTTTGAATCTCGGTTTTTAAGTCCCCACAAATCCTAAACTCACTAGAAAGTCATCAAAGGTGGCACGGTGTCACGTCATGGCACATATATGTCATGGTAGAAACATTGTCCAATTTGGGCCAAGCTTTATTACAAACCTCTTACAAAAACTGGAGCTTCTCTCAAAGAAGCCTCGTGGTTCTGATGGGGAAACATGTTCCCCTTGTGGGTGAAACATAATCACTACCTCTTTTCGCCTTGTATTTTCCTCCACGGGCAACATGGACCACAGGATATATGTGCTGAAATTTAAACTTATTCAGGGTTTGTTTGGCCTTTTATACACTAATTGGGTTTCCTAGGCATTTAATGTCCATAATTCAAATCTGAACTGCAAATATATACATGCTCCAGTTCACCAAAATGGCTAGAAAAATTATACATGTTTCCTTGGGTGCATGTTTAGGTCTCATGCCAGGAATGGGAACAAATTACAACCGTACCGGTGTCCTGGCTCTTCCTCAAACATTTCGAATCTCGGTTTTTAAGTCCCCATAAATCCCAAACTCACCAGAAAGTCATCAAAGGTGGCAAGGTGTCATGTCATGGCACATATATGTCATGGTAAAAACATTGCCAATTTGGGCCAAGCATGTCAGGCCCAAGATGTGATTCTATCCCGATCACGTGACACACTCGTGATTGGGGCACAACCGCATTTCGGGCGCTTAGCAAGATGGATATCATTACATTGTACCATTACATAAATACATGGGGATACAACAATTCATACAAGTCACGTGAATATAACAACATCAATACAAGGCATCCGACTACGGATGCAAACATGAAAAGCACAACGACATCCATTTGCTATCCCAGGCTGCCGACCCGGGACCTAACCCAAGACTGACGAAGAAGAAGAAGAAAGAACTCCAGCACAAATAAGCATCGCTCTCACGTCAAGTCATCGGAAACCTGCACCTGCAACTGTTGTTGTAGTATCTATGAGCCACGAGGACTCATCAATCCCATAACCATGGGTAACAAGACTAGCAAAGCTTAATGGGTAGGAAGAGGTAAGGTGGTGAGGTTGCAGCAGCGGCTAAGCAAAAGTATGGTGGCTAACTTACGAGTACAAGAACAAGAAGAGCATCTACGCAGACGGTCATCTAGCATAGCAATGATAGTAAAGGTATCCAAGAACAAGATTTAAAAACCGAGACATCTAGCATAGCAATGATAGTAAAGGTATCCAAGGTGATGGTCATCTTGTCTGAGATCTTGCAAGGAAGAAGAACGAGTCCATGAAGTAGACGAAGAAGAAGACGCGGAGACGAACCACGTGAAGTCGAACGAATCCTCACGATCGCAACGGAAAATGAACTAGCGAGAAGAAGCAAGTAACACGGTAAACACACCACACAAGAACACAACATAATGCTCAACCAAGTATGATGCAAGACAAGTCTATATGATGCAAAACATGGCAAGTGATGATGCATATAAGAACAACACAACCCAACAAGTTTAAATGAGGCCGGAAACAACATATAACAATTCCGGTAAATCCTGATATGCACATTTCGAAATGGGTCCAGATCTGAACAAAAATTAAGTTAAAGTTGTTAAATAGCAAGTTAACATGCACCATGATGATCTACTCGAAATTCTAGCCAAGTTTCATATAAAGTTTGTTTAATTCGGAGCTACGGCCTAGAAGATATGAGCAAAACAAGTCAAATATGCAAGATGCATCCAACCAACAAGCAAACACACTCCAAACATGTAAACAACATGATATTATGCTTCTACACACAAAAACACACAAGTTTCGTATATAGCACGCTCAAAACGGAGCAACGGTTCAACACATACACATGAAACAAGATATAACAACAAGCTGTCCAAAAACAGCAACATAGCAACTTTGGAGCAAGGTATATATATGCTACATCACCCAAACATGACAACAAAAGGCATGGATGTGAAATAGACATGATACTTAACAAGCATGAACTTATAGCACACCCAAAAACTTGCTTGAACACATATAAACAAGCATGGCAAGATTCAATAAGTTTATCCAGACTTAGTCAAAATCTGGGAAGGAAAAAACATCATCACGATGCTGCCTTCGGAGGCACAAAACAACAAGCATATCAACTCTACCAAGTATATAAAGATCATGGACATGTAATAGACATAGCATACATCAAACAACTCCATTGGAACAACTCCATAGGAGGCATGGATCAATAACAACAAGCTTCACCAATTTGATCATGCTGACAACAGGCTGACAGGTTAATTTATAGCAACTTGAGAGCAAGATATAAACAAGCTACAGCAGGCCATATATGCAAACTATGGCAAGGATGGATAGAGCATAATATGGACAACAAGACATGATCATTGGACATACTAAAACAAGCATGGATTTGAGTGAGGCATCAAGCAAACATGGCATCAGGTTTAACAATTTTAGACTTAGCAGTTTTTAACAAGTCTCAGGAAAAAACAATGGCGAGTAGGCTACTTTACAAGCTTGTTGCAAACACCACAAGGCATATCATGAAAAGTTGATTGCACCACAGCAAAGAGGACATGATTGTGCTTCTAAGACATATTGACATGTGGCATAAAAGACAATCACATCAATAGCTATGAACAAGTCAAAACAGCATCTCATAACAAGTTTCGGCACTTAACAGCCACATGCACTTTTGCAATAGAGATAAACATGGCAATATGGCAGCTAACATGAATGCTACAGCAACCATCATGTAGAGCACTTCACAATGAACATTTTGACATATCATATGCTTCATTTGGATAAACATGCAAAAAGATATCATCACCACAAGCATGCAAAAATTTACAGTTATCACCAGTTTTAAACATGTAGCACTCTTGCAACGATGATTAGGGCATCAAGATGAACTCAAAGAAGCATGCCATAGTGGAACAAAATGAAGAGCATGTCACAATGAACATTTTGACATATTATTCACTCAAATCGGACCATCTCACAAAAAGATACAAGCTCCACAACATGCAC
Source organism: Secale cereale (assembly GCA_902687465.1). Lineage (NCBI taxonomy): Eukaryota > Viridiplantae > Streptophyta > Magnoliopsida > Poales > Poaceae > Secale > Secale cereale. The sequence goes on from LR738714.1 coordinate 136,645,316, forward strand.
ATAAATTTACGAAACTCAGGGACTTAGCCGTTTTTTTAACACCAGGGGAAAAACAAAGAGAGCGGTGGGAACTATCTTACGCCCAGGGCGTCGGATAGTGCAGGGGTTCTCACCTCGCAGGCCGAGGCCCACGGTGTTGGAGCAGGCGGTTAGGAGCAGGCTGGGCCGGGCCGTTGCTGGACCTGCCGCGGGGCGGGGCCCATGCGGGCGAACGAAGCCCAGGCGCGGTCGTCGTATCCCTCGACAAGGACAGAAGCGGCGGCGACGGTCGAGTCCGATGAGGGCTCGCGGCGGCGGAGCGACGGGAAGGTGAGGGACCGCCGGGAACGGACGGATCCGGGGGCGCCGGGCCCGGATCTGGCCGGAGCGCGGCGATCCGGCGAGGTCCGACGGAGGAGCTCGGCGGAAGCGCAGCTGTCGGTGGCGGAGTCGATGCGGGCGCGGGCGACGACGCATGGAGGCGGCGCTGCAGGGGAAGCGGAGGTGGGCGGGCAGATGGGCGGCTGCCGGCGGGGCGCTCCGGCGAGCTAGCGAGGCCCCTGGCCGCCGACGGGAGAGCCACGCGGAGCTGCGGGGATCGGGACTGCCTCGGCCCATGGCGGCCCGCGTGCGGGCTCAGCGGTCCGCGCGGTTGGAGGCGGCTGGGAGGAGACGGTGCAGGCGATGTGGCGAGCCACGATTCGCCCGGGGCGGCGGCGGCGCTGAGGTGGCATCACGCGATTGGCCGGGCGACGTGGCCGGCGACGGTGGACGCGTCCGACGGTGAACGGACATGTCCGGCTGCGCGGTGGGAGCGGGGCTAGGGTTTTCATCCGCGAAAAATTGCGGGGGGGGGGGACACAAATATATAGGTAGAGGGATCTAGGAGTGTCCAAATGAGGTGTGGTTTTCGGCCACGCGATCCTGATCCGACGAGCGAGAGCATGGAGGGGGCTAGGATGGGCTAGAGGGTTGTTGTGGAGGGGTGCTGGGCCAAAGAGAAAAAGGCTTTCGGCGGTAAACATGGTTAACCGTTGGGCTATCAAACGAACTCCGAACGTGACGAAACTTGACACACGGTCTACCTATGCTATAATAAGACCACACACCAAGTTTGACCCCATTTCGAGAATGTTTTTTGTTCACGCATAAAATAAATATCTGGAGGTGCCGCGGGCGCGTGCAAGTGTGTCTAGGCTCAGAACGGACAACGAAAAAGACGGGCGGACTCGGACGGATGCAAGTTTTGAAAACATGATGATGCAATGCACCTGATGACAAGGCAAAATGCAACACGCAAGCAGATGACATGGCAACGACGACGAATAACTGGCTGACATCTGGCGCATCGGTCTCGGGGTGTCACAAAGCATTATTACAAACCTCTTACAAACCGGAGCCTGTCGCAAGAACACTTGTGGTTTCGATAGGGAAACATGTCCCCTTGTGGGCCAAACGATAATCACTCCACCTTCTAGCCTCGTATTTTCTTCTACACGCGACATGGAACAACTGGAGATTGGCGCTGAACTTTGAAATTATTTAGGGCTCGTTTGACCTTTTTTATTCATTAATTGAGTTTTCTAGGCATTTAATGTCCATCATTCAAATCCGAACTACAAATACATGCTCCAGTGCACCAAAATGGCTAGAAAAAATGTACATGTTTCCTTGGGGCACATGTTTAGGTCCCATGGAATGAATGGGAACGAATTCAACCGTCTCACCGTCCTGGACTGGCCACAAACATTGCGAATCTTGGTTATTAAATGTCTGTATATCCAAAACCCACCAGGAAATCAAGAAACTTGGCATGGTGTCACTACATGGTATATATAATTGTCCAATTTGGGCGAAGCTATATTACAAGCCTTTTACAAACCGGAGCCTGTTGCAACCCTCGTGGTTCTGGTAAGGAAACATGCCCCTCTTGTGGGCGAAACGATAATCGATGCCTCTTCTCGCCTTGAACTTTTTTTCTACAGGCAACATAGAATAACAGGAGTGTCGGGCTGAAATTTGAAACTGTTCAGGGTTCGTTTGGCCATTGTATATATATTCCTAATTACTAAGTTTTCTATGCATTTAATGTAGTCCATAATTCAAATTTGAATTACAACCACATGCTCCAGTGAAGCAAAATGGGTGGGAAATCGTACATGTGTCATTGGGTGCATGTTTAGGTCTCGTTTAAGGAATGAGAATGGATTACAAACTTGTCGTCGTCCTGAAACAATGAGAATCTCGATTTTTAAATCCCAGTAAATAAAAAAGTCACCCAAAAAACATGAAACTTGGCATGGTTTCATGACATGGCACATATATGTCGTGGTAAAAAAATCGTCCAGTTTGAGAAGAGACGCACACATTAGTAGCCAACGAAGTCCTTTTTGAATCAAAAAGCTGACACGTTAATATCGCAAACGGTTGTATTATATTTACCATGTCGAAATTTAACCATACTTGATGGCATGCGTGCAGCTGTTTGATTAGACGGGACGAGCACGAGAAGTCTGCCGTACAGGTTTGACAGGACGCGTGCGAGCAGTCTGCCGCGCAGGCTCGACGGGTCGCGTGCATCCTGTTCACCTCGCAGGCTCGACGAGACACGTGCGAGCAGCAAGGCCGTCCATACTCACCGGGAAGTGAGCTCTTTGACCTCCATGCAACAGCCGCCGCTCGCCTCACTCACAACTTCTCCATTAATGGGTTAATTAAAGCACCTAGACGGAGGGTGTTTGCTGATACGTCTCCAACGTATCTATAATTTTTTATTGTTCCATGCTATTATATTATCCTTCTAGGATGTTTTATGGGATTTTATATACGCTTTTATATGTTTTTTGGGACTAATCTATTAACCCAGAGCCCGGTGCCAGTTTTTGTTTTTTCCTTGTTTTGAGTTTTACAGAAAAGGAATACCAAATGGAGTCCAATTGGCGTGCCAATTTTTGATGATTTTTATGTAAAAGAGTTGGGCCAGAAGAGTCTCGGGCTGGCCACGAGGGTGGGGGCGCGCCCACCCCCCTCGGCACGCCCCCCTATCTCGTGGACAGTCCGAAGACCCCCTGATTTGTGCCCAACGCCAAAAAATTCTATAAATACATAAGCCAATCTAGATCGGGAAAATAACCTAGATCGGGAGTTCCCCCGCCGAAAGCCTCTGTTGCCACCGAAAACCAATCTAAACCCGTTCTGGCACCCATCCGGAGGGGGGAATCCCTCTCCGGTGGCCATCTTCATCATCTCGGCGCTCTCCATGACGAGGGGGAGTAGTTCACCCTCGGGGCTGAGGGTATGTATCAGTAGCTATGTGCTTGATCTCTTTCTCGTGTTCTTGAGATGGCACGATCTTTATGTATCGCGAACTTTGCTATTATAGTTGGATCTTATGATGTTTCTCCCCCTCTACTCTCTTGTGATGAATTGAGTTTTCCCTTTGAAGTTATCTTATCGGATTGAGTCTTTAAGGATTTGAGAACACTTGATGTATGTCTTGCGTGGGATACCTGTGGTGACCATGGGGTATTCTATTGATCCACTTGATGTATGTTTTGGTGATCAACTTGCGGGTTCCGTGACCTTGGGAATCTATGCATAGGGGTTGGCACACATTTTCGTCTTGATTCTCCGGTCGAAACTTTGCGGCACTCTTTCAAGTTCTTTGTGTTGGTTGAATAGATGAATCTGAGATTGTGTGATGCATATCGTATAATCATGCCCACGGATACTTGAGGTGACAATGGAGTATCTATGTGACATTAGGGTTTTGGTTTATTTGCATCTTAAGGTGTTATTCTAGTACGAACTCTATGATAGATCGAACGAAAAGAATAGCTTCGTGCTATTTTACTACGGACTCTTGGATAGATAGATCAGAAAGAATAACTTTAAGGTGGTTTCATACCCTACCATAATCTCCTCATTTGTTCTCCGCTATTAGTTACTTTGGAGTGACTCTTTGTTGCATGTTGAGGGATAGTTATATGATCCAGTTATGTTATTATTATGGGGAGAACTTCCACTAGTGAAAGTATGAACCCTAGGCCTTGTTTCCTATCATTGCAACATCGTGTATGCTCACTTTTATCTTTAGTTACCTTGCTATTTATATATTTTCTTATTACAAAAACCAATATATACCATCCATATTGAACTTGTATCACCATCTCTTCGCCGAACTAGTGCACCTATAAAATTTACCATTATATTGGGTGTGTTGGGGACACAAGAGACTCTTTGTTATTTGGTTGCAGGTTTGTTTGAGGGAGACCATCTTCATCCTACGCCTCCCTCGGATTGATAAACCTTAGGTCATCCACTTGAGGGAAATTTGCTACTGTCCTACAAACCTTTGCACTTGGAGGCCCAACAACGTCTACAAGAAGAAGGTTGCGTAGTAGACATCAAGCTCTTTTCTGGCGCCGTTGCCGGGGATGTTAGTGCTTGAAGGTATATCTTTAGTTCTTGCAATCAAATATTTTAGTTTCTTGTTTTATCACTAGTTTAGTTTATAAAGAAAACTACAAAAAATGGAGTTAAGGTTACCTCATATGCTTCATCTTTTTAATATCTTTCGTGAAAATGATGGGAAGGAAAATTGTGCTCAAGTACTAGAAGAAGAATTACATAGAATGCTTGGCATAAAATATGTGCATGATGAGCATGATTGGAATGTTGTTAGTACGAATTCTTTGAATACCCATGATGCTAATGATATGCAAAGCCACAAGCTTGGGGATGCTATGTTTGATGAAGATGATATGTTTAGTCCCCAAGTTTTGATGAGCAAGTTTATTATGATGAAAGCATGCCTCCTATATATGATGATTATTGTGATGACATGTATGCTATAAAGAATGAAGATAACCATGAAACTTGTCATCATGCTTATGTGGAGAGTAGTAAAATTTCTATGCAAGTAGATCATGAAAAGAATGCTTTATGTGCTGGTTATATTGTTGAGTTCATTCATGATACTACTGAAAATCATTATGAGAGAGGACCATATGCTTGTAGGAATTGCAATAATATCAAGTTTCCTCTCTATGTACTTGAAGTTTTGAAGCTATGCTTGTTTTGCTTTCCTATGCTAGTGGATTATTGTTCACATAAGTTGTTTGCTCACAAAATCCCTATGCATAGGAAGTGGGTTAGACTTAAATGTGCTAGTCATATCCTTCATGATGCTCTCTTTATGTTTCAATTCTTATCTTTTACGCGAGCATCATTGAAACCATCCTGCCTAGCTAGGGGCGTTAAACGATAGCACTTGTTGGGAGACAACCCAACTTTATTTTTGTTCTTTGCTTTTGCTTCTGTTTAGGAATAAATATTGCATCTAGCTTCTGTTTAGATGTGGTTTTGTGTTTTAATTAGTGTTTGTGCCAAGTAGAACCTTTGGGAAGACTTGTGTGAAGTTTATGCGATCATGCTGTAAAAAACAGAAACTTTAGCGCTCACGAGATTGGCTACCATTTTTTACTAGAGAGTGATTTTTAGTTAATTATTTTTGCATATGATTAATAGACAAATTCCTCACGTACACCAATTTATTTCAGAAGTTTTAGAGTTACAAAGGTATTCGAAAGTTACAAATTGCTACAGACTGTTCTGTTTTTGACATATTATGTTTTCTATGTGTTGTTTGCTTATTTTGATGAAGCTATGAGTGGTATCGGAGGGTATGAACCATAGAGAAGTTGGAATACAGTAGATATTACACCAATATGAATTTAGAATGAGTTCATAACAGTACCTAAGTGGTGGTTTTATTTTCTTATACTAACGGAGCTTACAAGTTTTCTGTTGAGTTTTCTGTTGTGAAGTTTTCAAGTTTCGGGTAAAGATTCGATGGACTATGGGATAAGGAGTGGCAAGAGCTTAAGCTTGGGGATTCCTAAGGCACCCCAAGGTAAAATTCAAGGACAACCAAAAGCCTAAGCTTGGGGATGCCCCGGGAAGGCATCCCCTCTTTCGTCTTCGTCTATCGGTAACTTTACTTAAGGCTATATTTTTATTCATCACATGATATGTGTTTTGCTTGGAGCGTCATTTTGTTTTATTTTGTTTTGCTTGCTGTTTGAATAATATCCCAAGATATGAAATTCTTAATTGTTAGAGAGTCTCCACATAGTTACATAATTATTCAACTACTCATTGATCTTCACTTATATCTTTTTGAGTAGTTTGTCGTTTGCTCTAGTGCTTCACTTATATCTTTTTAGAGCACAGCGTTGGTTTTATTTTGAAGAAATAGATGAACTCTCATGCTTCACTTATATTATTTGGAGAGTCTTTTAGAACAACATGGTAATTTTCTTTGGTTATGAATCTAGTCCTAATATGATAGGCATCCAAGATGGGTATAATAAAAACTTTCACATAAAGTGCATTGAATGATAGAAGAAGTTTGATACTTGATGATTGTTTTGAGATATGAGGATGGTGATATTAGAGTTATGCTAGTGGGGTAATTATGAATTCAATAAATACTTGTGTTAAAGTTTGTGATTCCCGTAGCATGCACGTATGGTGAACCGCTATGTGACGAAGTTAGAGCATGAGGTATTAGTTGATTGTCATCCTTTGTGTGGAGGTCGGGATCGCGCGATGGTTAACTCCTACCAACCCTTCCCCTAGGAGCATCCGTTGAATACTTTGTTTTGATGACTCTTTGATTTTTGCAATAAGTATATGAGTTCTTTATGACTAATGTTGAGTCCATGGATTATACGCACTCTCACCCTTCCGCCATTGCTAGCCTCTCTTGTACCGCGCAACTTTCACAGGTACCATTCACCCACCATATATCTTCCTCAAAACAGCCACCATACCTACCTATCATGGCATTTCCATAGCCATTCCGAGATATATTGCCATGCAACTTTCCACCGTTCCATTCATATGACACGCTTCATATTGTCATATTGCCATGCATGATCACGTAGTGGACATTGTATTTGTGGCAAGGCCACCATTCACAATTCCTTCATACATGTCACTCATGATTCATTGCACATCCCGGTAGACCGCCGGAGGCATTCATATGGAGTCATACTTTGTTCAAGCTTCGAGTTGTAATCTTTGAGTTGTAAGTAAATAAAAGTGTGATGATCTTCATTATTAGAGCATTGTCCCATGTGAGGAAACAAAAAAAAGAGAGAAAAGCCAAATAAAAAAAGATGGCCCCAAAAAAAGCGGGGATAAAAATAAGAGAAGCCCCTCCAAAAAAATGATAGAAGGGACAATGCTACTATCCTTGTCCACACTTGTGCTTCAAAGTAGCACCATAATCTTCATGATAGAGAGTCTCTTGTTTTGTCACTTTCATATACTAGTGGGAATTTTCATTATAGAACTTGGCTTGTATATTCCAACGATGGGCTTCCTCAAATGCCCTAGGTCTTCACGAGCAAGCAAGTTGGATGCACACCCACTAAGTTCTTTTGTTGAGCTTTCATACACTTATAGCTCTAGTGTATCCGTTGCATGGCAATCCCTACTCACTCACATTGATATCTATTGATGGGCATCTCCATAGCCCATTGATACGCCTAGTCGATGTGAGACTATCTTCCTATTTTGTCTTCTCCACAACCACCACTCTATTCCACCTATAGTGCTATATCCATGGCTCACGCTCATGTATTGCGTGAAAGTTGAAAGGTTTGAAAAAAATGAAGTGTGAAACAATTGCTTGGCTGAAACCGGGGTTGTGCATGATTTAAATATTTTGTGTGATGAAGAGGGAGCATAGCCAGAATATATGATTTTGTAGGGATAACTTTCTTTGGCCATGTTATTTTGAGAAGACATGATTGCTTTGTTAGTATGCTTGAAGTATTATTATTCTTATGTTAATATAGACTTTTATCTTGAATCTTTCGGATCTGAACATTCATGCCACAATAAACAGAATTGCATTGAGAATTATGTTGGGTAGCATTCCACGTCAAAAATTATGTTTTTATCATTTACCTACTCGAGGACGAGCAGGAATTAAGCTTGGGGATGCTTGATACGTCTCCAACGTATCTATAATTTTTTATTGTTCCATACTATTTTATTATCCTTCTAGGATGTTTTATGGGCTTTTATATACACTTTTATATGATTTTTTGGACTAACCTGTTAACCCAGAGCCCAGTGCTAGTTTCTGTTTTTCCTTGTTTTGAGTTTTACATAAAAGGAATACCAAACGGAGTCCAATTGACGTGCCAATTTTTGATGATTTTTTATGGACCGAAAGAAGACCCCGGAGTAAAAGAGTTGGGCCAGAAGAGTCTCAACCTGCCCACGAGGGTGGGGGGCACGCCCCCCCCC
>LR738714.1:136653641-136739009 GCA_902687465.1 Secale cereale
CCCCCCCCCCCCCCCCGCGCCCCCTATCTCGTGGACAGCCCGGAGACCCCCTGACTTGTGCCCTACGCCACAAAATCCTATAAATACAGAGACCTCCGGAAAATAACCTAGATCGGGAGTTCCGCCGTCCAAAGCCTTTGTTGCCACCGAAAACCAATCTAGACCCGTTCTGGCACCCTGGCAGGATGGGGGAATCCCTCTCCGGTGGCCATCTTCATCATCACGGCGCTCTCCATGATGAGGGAGGAGTAGTTCACCCTCGGGGCTAAGGGTATGTATCATTAGCTATGTGCTTGATCTCTCTCTCTCGTGTTCTTGATATGGCACGATCTTGATGTATCTCGAGCTTTGCTATTATAGTTGGATCTTATGATGTTTCTCCCCCTGTACTCTCTTGTGATGAATTGAGTTTTCCCTTTGAAGTTATCTTATCGGATTGAGTTTTTAAGGATTTGAGAACACTTGATGTATGTCTTGCGTGGGATACATGTGGTGACCATGGGGTATTCTATTGATCCACTTGATGTATGTTTTGGTGATCAACTTGCGGGTTCCGTGACCTTGGGAATCTATGCATAGGGGTTGGCACATGTTTTCGTCTTGACTCTTCGGTAGAAACTTTGGGGCACTCTTTGAAGTTCTTTGTGTTGGTTGAATAGATGAATCTGAGATTGTGTGATGCATATCATATAATCATGCCCACGGATACTTGAGGTGACAATGGAGTATCTAGGTGACATTAGGGTTTTGGTTGATTTGTATGTTAAGGTGTTATTCTAGTACGAAGTCTATGATAGATCGAATGGAAAGAATAGCTTCGTGCTATTTTACTACGGACTTTTGAATAGATAGATCAAAAAGAATAAATTTAAGGTGGTTTCGTACCCTACCATAATCTCCTCGTTTGTTCTCCGCTATTAGTTACTTTAGAGTGACTCTTTGTTGCATGTTGAGGGATAGTTATATGATCCAGTTATGTTATTATTGTTGAGAGAACTTCCACTAGTGAAAGTATGAACCCTAGGCCTTGTTTCCTATCAGTGCAACACCGTTTATGATCACTTTTGTCTTTAGTTACCTTGTTGTTTTATATTTTCTTATTAAAAACCTATATCTACCATCCATATTGCACTTGTAGCACCATCTATTTGCCGAACTAGTGCACCTATACAATTTATCATCGTATTGGGTGTGTTGGGGACACAAGAGACTCTTTGTTATTTGGTTGCAGGGTTGTTTGAGAGATTCCATCTTCATCCTACGCCGCCCATGGATTGATAAACCTTAGGTCATCCACTTGAGGGAAATTTGCTACTGTCCTACAAACCTCTGCACTTGGAGGCCCAACAATGTCTACAAGAAGAAGGTTGCGTAGTAGACCTCATTTGCGTGTGATCCCATGGCAGCATTTGCTTTGTTCGTGTTTTCAACTAGTATTCCGCCCTAATTTAAATTTCCATATAGGGCAACGGATAATACGACCACAAGTAAAATGGCAACGGATAATACGACGACAAATTTACAATGGCGCACATAATAATTGTCTTACATATTCCAGATAATTTAAAATGTCACATGCGGCAAAGCCCGGAAGACACGGGGGCAAGAGAACAAGGAAATTACAGACAACGATTGCTACTTCTTGAGCTTGCGTTGTATTCCCTCGAAGAGGAAAGGGAGATGCAGCACAGTAGCGTAACTATTTCCCTCAGTTTTTGAGAACCAAGGTATCAATCCAGTAGGAGACCACGCGCGAGTCCCTCGCACCTGCACAAACAAATGAGAACTTCGCAGCCAATGCAATAAGGGGTTGTCAATCCCTATACGGTCACTTACGAAAGTGAGATCTGATAGAGATGATAGTTTATATTTTTGGTATTTTTGGTTTATAAGAACAGCAAATAAAAGCAATAAAAGTAAAGCAGATGTAGATTTATATGTTGAGAATAGACCCGGGGGCCATAGTTTTCTCTAGTGGCTTCTCTCATGATAGAGATATTCTACGGCGGGTAAACAAATTACTGTCAAGCAATTGATAGAAAAGCGAATAATTATGAGACTATCTAGGCATGATCATTGTATATAGGCATCACGTCTGAAACAATTAGACCGACTCCTGCCTACATCTACTACTATTACTCCACACATCGACCGCTATCCAGCGTGCATCTAGTGTATTGAGGTTATAAGAATAGAGTAACGCCTTAAGCAAGATGACATGATGTAGAGGGATAAACTCAAGCAATATGATATAAACCCCATCTTTCTATCCTCGATGGCAACAATACAATACGTGCATTACTGCCCCTACTATTACTGGGAAAGGACACCGCAAGATTGAACCCAAAGCCAGGCACTTCTCCCATTGCAAGAACTATAGATCTATTAGTTCAAGCCAAACCAATAATTCGAAGAGACTTGCAAGGATATTATGAGCACACATAAAAAGTTCAGAGGAGAACCAAATATCTTTCATAGATAACCTTGATCATAAACTCACAATTCATCGGATCTCGACAAACACACCACAAAAAGAGATTACATCAAATAGATCTCCTCGAAGACCGAGCATAACTTTGTACTGAGATCCACAGAGAGAGCATAAACCATCTAGATACTAGCTATGGACCCGAGGTCTGTGGTAAACTACTCACAACTCATGGTGAGGGTGATGATGATGATGATGATGATGATAAACTCCGTGATGGATCACCCTCCGGTGGAGCTCCGGAACAGGCTCCAAGATGGGATCTTCATGGGAACAGAAGGTACGGTGGTGGAATTAGGGTTTTTTCTCTGTTCATGGAGGTTCTGGTGTACGTAGACTTATATAGGAAGAAGGAGGGGGGCGCACGAGGGGGCCACGAGGCAGGGGGCGCGCCCCCACCCTCGTGGGCCACCCTTTAGTCCCCTGGCGTGGTTCTCAAGCTCCGCGTGCGTGATTTTCTACAAAAATATCTCTCGCGAAGGTTTCATTCCGTTTGGGCTCCATTTGATATTCTTTTTCTGCAAAACCCTGAAACAGGCAAAAAACAGCAATCTGGACTGGGCCTTTGGGTTAGTAGGTTAGTCCCAAAAATGATATAAAAGTGAATGATAAAGCCCATTAAACATCCAAGACTTCATAAATAATAGCATGGAACAATCAAAAAATATAGATACGTTAGAGACGTATCAGGCATCCCCAAGCTTAATTACTGCTCGTCCTCGAGTAGGTAAATGATAAAGAAAGAATTTTTTATGTGGAATGCAAACCAATATAGTTTTTCAATGTAATTCTCTTAATTGTGGCATGAATGTTCAGATCTGAAAGATTCAAGATAAAAGTCTATATCGACATAAGAAATAATAATACTTCAAGCAATACTAACAAAGCAATCATGTCTTCTCAAAATACTATGGCTAAATAAAGTTATCCCTACAAAATCATATAGTGTTGGCTATGCTCCCTCGTTATCACACAAAATATTCATATCATGCACAACACCGATTTCAGCCAAGCACTTGTTTTCATACTCTATCTTTTCAAACCTTTCAACTTTCACGCAATACATGAGCGTGAGCCAAGCATATAGCACTATGGGTGGAATAGAGGTGGTTGTGGAGAAGACAAAAAGGAGGGAGATAGTCTCACATCGACTAGGCGTATCAACGGGCTATGGAGATGCCCATAAATAGATATCAATGTGAGTGAGTAGGGATTGCCATGCAACGGATGCACTAGAGCTAAGTATGAATGAAAGCTCAACAAAAGTAACTAGTGGGTGTGCATCCAACTTGCTTCCTCACGAAGACCTAGGGCATTTGAGGAAGCCCATCATTGGAATATACAAGCCAAGTTCTATAACGAAAATTCTCACTAGTATATGAAAGTGACTAAGCATGAGACTCTCTACAATGAAGAACATGGTGCTACTTTGAAGCACAAGTGTGGAAAAAAGATAGTAGCAATTGTACCTTTTCTTTTCTTTTCTTTTTTCTCTTTTTTTGGGCCTTTTTTTGGCCTTTCTTTCTTTTTTTTCTTTTTTTTGCGGAGGGGCTTTATAGGTTTAGCCTTTCCTCCCATGGGACAATGCTCTAATAATGATGATCATCACACTTTCATTACAACTCGATATTACAACTCGATACTACAACAACAAAGTATGACTCTATATGAATGCCTCTGGCGGTGTACCGGTATGTGCAATGAAACAAGAGTGACATGTATAAAAATTATGCATGGTGGCTTTGCCACAAATACGATGTCAACTACATGATCATGCGATGGCAATATGATAATATGATGCGTGTCATATAAACGGAACAGTGGAAAGTTGCATGGCAATATATCTCGGAATGGCTATGAAAATGCCATGATAGTGTAACATCCCAAATTTTCAATTTGGAATGTTATACATAGATCATATTTGCATTTCATGTTTTTGCACTTTTGTTCGTGGAGTTCCTCGAAATTCTAAGCAACTCAAGGACCTACGGAGAGAGTTGGGAATTTTACCGTTTTCGTATTTGAGTTCGCTCGAATACCTGTACGAGGACAGTGTGATTCTAATAATTTTTCTCTCCTAAAAATATTTCTAAATAAAATATATGAGCGGAGATAATATGACTTCTCCAAAATAACAGAAATATTGGAGGAAAAATGTTAAAATCACTTTTGGTATTTTTATGGATTTATTTGCGGATTTATTTGCATAGGAAAAATACGCGTTTTTCAAAATTGCATTTAGGTCCGGGAAAAATGTTCACTTTGTCCTAAATATTATTAGAGGACGGTGAAAACTTATTTCGGGAATTTTGGAGTCCGTTTGGTATTTTTTTTTGTTAGTTTTTCTGCGCTGGGACTCTTTTAGAAAAAAAATAGGAACCGACTTGGAGTCGTGAAGGCCCAGGACTCTGGGCTTTATAACCAGCGCCCCGCCGGCCCGACCGACCCCAGCCCGCCTCGCCTCGCCCCGCCCCGCCCCTGCCCCTAACCCTAGCGCCGCCGCCGCCCTTCGCGCCGCCGCCGCCCTTCGCGCCGCCGCCGCCCTCCGCCGTCGCGCCGCCTCGCCGCCCCGCTGTAGTCGCCGGACCGCCGCTGCCGCCGCCAGAGATCTCGCCGGAGTTCGCGAGGTAGCTGCCGTTTTTTTTAGTAAGAACCGGTCGGTTTTTTAAAAAAAGACGTAGATTCGTTTTTTTAGATTAGATCGGTTCGGTTTTTCGGTTTATTTATTTAGCGGACGTTCGTCCGTACGTTCGTTTTAACGAACGGTTTTCGTTAGTTAACCGCAGACAGCGAACGTTCGTTCGTTAGCTTGTTCGTCGTTTTTCTTTTTCGGGGTATTTATCCGCGGTTATTCCGATCGTGATTTCTGCCCTGATCTTGTTTTTGTTTTGCTTTTCGCTCGAGAGTCGGAATCAGGTGATTCAAAATCCCAGATCTTCGTCTCGATGCCCTCTTTACGTTAGATCAACTAGAACAAAGTTTTGGCTACTGTAAAATTTGACTTTAGGCCAACTAGTAAACCGAAGCTCGTTTCTTTTGCAGTTTGAGTTTCGTTGCTTCTTTCGAGTTGATTCTTTTGCAAACCGGAGTTCTTAAGTTGAACTTTCTGGTTAGATTTCTTATTTGAGTTTTACCCATGCATTAGTTACGTACTTATTGTATGCTTGTTTGATTGCGATAGAGTACCCGGAGTGCGCCTTTTGCTACTTTGAGTCTCTAGGTTTTGCGGATCATCAGTAAGGCAAGTAACACTTTGATCATGCTTTCCAATTACCCAGTTTTCATTGCATTAGTCAAACCCTCACACATTGCATGAGTAGGATCAATTAACTTGTGGGATTGGGAAGTAGTTGAGGTAGTACCTATTAACTGCATTGCATTCAAACCCTTGGAAGTTACTTCTACGTTTGTTGTTAGGACATGCTATGCTCGTAGACGTAGTTTGGGTTTGAGTGAAATCCATGACAGATGTGAGTTGTTAATTAATGGTTCAACTTAAGGTGGCAACATTAATACACATCTGGGTGGATTGAGGCATCTGGGTATTCCAGTGATTGCCTGTTTTTCTTTTGGACCGCCACCCAGGCTCAAAGGGATCATGAGATTTTTCATACTAGAAACTTCCGTGTGCAGCCACATGCCAATATGGGCTCTGGCATAGTTGAGTAAGTTGTGGGAAACCTTTCCATGATGGGCTAGCAGATGTAGTGGGTTTTGTAGGTGTACCGGGCTATCTATCTGGTTAAGGAGACCTCTTCGGAAAGACTGTGTCTCGGTCATCCGTTTCTCAAACACCATGTAGTGCGAGAAAACAAACGGAGGAGATCGAGTCTTGTGGGGAAAAGTGCACAAACCTCTGCAGAGTGTACAAACTGATCATGATTAGCCGTGTCCCCAGTTATGGACGTCTTGAGTATCTAGTACTTGGATTATCATGTGAATCTCGTCATGTTACTCTAATTTAATATTGTTGGGTTTAATGATTATTTTAATTGGGGTTGAGAGGATGTCTATCTTCTCGACGATGTTTCAACTACCATGATAGTTAATTAAAATGCATTCCTTTGAAGTAGGGAAAAATTGGCTTTACGCAAAAACTTAACCATAGAGCTTTCCACCAGCCATATTGCATATAGTATAGCTTTACTTTCATTGCATTCTCTTGTGTTACCTTGCCAGCATATTCCATGTGCTGACCCGTTTTTTCGGGCTGCAACGTTTCATGTTGCGGACTTTTCAGACGACGAGTAAGATGCCCTTTTAGGTCGTGGTTCTATAGTCAGTGATGCCGCTGGAGTTGATGGACTCACTTATCTTCCAAGCCTTCCGCTGTTATCGTATTAGATGGCCTTCAGCCATATTATTTGTAATAAAGTCATTGTTGGACTATCAATGTATTAAGTGTGTGATTGCTACTCTGTTATAAGTCCTTCAAGTACTGTGCATGTCAGCATTACTGATCCAAGGATGACACTGATGCACAGAGATCAGACTGTTTGAGGTCTAGTCGCTACAAGATGGTATCAGAGCACACGCTGACTGTAGGACACGACCACTAAGACAAGCCCTAGAACACAATTCACTCTTCTCTTTTTTGACTCCTCATCTTTTCTACTCTTTAGGATGGTGGAAGCAAAGCACAAGTTCATGCAACCGGATGATGACACGCCATTTGGACGACACCTGAAGGAAGTCACAAGATATCTCAATATTGGATTACCAAGTTTCACCGGAACCTACAATGCCACTCTACCTGAGGAGGAGCGTTGGTTGATTCAAGCTCAAGTTCCAGGAAGGACGTTCGCACCCGTCACCTCACTCATAGCATTTTCCTTTAATGCGCCTACGTGGAGCCTAGGAAGGAGCATGGCAGCCCACATTTGCTATGGGAAGGATTGGAGAAGTCTACAAGCAGGAGCTAAAAGACACCATCTACAAGATTTGTGGACGCCGAGATGAGAATTGGGATATGATCAACACCCGGAAGGGTATATCCATTGCAGCATTCATCCAGGAGTTGAACCACCACATTCGTCGCCAGGAGCACCAGATGTGTGCTGGGATGATAGATTTGAAGAAGTCCCTAAATAGGAATTTGGAGCTAGAAGAAGATGAGGAAGAAGAACCCAAGGAGATTCCACCGGAAGACTATATCATCATAGATGACACGGATTCGGAAGCTGAGGATAGCAAGGATGAAGAGTATGAAGATGAAGCTGGAGCGGATATTATGGAATCCTCTGCCGATCAATATTTTTAGATGACCACCCTGTGACTAGTAGTTACTACCATATATTAGTTTTAGAGCACTTTTGAAACGATCGTTAGATTTGTAAGACCTTGATTGAAATTGATTGGTGTGATATGATTGTGTGTTTGTCTCATGTGCATATGGGTAGTGATTTTCCCTTAGACCTCTTTTCTATTCTAATCTCTTCCCTCTACACCCATCAGATGCCTCTGATACGTGAATTCGAGTTTCCCCCTGAGCTCACTCAGTTGATCCAGCAGCAGAACACCCGGATGCAACTTCTTGTATAGAACACTCAGAACAACCAGAACAACAACAACAACCCTCCACCCCCACCACCTGTGGACAACCTGACACGTTTCTTAAGGTTGCAACCACCCGTGTTTGCTAGCAGCATCGAACCAATTGTGGCTGATGAATGGCTACGCAAGATTGGAAGGGATTTGACCACCGCCAATTGCTCGGATGCTGAGAAGGTGCGATTTGCCGCACACCAGTTGTCTGGACCAGCCGCAGCATGGTGGGGGAACTACACAGCCACTTACCCCGTAGCCAATGTCACTTGGGATCAGTTTCAGCAAGCCTTTTGTACCGCCCATGTCTCAACTGGAGCCATGAGTATGAAGAAGCAGGAGTTTCGCAATTTGCGCCAACGGAATCGTACTGTGGCCCAGTACGTGGATGAGTTTAGTACCCTATCTCGTTATGCCCCAGATGCTGTGGCCACAGATGCCAAGAAGCAGGAGAGATTCATGGAAGGGCTGAATGATGAGATGAGTGTACAGTTGATGGTGGCAACTTTCAATAACTACCAGGAGTTGGTTGACCGCATCCTAATGATTGAAAGGAAGCATCAACAGATTGAGAGTCGCAAGAGGAAGTATGGACAAGGAAAGTATAATTCTGGAGCTCAGCAGAAGCCCCGCTTTACCCCTAAAGCGGTAGGACAGTTTCAACATACCCATGGAGGAAGTAGCTCACACAACCACAATGGCACCAAGAATGGCAATGGTAATGGGAATGGGAATGGAGCCAACGGAAACCAGAACCGCCCTACGCTGTCCACACCCACCAAGAGGGATTTTAGCCATGTCACTTGTTACAAGTGTGGGTAGAATGGACATTATGCCAATGAATGCCTAGAAGTTAAGAATGGGAACGGCAATGGAAGCGCCCGGAAGAAGCCCAACCCGTTCAATAAAGGACAAGTGAACCACGTGACCGTGGAGGAGGTAGAAGAGCAACCAGATGCTGTTGTCGGTAAGTTTTTGGTTAAGACATTTACCGCAATAGTTCTTTTCGATACTGGTGCACCGCATTCATACATTTCAAGGGGATTCGTAAATAGACATAGGATGTCCACCCGAGTTCTTAAGACCCCCATGTTAGTAAGTTCACCTGGAGCAGATTATATGGCACACCAAGGATGTTTTCAGACGCCATTGATCATAGGATGCCACACTTTCCCCTCTGACCTAATAGTTCTGGAGTCACAAGGATTGGATGTGATATTAGGTATGGATTGGCTATCGAAGTATGGAGGTAATATTGATTGTGCCAGTAAGTCTACTTTCCTCACCACCCCGGAGGGGAAAAGGATTAAGTATGTATCTAGGCATTCGCCTACAAGGACTCAAGTACATTCTCTCACGGGAGTTTTTCAGGAGTGTCGGTGTACTAAAGTAGGGGTACCTTAGTATCCCGACTTGTGCACGGGCAGTAGCAGCGTCCCGTGGTCTGGCTCACCACGCGCCCGCCAAAGCCCACTCTAGACCCTTTTAAGTCATTCAAGAACAAAGTATTCAAGTTAAGAGACAAGACCCCGGCAAGAGGAGCTTGCCGGGAAAGCCGCACCAGGCTCAAAGTTATCATTCCAGCACAAGACCTTGGCAAGGGGAGCTTGCCAGGAAGGCCAAAAGAACGGCACTTCAAGGAAGAATATCGTGGCGCATCGCGCGCCCCGGCAGGACCCGGAGCGCGACAAGCTTCCGGGCCCGGCAAGGTTGCGACCCCGACAAGGTGCTTGCCGGGGAAAACTTATGTTGTGTGCCTGCGCTCCAGCTCATCTGGCCGCGCGTCGCCCTGGGGCCCTTCCAGGGGCACGTGGCGGATGGTTGTGCAGCCTGAGGGACACGCTGGCGATCCACGGCGACGAAGCCATCGCCGTGGCAAATGGAGACGCCCTGGCGGGTGTTGGGGAACGTCGCATGGGAAACAAAAATTTTCCTACGTTCACCAAGATCAATCTAGGAGATGCATCTACGAGAGGTGAGTTGGATCCACATACCCTTGTAGATCGCTAAGCGGAAGCGTTCAAGAACGCGGTTGATGGAGTCGTACTCGCCGCGATTCAGATCGCCGAAGATCCTAGCACCGAAGCAACGGTGCCTCCGCGTTCAACACACGTGCAGCCCGGTGACGTCTCCCACGCCTTGATCCAGCAAGGAGAGAGGGAGAGGTTGGGGAAGACTCCATTCAACAGCAGCACAACGGCGTGGTGGTGATGGAGGAGCGCGGGACTCCAGCAGGGCTTCGCCAAGCGCTGCGGGAGACGAGGAGGGAGAGAGGTAGAGCTGCGCCAATCGACCGAGGTCAAAACTTGTTCTGGGCAGCCCTAAACTTCACATATATATAGGGGGGAGGTAGGGGCTGCGCCCCCATCTAGGGTTTCCTCCCTAGGGGTGGCGGCAGCCCCCCAGAACCCATCTAGGGTGCGGCCAAGGGGGGGAGAGAGAGGGGGCGCCCTAGGATGGGCCTTAAGGCCCATCTGGACCTAGGGTTTGCCCCCCTCCACCCTCCATGCGCCTAGGGACTTGGTGGGGGGGCGCACCAGCCCCCTTGGGGCTGGTCCCCTCCCACACTTAGCCCACGCAGCCTTCTGGGGCTGGTGGCCCCACCTGGTGGACCCCCGGGACCCTCCCGGTGGTCCCGGTACATTACCGATATCGCCTGAAACTTTTCCGGTGACCAAAACAGGACTTCCCATATATGAATCTTTACCTCCGGACCATTCCGGAACTCCTCGTGACGTCCGGGATCTCATCCGGGACTCCGAACAACATTCGGTAACCGCGTACATACTTTCCCTATAACCCTAGCGTCATCGAACCTTAAGTGTGTAGACCCTACGGGCTCGGGAACCATGTAGACATGACCGAGACAACTCTCCGGCCAATAACCAACAGCGGGATCTGGATACCCATGTTGGCTCCCACATGTTCCACGATGATCTCATCGGATGAACCACGATGTCAAGGATTCAATCAATCCCATATACGATTCCCTTTGTCTATCGGTATAGCACTTGCCCGAGATTCGATCGTCGGTATACCGATACCTTGCTCAATCTCGTTACCGGCAAGTCTCTTTACTCGTTCCGTAACACATCATCCCGTGATCAACTCCTTGATCACATATTGTGCACATTATGATGATGTCCTACCGAGTGGGCCCAGAGATACCTCTCCGTCACACGGAGTGACAAATCCCAGTCTCGATTCGTGCCAACCCGACAGACACTTTCGGAGATACCTGTAGTGCACCTTTATAGCCACCCAGTTACGTTGTGACGTTTGGTACACCCAAAGCATTCCTACGGTATCCGGGAGTTGCACAATCTCATGGTCTAAGGAAAAGATACTTGACATATAGAAAAGCTTTAGCATACGAACTACACGATCTGTGCTAGGCTTAGGATTGGGTCTTGTCCATCACATCATTCTCCTAATGATGTGATCCCGTTATCAACGACATCCAATGTCCATGGTTAGGAAACCGTAACCATCTATTGATCAACGAGCTAGTCGTCTAGAGGCTCACTAGGGACATGGTGTTTGTCTATCTATCCATACATGTATCTGAGTTTCCTATCAATACAATTCTAGCATGGATAATAAACGATTATCGTGAACAAGGAAATATAATAATAACCAATTTATTATTGCCTCTAGGGCATATTTCCAACAGTCTCCCACTTGCACTAGAGTCAATAATCTAGTTCACATCGCCATGTGATTAACACTCACAGGTCACATCGCCATGTGACCAACACCCAAGAGTTCACTAGAGTCAGTAATCTAGTTCACATCAATATGTGATTAACACTCAATGAGTTCTGTGTTTGATCATGTTATGCTTGTGAGAGAGGTTGTAGTCAACGGGTCTGCAACATTCAGATCCCTATGTACTTCGCAAAACTTTATGTCATATCGTAGATGCTGCTACCACGTTCCACTTGGAGCTATTCCAAACTGTTGCTCCATTATACGTATCCGGTATCTCCACTTAGAGTTATCCGGATAGGTGTTAAGCTTGCATCGACGTAACTCTTTACGTCGAACTCTTTATCACCTCCATAACCGAGAAACATTTCCTTATTCCTCTAAGGATAATTTTGACCACTATCTAGTAATCCACTCCTGGATCACCTTTGTACCCTCTTGCCAGACATGTGGCAAGGCACACATCAGGTGCGGTACTTAGCATGGCATATCGTATAGAGCCTATGACAAAACCATAGGGGACGACCTTCGTCCTTTCTCTTTCTTCTGCCGTGGTCAAGCTTTGAGTCTTACTCAACTTCACACCTTACAACTCAGGTAAGAACTCCTTCTTTGACTGATCTATTTTGAACTTCTTCAAAATCATGCCAAGGTGTGTGATCTTTTGAAAGTATCATCAGGCGTCTTGATCTATCTGTATAGATCTTGATGCCCAATATGTAAGCAGCTTTATCCAGGTCTTCCTTTGAAAAACTCATTTCAAACAACCCTTTATGCTTTCCAGAAATTCTACATCATTTCGGATCAACAATATGTCATTCACATATACTTATCAGAAATGTTGTAGTGCTCCCACTCACTTTATTGCAAATACAAGTTTCCACCAAACTTTGTATACCCAAAAACTTTGATCACTCTATCAAAGTGTATATTCCGACTCCGAGATGCTTGCTCTAGTCCATGGAAGGATCGTTGGAGCTAGCATATCTTTTAGCATCCTTAGGATCGACAAAACCTTTCTGATTGTATCACATACAACCTTTCCTTACGAAAACTGGTAAGGAAACTTGTTTTGTCATCCATCTGCCAGATTTCATAAATGCAGCTAATGCTAACATGATTCCGACGGACTTAAGCATCGCTACGGGTGAGAAAATCTCATCGTAGTCAACTCCTTGAACTTGTGGAAAACTCTTCGCCACAAGTCGAGCTTCATAGATGGTGACATTACCGTCCACATCCGTCTTAGTCTTAAAGATCCATTTGTCTCAATGGCTTGCCGATCACAGGGCAAGTCCACCAAAGTCCATACTTTGTTTTGATACATGGATCCTATCTCGGATTTATCGGCTTCTAACCATTTGTCGGAATATGGGCCCACCATCGCTTCTCCATAGTTCGTAGGTTCATCGTTGTCCAACAACATGACCTCTAAGACAGGATCAACGTACCACTCAGGAGTAGTACATATCCTTGTCAACCTACGAGGTTCGATAGCAACTTGATCTGGAGCTTCATGATCACTATCATTAGTTTCCTCTTCAACTGTCGTAGGTTCCACAGAAACATCTTTCTGTGTTGCACTACTCTCCGGTTGAAGTGAGGGTTCGAAAACCTTATCAAGTTCTATCTTCCTCCCACTCAATTCTTTCGAGAGAAACTCCTTCTCGAGAAAGGACCCATTCTTAGCGACAAACATTTTTGTCCTTGGATCTGAGATAGAAGGTATGCCCAACCGTTACCAGTGGGTATTCCATGAAGATGTATTTGTCCGCTTTGGGTTCGAGCTTTTCCTGGCTGAAGCCATAAGCATCACAGCCCCAAACATTTAAGAAAACGACAACTTTGGTTTCTTGCCAAACCATACGACGTCGTCTCAACGGATTTAGATGGTGCCCCTATCTAAAGTGAATGCAGCTGTCTCTAATGCATAACCTCAAAATAATAGCGGTAGATCGGTAAGATACATCATAGATCGCACCATATCTCATAAGGTTCGATTACGATGTCCGGACACACCATTACGCTGTGGTGTTCCAGGGGACTTCAACTGCGAAACAATTCCACAATGTCTTAAGTGATTGCCAAACTCATAATTAAGATAATATCCCCTTGATCAGATCGTAGGAACATGATCTTCTTGTTATGATGATTCTTAATCTTCACTCTGAAATTTTTGAACCTTTCAAACGTTTCAGACTTTTGCTTCATTAAGTAAATATACCATATCTACTCAAATCGTCAGTGAAGATGAGAAAATAACGATATCCACCACACGCCTTAATTCTCATTGGATCATATACATCAGCATGTATGATTTCCAATAAGTCACTTACCCGTTTCATTGTACCTGAAAACGAGATCTCAGTCATCCTGCCCATGAGGCATGGCTCGCATGTGTCAAGCGATTCAAAATCAAGTGACTCCAAACGTCCATCAGCATGGAGTTTCTTCATGCATTTTATGCCAAAATGACCTAAGCGGCAGTGCCACAAGAAAGTGGTACTATCATTATTAACTCTACATCTTTTGGCATTAATATTATCATTATGTGTATTACCATGATCGAGATTCAACGAACCATTGGGTGCATGACCATAAAGGTATTATTCATGTAAACAGAATAACCATTATTCTCTAACTCAAATGAATAACCGTATTGCGATGAACATGATCCAATCATTTTCATGCTCAACGTAGACACCTGATAACATTTATCTAGGTTCAACACTAATCTCGAAAATAGAGGAAGTGTGCGATGGTGATCTCATCAACCTTGGAAACACTTCCAACACACATCGTCACCTCGTCCTTAGCTAGTCTCCGTTCAGTCTGTAGCTTTTGCTTCAAGTCACTAATAATAGCAACTGAACCGGTATCCAATACCCAGGTGCTACAAGGAGTACTACTAAGGTACACATCAATAACACGTATATCAAATATACTTTGTTGAAGTTGCCAGCTATCATATCTACCATGTATTTGGGGTGGTTCCGCTACCATGTGACCGTTACCCTTACAATCGAAGCACTTAGTCTCGAGGTTTGGGTGCAACCTTAGGTTCCCTCATTAGAGCGACAACTGGTTTGCCATTCATGAAGTTTCCCTTCTAGCCCTTGCCCTTTTTGAAACCAGTGGTCTTGCTAAACCATCAACACTTGATGCTCCTTCTTGATTTCTACTTTTGCGGTACTAAGAACCGCTGACAGCACCGGGATTCTCACCATCCTTTGCATGTCATAGTTCATCACGAAGTTCTAGTAGCTTGGTGATAGTGTCTAGAGAATTCTGTCAACCACTATCTCACCTGGAAGATTAACTCCCACTTGGTTCAAGTGATTTCAGCACCCAGACATTCTGAGCACATGCTCACTAGTTGAGCCATTCTCCTCCATCTTTTTGGCAAAAGAACTTGTCAGAGGTCTCACACCTCTCAGCACGGGCATGAGCCTGAAATCCCAATTTCAGCTCTTAGAACATCTCATATGTTCTATGGCGTTCAAAACGTCATTGGAATCCCGATTCTAAGCCGTGAAGTATGGTGCACTAAACTATCAAGTAGTCATCAGGACGTCTCTGTCAGGTGTTCACAACATCCACAGACAACGTTGTAGGGGGTTGCACATTGAGCGGTGCATCAAAGACGTAAGCTTTCTGTGCAGCAGTGAGGATACTCCTCGGACTACGGACCCAGTCCGCATCCTTGCTTACAATATCTTTCAACTTAGTCTTTCTCTAGGATCGTATGAAACAGGGAGCTACAACGCAAGCTATTGATCTACAACATAATTTGCAAAGGCAACTTAGACTATTGTTCATGATAAGTGAGTTTAACTAATCAAATTACTTATAACTCCCACTCAAATTGACATCCCTCTGGTCATCCGAGCGTGACATGATCCAAATCCACCAACCCAAGTCCGATCATCACGTGAGATGAGGTGGTGTCAATGGTGAACATCTTCATGTTGATCATATCTACTATACGACTCATGCTCGACCTTTCGGTCTTCCGTGTTCCGAGGCCATGTCTGTACATGCTAGGCTCGTCAAGTCTAACCCGAGTGTTCTGCATGTGCAAAACTGGCTTGCACCCGTTGTATGCGAACGTAGAGTCTATCACACCCGATCATCACGTGGTGCTTCGAAACGACGAACCTTCGCAACGGCGCACACTCGGGGGGAACACAATTTTATCTTGAAATTTTAGTGAAGGATCATCTTATAATGCTACCGTCGTCCTAAGCCAAATAAGATGCATAAAAGGATTAACATCACATGCAAATCATAAGTGACATGATATGGCCATCAACTCGTGCTTTTGATCTCCATCTCCAAAGCACCGGCATGATCTCCATCGTCACCGGCGCCACACCATGATCCCCATCATCATGATCTCCATCATCGTGTCGCCATCGGGGTTGTCGGCGCCCACCATGCTCTTACTACTATTGCTACCGTTTAGCGATAAAGTAAAGCATTACAAAGCGCTTAATGATTGACACGCAGGTCATACAAAAATTAAAGACAACCCTATGGCTCCTGCCGGTTGCCGTATGCATCGACATGCAAGTCGATATTAACTATTACAACATGATCATCTCATACATCAAATATATCTCATCATGTCATTGGCCATATCATATCACATACATACCCTGCAAAAACAAGTTAGACGTCCTCTAATTTGTTGTTGCATGTTTTACGTGGCTGCTAAGGGTATCTAGCAAGAACGCTTCTTACCTACGCAAAGCCACAACGGTGATATTCAAGTTGCTATTTAACCTTCTACAAGGACCGCCTTGTTCTATTCCGATTCAACTAAGATAGGAGAGACAGACACCCGCCAGCCATCTTATGCAACAAAAGTCACATGTCTGTCGATGGAACCGGTCTCATGTACGTGGACATGTAAAGTTGGTCCGGGCCGCTTCATCCCATAATACCGCTGAATCAAGAAAGACTAAGGAGGGCAGCAATTTAAACATCAACGCCCACAAACCCTTTTGTGTTCTACTCATGAAAGCATCTACGCAAGATCCTAGCTCTGATACCACTATTGGGGAACGTCGCATGGGAAACAAAAATTTTCCTACGTTCACCAAGATCAATCTAGGATATGCATCTACGAGAGGTGAGTTGGATCCACATACCCTTGTAGATCGCTAAGCGGAAGCGTTCAAGAACGCGGTTGATGGAGTCGTACTCGCCGCGATTCAGATCGCCGAAGATCCTAGCACCGAAGCAACGGTGCCTCCGCGTTCAACACACGTGCAGCCCGGTGACGTCTCCCACGCCTTGATCCAGCAAGGAGAGAGGGAGAGGTTGGGGAAGACTCCATTCAACAGCAGCACAACGGCGTGGTGGTGATGGAGGAGCGCGGGACTCCAGCAGGGCTTCGCCAAGCGCTGCGGGAGACGAGGAGGGAGAGAGGTAGAGCTGCGCCAATCGACCGAGGTCAAAACTTGTTCTGGGCAGCCCTAAACTTCACATATATATAGGGGGGAGGTAGGGGCTGCGCCCCCATCTAGGGTTTCCTCCCTAGGGGTGGCGGCAGCCCCCCAGAACCCATCTAGGGTGCGGCCAAGGGGGGGAGAGAGAGGGGGCGCCCTAGGATGGGCCTTAAGGCCCATCTGGACCTAGGGTTTGCCCCCCTCCACCCTCCATGCGCCTAGGGACTTGGTGGGGGGGCGCACCAGCCCCCTTGGGGCTGGTCCCCTCCCACACTTAGCCCACGCAGCCTTCTGGGGCTGGTGGCCCCACCTGGTGGACCCCCGGGACCCTCCCGGTGGTCCCGGTACATTACCGATATCGCCTGAAACTTTTCCGGTGACCAAAACAGGACTTCCCATATATGAATCTTTACCTCCGGACCATTCCGGAACTCCTCGTGACGTCCGGGATCTCATCCGGGACTCCGAACAACATTCGGTAACCGCGTACATACTTTCCCTATAACCCTAGCGTCATCGAACCTTAAGTGTGTAGACCCTACGGGCTCGGGAACCATGTAGACATGACCGAGACAACTCTCCGGCCAATAACCAACAGCGGGATCTGGATACCCATGTTGGCTCCCACATGTTCCACGATGATCTCATCGGATGAACCACGATGTCAAGGATTCAATCAATCCCGTATACGATTCCCTTTGTCTATCGGTATAGCACTTGCCCGAGATTCGATCGTCGGTATACCGATACCTTGCTCAATCTCGTTACCGGCAAGTCTCTTTACTCGTTCCGTAACACATCATCCCGTGATCAACTCCTTGATCACATATTGAGCACATTATGATGATGTCCTACCGAGTGGGCCCAGAGATACCTCTCCGTCATACGGAGTGACAAATCCCAGTCTCGATTCGTGCCAACCCAACAGACACTTTCGGAGATACCTGTTGTGCACCTTTATAGCCACCCAGTTACGTTGTGACGTTTGGTACACCCAAAGCATTCCTACGGTATCTGGGAGTTGCACAATCTCATGGTCTAAGGAAAAGATACTTGACATATAGAAAAGCTTTAGCATACGAACTACACGATCTGTGCTAGGCTTAGGATTGGGTCTTGTCCATCACATCATTCTCCTAATGATGTGATCCCGTTATCAACGACATCCAATGTCCATGGTTAGGAAACCGTAACCATCTATTGATCAACGAGCTAGTCGTCTAGAGGCTCACTAGGGACATGGTGTTTGTCTATGTATCCATACATGTATCTGAGTTTCCTATCAATACAATTCTAGCATGGATAATAAACGATTATCGTGAACAAGGAAATATAATAATAACCAATTTATTATTGCCTCTAGGGCATATTTCCAACAGCTGTTGGGGAACGTCGCATGGGAAACAAAAATTTTCCTACGTTCACCAAGATCAATCTAGGAGATGCATCTACGAGGGGAGAGTTGGATCCACATACCCTTGTAGATCGCTAAGCGGAAGCGTTCAAGAACGCGGTTGATGGAGTCGTACTCGCCGCGATTCAGATCGCCGAAGATCCTAGCACCGAACGGACGGTGCCTCCGCGTTCTTCACACGTGCAGCCCGGTGACGTCTCCCACGCCTTGATCCAGCAAGGAGAGAGGGAGAGGTTGGGGAAGACTCCATCCAACAGCAGCACAACGGCGTGGTGGTGGTGGAGGAGCGCGGGACTCCAGCAGGGCTTCGCCAAGCGCTGCGGGAGACGAGGAGGGAGAGAGGTAGGGCTGCGCCAATCGACCGAGGTCAAAACTTGTTCTGGGCAGCCCTAAACTTCACATATATATAGGGGGGAGGTAGGGGCTGCGCCCCCATCTAGGGTTTCCTCCCTAGGGGTGGCGGCAGCCCCCCAGAACCCATCTAGGGTGCGGCCAAGGGGGGGAGAGAGAGGGGGCGCCCTAGGGTGGGCCTTAAGGCCCATCTGGACCTAGGGTTTGCCCCCCTCCACACTCCATGCGCCTAGGGACTTGGTGGGGGGGCGCACCAGCCCCCTTGGGGCTGGTCCCCTCCCACACTTAGCCCACGCAGCCACCTGGGGCTGGTGGCCCCACCTGGTGGACCCCCGGGACCCTCCCGGTGGTCCCGGTACATTACCGATATCGCCCGAAACTTTTCCGGTGACCAAAACAGGACTTCCCATATATGAATCTTTACCTCCGGACCATTCCGGAACTCCTCGTGACGTCCGGGATCTCATCCGGGACTCCGAGCAACATTCGGTAACCGCGTACATACTTTCCCTATAACCCTAGCGTCATCGAACCTTAAGTGTGTAGACCCTACGGGCTCGGGAACCATGTAGACATGACCGAGACAACTCTCCGGCCAATAACCAACAGCGGGATCTGGATACCCATGTTGGCTCCCACATGTTCCACGATGATCTCATCGGATGAACCACGATGTCAAGGATTCAATCAATCCCGTATACGATTCCCTTTGTCTATCGGTATAGCACTTGCCCGAGATTCGATCGTCGGTATACCGATACCTTGCTCAATCTCGTTACCGGCAAGTCTCTTTACTCGTTCCGTAACACATCATCCCGTGATCAACTCCTTGATCACATATTGTGCACATTATGATGATGTCCTACCGAGTGGGCCCAGAGATACCTCTCCGTCACACGGAGTGACAAATCCCAGTCTCGATTCGTGCCAACCCGACAGACACTTTCGGAGATACCTGTAGTGCACCTTTATAGCCACCCAGTTACGTTGTGACGTTTGGTACACCCAAAGCATTCCTACGGTAACCGGGAGTTGCACAATCTCATGGTCTAAGGAAAAGATACTTGACATATAGAAAAGCTTTAGCATACGAACTACACGATCTGTGCTAGGCTTAGGATTGGGTCTTGTCCATCACATCATTCTCCTAATGATGTGATCCCGTTATCAACGACATCCAATGTCCATGGTTAGGAAACCGTAACCATCTATTGATCAACGAGCTAGTCGTCTAGAGGCTCACTAGGGACATGGTGTTTGTCTATGTATCCATACATGTATCTGAGTTTCCTATCAATACAATTCTAGCATGGATAATAAACGATTATCGTGAACAAGGAAATATAATAATAACCAATTTATTATTGCCTCTAGGGCATATTTCCAACAGCGGGCGCTTTTGGGGAGACGGCGATGGGCATTCAATGCCCTTGTCCCCCACCATCAGAGTTAGGTGAAGACCACTGTTCATGCACTGTTGCAACTACCACCGATTTTACATTTTTACCCTCCTCTACGTTGACACCTGTCGGTGACCGCTTTGAGCTATAAAAGGAGGCCCATGCACAACGTAGAGGAGGTTCGATCCCAGAAACTCGTTTAGTACCACGCTCGGTGTAGCTAGCACTGTAGATCTTCAAGCTCCCGAGCCCAAGAACTAAATACAACCAAAGCAGGAGTAGGGTTTTACGCGTCATCGCGGCCCGAACCTGGGTAAACTGCCCGCGTGTGCTCCTCGATCTGCTCTCCGTGCTCCCTCCGCTCCCTTACCGCAACGTAGAAGGGGCTTCGGTCCCATAGGTGTTCGTGGGCGTCCAGTTTCCCCGACATCTTTGGCGCGCCAGGTAGGGGGCGTCGAGGTTGTGCGAACCTGATCCGGCGCTCACGCGGGTGCAACCTTCGGCAACTTCTCCAGCTCCATCAACCTCATCGACTACATCAAACATGCCTCCGAAGAAGAAGGCTTCGGAGGTCGGAGGCCCGTCCGCATCGATCCCACCACCACCAGAGCCGACGGTTGGTGGGGGAGACGCCGGGGGAAGGGTGGACGCCGGTGGGGAGACTCACGGCGCCACCAAGTCTAAGGACAAGACGGATATCCGGGCGAACTCCAAGGCCTCGGTGTCCGTGCACGCGCCACGTCCCTCTCAGGAGGTGCCAGACCAGCAGCGACATGGTACCGGAGGTACCATACGCTTGCTGGGACGTGGCCAGACTGGCGGGTCGCGTGACACTCAAGGCCAACGTCCTGGCACGAGCAAGGCGCGGTCGCCGGGACGGGAACATGCTCCTTCTAACGCGGTTAGAAGTCCGAGCGTGTCCCGCTCCTCGCACCGTTCGCCACCGTTTCCCTCCTCTCCAGCAGAAGCCCTGGCCAGGGCTCAGCTGCTCCTCGACTTCCCTCCAGCGGCGGACAAGGCCGAAGACTGGAGGGCGACGATCCAGAGTCTCATCTCCTTCGCGAACAACGACGCGCCGCAGCAGCCGGCAACTTCACGGCCGCGGCAAGTCGACCAAGCGAAGGCCGACGGTGACAAGACCGCCGGGGGTGCAACTACCGTGCACTCCCCGCTGCGGAAGCAGAAATTGCCACCCCGCCAGATCAACGTCGACGACGACTCCACGGCGTCGTCGGATCCGCGGGCTCGCCGCGATCAGCGCCAAGTCCTCGACGACAGGCGACAAGAGGACGCTCGAACTCGCATCGAGCGTCGAAGAGAAGCTCGAAGATAGTACGATCAGCGCGCTGGGACCGCTGTCGACATGCACGCGCCCGGTGAACCAGGCGACTTCCTGTACGCGGCAGGTTTCCCTGCGTTCACCCGAGAGCTGCGGCAAGTCCAGTGGCCCAGCATGAAGAATTTTAAGCCCGACGTACCCGAGAAGTACGACGGCAAGACACACCCCTCGAAGTTCCTCAGCATTTACACCATTGCGGTGCAGGCTGCCGGGGGACGCGACGAGAAGATCCTAGCCAACTACTTCCCGCTCGTGCTTAAGCCAAACGTCAGGTCTTGGCTTATGCATTTGCCGGAGAGCTCCATTTCTTCATGGGCGGATCTGTGCCACCAGTTTGTTGGCGCCTTCACGGGCGGCCACAAACCCCACGGCCAGGAGAGCGATCTCCACATCCTTGCCCAGAAGGAGGGAGAGTCCCTGCGCAAATACATCCAAAGGTTCAGCCGTGTTCAACACAATATCCCCGATTTCCACCCTACCACGGTTATCAGCGCGTTCCACCAGAACGTGCGTAACCGCCGGATGAGGGAGGATATGGCGATGACCAAGATCCGGGACATCAGCGAGCTTTACGCTGTGGCTGACAAATGTGCACGTGCTGAAGAAGGGAGGAGACTCCTCGGAGAGGATACCGGCGCAGGAGGGAGTGACAGCGAGGATGCCGCCCCGGCAAGGAAAAGTCGGCGGCGGAATAACAGGAAGAAGAAGAACAAGGAGGTACTGGTTGTCGAGCAGTCCGGCAAGGAGGCTCCCGCCAAGAAGACACAGGCTGGTGGCTCCGGCAAGGAGGCCGCCCCTGTGGCGGCAGCCGACAAGCAGGACGGCTCCGACAAGCAGTACTGCAAGATCCACCGCACCAAGGGCCACGACCTCCAAAACTGCAAAAGGGTAGAGTACCTCGTAGAGCAGCAGAAGGCTGAATACGAGCGTCGCGACAAGGAGAAGGCCCAAGGAGGCGGAGGAGATCCCAGCAAGAAGCGGCCGTTCAATGGCCGGGAAGGACGCCGCGGCAAGGCCAAGCAGCGGCAAGGAGACAGACCTCCCCGGGGCCGCGACAAGGACGAAGACGAAGACGATGACGAGGACATGGACGAAGGAGACAACAGCGAGCAGGAATTCTAGAAGGCCACAGAAGTTATGTGCGTCGATGGACAATGGGTGCGGGAAGTGAATGCAGCTGAGCCACCCGTCGAGTCGCGCAGGTTGCTGAAATGGTCCGGCACGCCCATCATCTTCGACCTCGAGGACCACCCTGACCGCACAACCGCGGTCGGGTGCTTGCCGATGTTGGTTTCACCAACTATTCGCAACCTCAAGGTCACCAAGATGTTGGTTGACGGCGGGGCCGGCCTCAACTTGATTTCCTCCGCTGTGATCAAGAAACTGCAGATCCCCGACGGCGAGCTCGAGGAAACTGGGACGTTCCAAGGAATCAACCCAGGAAGGAGTAAGCCGAAGGGGAAGATTACACTGCCAGTGACCTTTGGTGGGGAGCTCAACTTCAGGACGGAGAGAATCACGTTCGACGTTGCCGATATCCCATTGCCGTACAATGGGATACTTGGCTGTCCTGCGCTCGCCAAGTTCATGGCAGCTTCCCACTACGCATATAATATACTCAAGATGCCAGGGCCGATAAGCGTCATCTCTGTCCCCGGCGACAAGAAGGATGCACTTATTTGCGCCGACAAGATCTACCGGGATGCAGCAGCCGCGGCAGACAGCAAAACACTTGCCGCTGAAGCTCCCGGGGGGAAGACCAAGTCCGGCAAGAGCTCTGGAGCCCACTCCGGCAAACACACCTCTTCGGAGTGCTGCGCTGCCGTCGAGGACATACCATCGAGCTCCACCGGCAAGTGCAAGAAGGGAATGGCAGCTCCACCGGCAACCAAGAAGGTGTCCGCCAAGGAGGACGGCACTGGTGGTACCTTCACCATCAGTGCCGCACTCGACCCCAAATAGGAAAGCGCGCTCGTTGCCTTCCTGCGGGCGAATGTGGACGTGTTTGCGTGGCAACCGTCTGACATCCCCGGCGTTCCCAGGAAGGTAATTGAGCACAAGCTTGTTGTTTGTCCTCACGCGCGGCCCATCAAGCAGAAGGTCAGAAAGCAAGCGGTGGAGCGCCAAGAGTTCACCGCCGAAGAAATCAAGAAGTTGGAAGCAGCAGGCCTGGTTAGAGGTGTACTACATCCCACGTGGTTGGCCAATCCAGTTGTCGCGCGCAAGGCTAATGGGAAGTGGAGACTTTGTATAGACTTCACTCATGTGAATAAAGCTTGCCCTAAGGATCCATTTCCCTTGCCGCGCATTGACTAGATTGTTGACTCCACCGCCGGATGTGAGTTGCTTTCATTTCTCGATGCATATTCAGGTTACCACCAGATATTCATGGCTGAAGAAGATGAAGAGAAGACTGCATTCATTACTCCATGTGGCACATATTGCTTCATACGCATGCCCTTTGGATTGAAGAATGCAGGCTCAACATTCCAAGGGTGGTACACACTGCTTTTGAGACACAGATACACAGGAATGTAGAAGCCTACATGGATGATATAGTGGTCAAGAGCAAGAGCAAGGATACCCTGATTCAAGACTTGGAAGAAACCTTTGAGAATCTGCGCAAGATACAACTCAAGTTGAACCCCGAGAAGTGCGTCTTCGGAGTCCCCTCCGGCAAGCTTCTCGGGTTCTTCGTGTCCCAGAGGGGGATTGAAGCCAATCCCGACAAGATTAAAGCCATCGAGCAGATTGAAGCCCCGAAGCGCGTCAAGGACGTAAGAAAACTTGCTGGTTGTGTGGCTGCCCTCAGCAGGTTCATTTCAAAGTCTGCAGAACGCGCCCTGCCTTTCTTAAAAATCTTGAAAAAGGCAGGTCCTATGAAATGGACTCCGGAAGCGGAGGCTGCGCTGCAAGACTTGAAAGGATACCTATCCTCCACTCTGATACTTGTCGCACCTAAACCACAAGAAAAGTTGCTACTGTACTTAGCAGCAACCAATCAAGTGGTTAGTGCTGCATTAGTAGTGGAGAGGGAGGCGGATGAGGAACCCACATCCCCGGCAAGCACATTTAGCGACAAGCAGGGGGCTTCCCAGACGAGCTCTGGCCCCGACAAGGACAAGTCTGTGCAGGAACAAGGAGAAGTGCGAAGGAAGATGGTGCAACGCCCAGTTTATTTTGTAAGTTCCCTCTTGCAGGGGGCTAGGTCAAGATACTCTGGGGTGCAGAAGTTACTTTTCGGCCTCCTCATGGCCTCAAGAAAGCTGCGCCATTACTTCCAAGCACATGAGATAACAGTGGTCACTCGCTTTCCGTTGAAGAGGATATTGCAAAATCCAGAAGCAACAGGCAGGATCGTCGAGTGGGCACTGGAGCTGTCAAGCTTTGGTCTCAAGTTTGAGAGTACTTCAACCATACAGAGCAGAGCTTTGGCAGAGTTCATAGCGGAATGGACCCCAACACCAGATGAAGAAGTTCCAGAGACAAGCATCCCCGTCCAAGAAGCAAGCAAGGAGTGGATAATGTACTTCGATGGTGCCTTCTCGCTGCAAGGCGTGGGCGCTGGCGTGTTACTTATAGCACCCACCGGAGAGCACCTCAAGTATGTTGTTCAAATGCACTTTCCCAAGGAGCAAGCGACAAACAATACTGCCGAGTATGAAGGTATGCTTGCCGGTCTCAGAATTGCGGCCGAACTTGGGATCAAGAGGCTGATTGTGCGGGGAGACTCACAGTTGGTGGTCCGACAAGTAAACACGAATTACCAGAGCCCTCTGATGGAAGCTTATGTCGATGAAGTGAGGAAGCTTGAAGAACACTTCAAAGGCCTACAGATGGAGCACGTTCCAAGAGCTCAGAATGACATCGCAGATGGCCTTTCAAAGTGTGCTGCAATGAAGTTACCTGTGGAACCAGGGGTCTTCGTGCTCAAGCTAACTCAGCCATCCGTTACACCATCAGTTGGGCAGAGCAAGAAGAGGAAGTTGGTCTCCGGCGACTACTTGCCGGCGGATCTTCCCGAAGCCGCCGCCAAGGTCAACAAGATCAACAACCAAAATGCTGAGGAACAGTCTGCTCCTGCGGACCCAAGGGTCTATACAGTTGAAGCAGGCGTTCCCGACAAGCCTTGCCCCGGCAGGCTTGCCGGGGAACCCTCAGCTCCGGCAGAGCCGCAGGTTCTTGCCGTAGAAGCTGAGGTTCCCGCAGCAGCCCTGATGCCTTTAGTCCTTGTTGTTGAGCCTCAAGCTCCAGCATGGGCACAGCAAGTCGTTCGTTTTCTTCAGACTGGAGAACTTCCCGAAGAACCAGAAGAGATAGAGAGGATAACCAGGCAGTCAAGTATGTACCAGTTCGTTGGCAACGAACTATATAGAAGAGGACTCAATGGTGTCAGATTGAAGTGCATTTCCCGGGAAGATGGACAGAAGTTGTTGGCAGAGATATACGGAGGCATATGTGGTCACCACATTGGTGCAAGAGCACTTGCCAGGAAGGCGTTCCGGCAAGGTTTCTTTTGGCCAGAAGCCCTCCAAGATGCAACTGTACAAGTAACCAAGTGTGAAGCGTGCCAGTTCCATGCCAAGCAAATTCACCAGCCAGCTCAAGCTCTCCAGACGATCCCTTTGTCCTGGCCCTTCTCGGTCTGGGGGCTTGACATCCTCGGCCCCTTTCCCCGCGCTGTCGGGGGCTTTGAGTACTTGTACGTCGCAATCGACAAGTTCACAAAGTGGCCAGAAGTGGAACCAGTGAGAAAGGTCACGGCACAGTCAGCAGTCAGGTTCTTCAGATCAATAGTTTGCCGTTTCGGGATCCCTAACAGGATCATCACCGACAACGGCACACAGTTCACAAGCCGCACCTTCATGCAATACGTCCAAGACCTTGGCGCCAAGGTCTGCTTTGCTTATGTTGCTCACCCAAGGAGCAATGGTCAAGCAGAGAGGGCAAACGCTGAAGTGCTGCGCGGACTGAAGACAAGAACCTTCTACAGGCTGCACAAGTGTGGAAGAAACTGGATAGAGGAGTTGCCGACGGCTCTTTGGTCGATCAGGATGACACCAAATCGAGCCACTGGGCAGACACCCTTTGCTCTCGTCTATGGAGCAGAGGTAGTTCTCCCCACGGAACTCGTATACGGGTCTCCTCGAGTGCTCGCTTATGACGAGCTCGAGCAAGAGCAACTGCAACAAGATGATGCATTGCTCCTTGAGGAGGAACGTCTCCAAGCTGCTGTACGAGCTGCTCGATATCAGCAAGCCTTGCGTCGCTAT
This sequence comes from Secale cereale, assembly GCA_902687465.1. Taxonomy (NCBI): domain Eukaryota; kingdom Viridiplantae; phylum Streptophyta; class Magnoliopsida; order Poales; family Poaceae; genus Secale; species Secale cereale. Next base: position 136,680,612 of record LR738714.1, read on the forward strand.
CATAGCCGCAAGGTCAAGGCCAGGAGTCTCGAGGAAGGCGACCTTGTTCTTCGGCGTGTTCAGTCCGCCAAGGGCTCCAACAAGTTGACGCCAAAGTGGGAAGGCCCTTATCGGGTGAGACAAGTCACAAGGCCTGGCGCTGTCCGCCTTGAGACCGAAGAAGGCTTACCGGTGAGCAACTCCTGGAACATAGAGCATCTTCGCAAGTTTCACCCATAAGGCGCAGTTGCCGTGATCCGCTCCGGCAACCACCTTTTGTACAAGTCTTGCCGTTGTTGCATGTAAACCTTTGTACAAAGCCGGGCGCAGACCCCGTGCATCAGTAAAACTTTTGTGCTTCGCACCATTTGTCATTTCGTGCTCTTTATTTTACTTGCATGTGTCATCTGACATTTTGTGCAGCACACACTCCCGGTAAGCAGTAATAAGCCACAAGGCTCCGTACTTGTATTTCCTCCTCTTTTGTCTTTCTCTCTGAAACAGAAGGAGTGTTCCTCGCGCACAAGTTTGACGGGGGGAGGAGATAGAAGTATGGACCAAGTGCTGTTCAAGAAAGAAAAGTCTTGCCGGGAAACAAACAATCCAAGAAAGCTAAGTTACCGAAGTTTGAGCATTCAAATTTTTAAATTTTTTGTTATCTTCCTTGAACAACCACACTTTGTATGGAAAACCTGTGCACGGAGGAACCTACCCGTGGCTAGCCGCGCCCTTACTTTGTTTCGAGCACGCTCAACGGCTTAAGTGAGCTGTGACAAGTGTCGCGCCCTTACTTCGTTTTCGAGTTCGCTCAGCAATCTAAGTGTGCTGCGACTAACTGCGGCAAGGTTTCTTGCCGACAAGGTCTTTGCTAGCAGGCTGCTAAGAGTCCCGCACTCAGCGCTTGCGGCAAGGGCCCCTTGCCGGCAAGTTCCCCTAAAAGCGTAGGGTGAAAAGCATACAAAGTGAAGGACCAAAAGCAAGGGAGATAACACTGCATTGATTACCCAAAACAAAAGTATATATTACAGAGATAACTTGCCGCTGTTCTAAACAACTACTGTCTATGACTTAATTGACAGCGGCGAGGGAAGCAAGGTGCCTAGTCTCTTCGGTCCCCGTCAATCCTCTGGATCTTGCCCACCTTGGCTATGATGTGGGCGACTTGGGCCTTCAACGCCTCCTGGTCGGCTTCGGGCGGCAGGGTCCGGAGGACGTTGACGAGGTTGATCCCGGGGTTGCGGTAGACGATCTTCGACAACACCCGCTCCATAGTACCCGTACAGAGCCGGCGCGCCTCGTCGGCCAGCTGCACGGGGATCTTCTCCCGTAACCGCGCGAGAGCCGGCGCTACTCCTCTGAGGAACAAGCTCAGCTTGGCGCTGTGGGGGAGATTCTCGTCGGGGGAGTACGCGAGGTGCTCCGCCCTCAGCGCCACAATCTCCATGTCGATGTTGGCGGCGGAGGTGACGAGCTCCTCGGTCCACTGCTCCACCGTCTGCTGAAAGTGATTTTGCGAGACGGCGGCGCTCTCCAGCAAGGCCCTCTCGGTGCGAAGATCGTCCTTCAGCTTCGTCTCGCGGTCCCGGGCGGCGTCAAGCGAGTCGGTGAGGGTAGATACCTTCATCTCCAAGTCGGCGATGGAGTCCCTCGCGTCGGTGAGCTCTTTGCCCTTCTCGGAGAGGTGGATTTGCAACTCTGAGTTGGTGTGGGCATCCTTCTCCCGCGCCACGTTGAGCGCAGCGACCCTATCCTCACTCGCCTTCAAGTTCAGCTCCATCTGCGCCACCCTGGCCTCCAGATCCCTCTTGGCGGTCTCTGCGGCAGCAGGGGCATCCCTCGCCTCCTGCAGAGCCCCGCCAATAGCCTGCTCCCAGGCGGTGAGGTCGTCCTCGTGGCTGTCGAGGTCGACCTTCCGCTGGTTGAGCTCTCCTTCCCACCGAGACAGCTCCTCGGCAGCCAGACGCTGCTGCTCCTCCACCTCAGCCTTCTCGGGGATGAATGCTTGTTGTGCTCCGGCAAGCTCTTCGCGCTCCTCCGCCAAGTTTCGGAGGGCCGCCTGGTTGGCGGCACGGAGCTCCGCGGCGTGCTTCTCCAAATCAGCACCAGCCTTGGCAGCCAGAGCTTCCCGAGACTCCAACTTCGCCTGCCTGGCCCGCTACAAGGCCAGGAGCCGGCGTAGGAGTCGCTCCTCTTCGGGCTCGTCGCTGCTGCCGGGCGCATCGACAACCTTCAACCCGGCGGAGGCGAGGACTTCTCCGTCGAACGTCTCTCCCTCCGCGGGTGCCCTTGATGAGGACGCCCACGGGACTTGGATAAAGACCCCGTTGGCGGCCTCCAGATAGACGCCCGACCCAGCCGCGGAAGCGGAAGGATCGGCGGCCGGTGCAGCGTCCGGCGCTCCTGCGGCCTCCGGGCCAGCAGTGCGGTCGCCGGTCCCTTCCCCAGCCGCGGCGTCAGCGGTCAGGGCGGTCTCCTCGGCGGCTGGCTCGTCGGCGCCGACCGTTCCCTCTGCGGCGCTGGCATCGCCAGCGTCGCCGCACACCTCCTCCTCGGCGATGGTTTCCATCTCCATCAACTCCGGGGCGGGCGGATCTAGTAGAAGAAAAATAAAAGAAAGGATTGTCAAGCAAATATCCAAAAAAAGAAGAATCCAAGAAGAAGAAAGTACAAGGGTTACCTTCGCGGGCCTCTTCGACAACGAGGTCCCTCGCCGGGGAGTTCACCCTTGGCGGCGTAGAAGAAGCCCCCACCGGCGGAGGGCCGCTGGCGCCTTCCCTTGGCGGGGTGCTTGCCCTTGGCGGGGTGCTCGCCCTTGGCAGAGTACCCGTCCTTGGCGGAGCACTGTCCCTCGCCGGGGAGCTCGTCCTTGGCGGGGAAGGTGGAACAAGCGGCTCATCGGGGGCGACCTCCTGGTGCTCCTGCGGCTGCGGCTCCACTTCTGCACAAGACAACAAGACATCAGTACGGACAATAACCTCAAGCGCGCCCGTCAAGTAGAAAAATGAATACCAGACTTACGCTGGGGGCTGCTCCCCGGAGCAGCAGGCTGGTCCGGCAAGTCTGTCGCTGGCGCATCTCCTGCCGCTGCGACGGGCTCGTCGTCCTCGATATCGACCACAGGGATCTTGGCCCTCTTCGCCATCCGCTGGGTCAAGGTCCTGGAAGCCAAAACAAGATCAGAACCAAGCAAGAGAAATCAAGACAAAATCAAAGGAAATGAAAATTGCAAGTACTTACTCTTCCTCCTCTTCGTCGGAGCTAAGGGCGGAGAAGTCAAATCCCGCCTCGTGTGCTCCAGCGCGAGGAGCTGGAGGAGAAGGCTCCCGCGGGCGCTTGGCGGGCTCCGGAGCTGTGGGCTGTGAAGACCCAGCACCGGTCGTCGCTGAGGACCGAGGAGCAGAAGGTACCCCGGAGTCACTCCGGGAAGATCCCCCTCCGCTTGTCGCTCGGGCACGGGGCGCCTCCTTGACGACCTTGCTCGTCGTGGTGGCGCGCGTCGCTCGGCGCTTCGGTCGTTGTAGGGGCGCCTGCTGCCTCACCGTCTCGGCGGCCTTGCGGAGGCGCTTCTTCTGTTGCGGCGGAGGGCTTGGTGGTGGCGGAGAATTCTCCGAGGATGAGGAGGCGTCGTCATCAAGATTCAGAGACCCACCAGAATCTTCAACGGAATCACCGGACTCGGCGTCCTCCTCCTCCTCGGCGGGCCCGCTAGACTCAGCAGCCTGCCCGGCAGCCTCGCCCATCCCGGCAGGCTCCCCGGTAGGCTCCCCGGCAAACTCCTCGGGCGCAAGCTTCAGCAGCTTGAGGATTTCCTCCTCCTCGGCCTGGCTCACCGCTTCCGCCGCCTCCGCTTCATCCACAGTGTATCCAAATTCGCCTGCCGCTGCAGCCGCAGCGGCCTCCTCCATCCTGGAGGCAATGTACGCCACATCCCGCTCGGTGGTCTCCCGGGTGAGCCCCTTCTTCTCCTCGGCTTTGCGTGGTTTTTCAACCAAGTTGTCGAAGAAGGCTTGCACAGTCTCCGCCGAAGGCTCCAGCCAAGTGGGGACAACCCCGTGGGAGTCGCACTCAGGCATTGCCGCGCGGATGGCACTAAGGGCGGTGTTGTTGCACAAGGGAACTACTCCAACCGACGGTTTGAACCACTCCGGGTGCTTGGGGTCGTGCTTGAATAGCTCCCGGACCATCCCCTTCAGTTCTAAGACGGTGAAGTTATAGTTCAGCCCGGGGCGCAACCTCATGCGGTCTACCGCGTTGCCGAATTCCCAAGCGGGTCTCTTCCTTTCCTGCAGAGGGGCAATACGGCGGCGGAGGAAATCAGCCCCGACTTCACCCACAGTCAGATTGGCAGCCCGGAGACAAAGAATCCTGGTCAGAGCGATCTGCAGCTTGTCGTCCTCCGGGGCCAAGTCGCTCCAATCCTTGCCGCGCACTATTGCAGTCTGGCGCGGCAAGGTAAACTGCTCGGGCTCATCTTCCAGGACCCAGCACCAGTCAGCCATCCACTCTTCCCACTTGCCGCGAAGCTCTCCTTTCAAGTACGCCTCCTTCTTGTTCAGCCTGAAGATCCAGGAAATGCCGTCGGAGAGTGGGGATCCGGACTCTACTCTAGGCGTGAAGAAATGGCGGAAAAGAGCTACGTTTGGGTGGACCCCGACATAGTTTTCGCACAGATGTGCGAAAACGGCCAAGGTGAGAACGGCGTTTGGGGTGAAATCTAAGAGGTGGAGGCCGTACGTGTTCATCACATCACAGAAGAACTCCGAATACGGAGGGCAGAGACCGCAATAGAAGAACGTAGCAAAGAAGTAGTAACCTCCCGGGAACATGTCAACGGCCTCGGCGGGGAGGACTCTGGTGCGCGGGTGGTCCTTCGTCTCCCTCGCCCAGAACAAGTAGTACTTGTCCAGCAGCTCCCTCGGGCCGAGCCTCGGCGGGAAGACAACCCTCCTTCTCCGCATGGCTGCCAGCTTCGCCGCCTGCTCAGACTTCTCCTTCTTTGCCTTGTCGCTCTTCGCCTTGTCGGTCTTCGCCTGGTCGCTCTTCGGGGCCATGGCGGGGACGGAAAGGGAGGGCGACGACGCTACGGGTGGGGAAGACGGCGGAGGAAGAGCGGAGGCGGGGAGCAGTGGGGGTTTCCGGAGATTCAAGGCACAGTGAAGGCAATGGGGGAAAACTGCCCCTGCTTCCTCTGCTTTTAAGGGGGAAGTGGGGATGTTCCGCATTTCCCCATTAAAGAAACCGGCCACGATCTCTCCCACAACGCCGCAATCGACGCGTGCCGTTAGGGAGAGATGCAGCGAATCTGGAGTGGGAAACGGCGCGGCGTGGGCTGCGTGTGCCCGTGCACTGTTCTGGGCCTGGCCCAACAGCGCTCGGCACCGTGTGTGGCCCAGGCTCGGGGGCTCCTGTCGGTGTACTAAAGTAGGGGTACCTTAGTATCCCGACTTGTGCACGGGCAGTAGCAGCGTCCCGTGGTCTGGCTCACCACGCGCCCGCCAAAGCCCACTCTAGACCCTTTTAAGCCATTCAAGAACAAAGTATTCAAGTTAAGAGACAAGACCCCGGCAAGAGGAGCTTGCCGGGAAGGCCGCACCAGGCTCAAAGTTATCATTCCAGCACAAGACCCTGGCAAGGGGAGCTTGCCAGGAAGACCAAAAGAACGACACTTCAAGGAAGAATATCGTGGCGCATCGCGCGCCCCGGCAGGACCCGGAGCGCGACAAGCTTCCGGGCCCGGCAAGGTTGCGACCCCGGCAAGGTGCTTGCCGGGGAAAACTTATGATGTGTGCCTGCGCTCCAGCTCATCTGGCCGCGCGTCGCCCTGGGGCCCTTCCAGGGGCACGTGGCGTTTGGCTGTGCAGCCTGAGGGACACGCTGGCGATCCACGGCGACGAAGCCATCGCCGTGGCAAACGGAGACGCCCTGGCGGGCACTTTTGGGGTGACGGCGACGGGCATTCAATGCCCTTGTCCCCCACCATCAGAGTTAGGTGAAGACCACTGTTCATGCACTGTTGCAACTACCACCGATTTTACATTTTTACCCTCCTCTACGTTGACACCTGTCGGTGACCCCTTTGAGCTATAAAAGGAGGCCCATGCACAACGTAGAGGAGGTTCGATCCCAGAAACTCGTTTACTCCCACGCTCGGTGTAGCTAGCACTGTAGATCTTCAGGCTCCCGAGCCCAAGAACTAAATACAACCAAAGCAGGAGTAGGGTTTTACGCGTCATCGCGGCCCGAACCTAGGTAAACTGCCCGCGTGTGCTCCTCGATCTGCTCTCTGTGCTCCCTCCGCTCCCTTACCGCAACGTAGAAGGGGCTCCGGTCCCATAGGTGTTCGTGGGCGTCCAGTTTCCCCGACAAGGAGGAAGTGCCAGTAGTGAAGGATTATCCGGATGTGTTTCCAGAGGAGTTACCTGGCATGCCACCGGATAGAGATATAGAGTTTTTGATTGAACTTTTGCCAGGCACCGGGCCAATTTCTAAGAGACCATATAGGATGCCCGCAAAGGATTTGGAGGATATAAAGAAACAGATTAAGGAGTTACTGGATAAAGGTTTCATACGCCCAAGTTCTTCGCCTTGGGGTTCGCCAGTACTTCTAGTGGACAAGAAGGATGGATCGTTAAGAATGGTTGTTGATTACTAAGGATTGAATGAAGTAACGATCAGGAACAAGTACCCACTGCCAATGATCAATGATCTGTTCGATAGATTGCAAGGAGCTAAGGTATTTTCCAAGATCGATCTGCGATCAGGGTACCATCAATTGAAGATCTGAGAGCAGGATATACCTAAGACGGCCTTTACCACTAGGTATGGGTTGTACGAGTATACTGTTATGTCGTTTGCTCTGGCAAACGCACTGGCATACTTTATGAACCTGATGAACAAAGTGTTTATGGAGTATTTGGATAAGTTTGTCGTAGTGTTCATAGATGATATTTTGATCTTCTTGAAGGATGAAGAGGAGCATGAAGAGCATTTGCGTTTGGTATTGGAGAAGCTCAGAGAACATTAGTTATATGCCAAGTTTAGCAAATGTGAGTTTTGGTTGAAGGAAGTCGGATTCCTCGGACATGTTATATCCGGAGAAGGAATAGCAGTGGATCCCGCTAAGGTGGACACTGTGACCAATTGGGAAGCACCGGCGACAGTTGGAGAGATCCGGAGTTTTCTTGGACTCGCAGGATACTATCGGAGATTTATTGAGAATTTCTCGAAGATTGCAAAGCCAATGACGGAGTTGTTAAAGAAGGACACCAAGTTCAGTTGGACAGAAGAATGTGAGGCCAGTTTCCAGGAATTGAAGAAAAGGTTGGTCTCATCCCCTGTGTTGATTCTGCTAGATCAACATAAGGATTATGAGGTGTACTGCGACGCTTCATGTCGAGGACTAGGAGCAGTTCTTATGCAGGAAGGAAGAGTTGTTTCGTATGCCTCACGACAACTAAAACCTCATGAGCTAAATTATGCCACCCACAATTTGGAGTTAGCAGCCGTAGTGCATGCACTGAAGACGTGGAGACATTTTCTCATTGGAAACCATTGTGAAGTATATACGGATCACAAGAGTTTGAAGTATATATTCACTCAGAAGGAGCTGAATCTTAGGCAAAGGAGATGGATGGAACTCATTAAGGATTATGATATGAGATTGCATTATCATCCCGAAAAGGCTAACGTAGTAGCTGATGCGCTAAGCCGTAAGAGTCATGTCAATACCCTGATGATGGAGGAGTTTCCAAAGGAGTTAGCCGAGGACCTACGAGAACTACGTATGGAGATAGTTCCGAGAGGCTATGTAGCAACATTAGAAATCCAGTCTACCCTGATCGATAAAATCAGAGAAGCTCAGAAAGCTGACAAGGAGATTGCCTCTATAAAGGAGAGGATGAGCGAAGGAAAAGCTAAAGGGTTTCATGAGGATGAGCACGACACCCTATGGTTTGAGGATCGAATCTATGTGCCCAATGACCCGGAGATCGGGAAGTTGATTTTACAGGAGGCCCATGATTCACCATACTCGATTCACCCAGGAAATACTAAGATGTATTTGGATTTGAAGGATATTTTCTGGTGGACCGGTATGAAGAAGGATATCGCGGAGTATGTAGCAGTTTGTGATGTATGCCAAAGAGTGAAGGCAGAACATCAGAAGCCAGCAGGATTGTTACAACCTATGCCAATACCCGAATGGAAGTGGGAGAAGCTTGGCATGGATTTTATCACCGGATTGCCCAGGACCAAAGCAGGATATGATTCAATCTGGCTAGTAGTAGACCGATTGACGAAGGTAGCCCACTTTATCCCTGTGAAAACCACATATACCAGTGCAAAGTTGGCAAAGATATAAATGACCAGAATTGTATGTCTGCATGGAGTTCCGAGAAGCATCGTATCAGATAGAGGAACCCAGTTTACCTCAAAGTTCTGGAATCAGTTACATGAAACTTTGGGTACCAGGCTAGAGTTTAGCACCGCTTTTCACCCGCAGACAGATGGACAGACGGAGAGAGTCAACCAGATTTTGGAAGATATGCTAAGAGCCTGTGCATTAGATTATGGATCTAGTTGGGATGACAACTTGCCCTACGCGGAGTTCGCATACAACAACAGTTACCAAGCCAGTTTGAAAATGGCACCGTTCGAGGCATTGTATGGAAGGAGATGCCAAACACCGTTGTCGTGGGATGAAGTTGGAGACCGACAGTTGTTTGGACCAGACTTAATCAAAGAGTCTGAGGAGAAGGTAAAGTTGATCCGAGATAGACTGAAGGTAGCTCAGTCCAGGCAGAAGAGTTATGCAGACTCGAAGCGTAAGGAGATAGTCTATGAGATCGGAGATAGAGCATACCTGAGAGTATCGCCTCTGCGAGGAGTTAAACGTTTCGGAGTTAAAGGGAAGTTAGCCCCGAGATTTGTGGGACCTTACCGTGTTTTGGAACGCATGGGAGAGGTTGCCTACAAGTTGGAATTGCCCGAAGGATTGTCAGGAGTGCACGACGTGTTTCACGTATCGCAACTTAAGAAGTGTCACACGGAGATGGCCGATATGCCGCTTAGAGACACAGTACCCCTGGAAGCCATTCAGTTGGACGGTGATCTGACCTACGAGGAGAAGCCAGTTAAGATTCTCGATTTTTCGAGCAGAGTTACTCGCAGTAAGGTTATCAAGTTTTGCAAAGTTCAGTGGAGTCACCACACCGAGGAAGAAGCCACATGTGAACGAGAAGATGATCTACGCCAGGACCACCCACACATGTTCTCTAGCCAAGTCGAATCTCGAGGGCGAGATTCATTCTAAGGGGGGTAGGTTTGTAACATCCCAAATTTTCAATTTGGAATGTTATACATAGATCATATTTGCATTTCATGTTTTTGCACTTTTGTTCGTGGAGTTCATCGAAATTCTAAGCAACTCAAGGACCTACGGAGGGAGTTGGGAATTTTACCGTTTTCGTATTTGAGTTCGCTCGAATACTGGTACGAGGACAGTGTGATTCTAATAATTTTTCTCTCCTAAAAATATTTCTAAATAAAATATATGAGCGGAGATAATATGACTTCTTCAAAATAACAGAAATATTGGAGGAAAAATGTTAAAATCACTTTTGGTATTTTTCTGGATTTATTTGCGGATTTATTTGCATAGGAAAAATACGCATTTTTCAAAATTGCTTTTAGGTCCGGGAAAAATGTTCACTTTGTCAATATTATTAGAGGACGGTGAAAATTTATTTCGGGAATTTTGGAGTCCGTTTGGTATTTCTTTCATTAGTTTTTCAGCGTCGGGACTCTTTTAGAAAAAAAAATAGGAACCGACTTGGAGTCGTGAAGGCCTAGGACTCTGGGCTTTATAACCGGCGCCCCGCCAGCCCGACCGACCCCAGCCCGCCTTGCCTCGCCTTGCCCCGCCCCTGCCCCTAACCCTAGCTCCGCCGCCGCCCTTCGCGCCGCCGCCGCCGCCCTCCCCCGTCGCGCCGCGCCAGCGCCGCCGCCCGCGCCGCCGCCGCCCCGCCGCCCCGCCGCCACCGCACCGCCTCGCCGCCCCGCTGCAGTCGCCGGACCGCCGCCGCCGCCGCCGGAGATCTAGCCGAAGTTTGCGAGCTAGCTGCCGTTTTTTTAGTAAGAACCGCTCGGTTTTTAAAAAAAAACCGTAGATTCGTTTTTCAAAATTAGATCGGTTCGGTTTTTCGGTTTATGTATTTAGCAGACGTTCGTCCGTACGTTCGTTTAATGAACGGTTTTTGTTAGTTAACCGCAGACAGCAAACGTTCGTTCGTTAGCCTGTTCGTCGTTTTTCTTTTTCGGGGTATTTATCCGCGGTTATTCCGATCGCGATTTCTGCCCTGATCTTGTTTTTCGTTTTTCTTTTCGCTCGAGAGTCGGAATCAGGTGATTCAAAATCCTAGATCTTCGTCTCGATGCCCTCTTTACGTTAGATCAATTGGAACAAACTTTTGGCTACTGTAAAATTTGACTTTAGGCCTACTAGTAAACCGAAGCTCGTTTCTTTTGCAGTTTGAGTTTCGTTGCTTCTTTCGAGTTGATTCTTTTGCAAACCGGAGTTCTTAAGTTGAACTTTCTGGTTAGATCTCTTATTTGAGTTTTACCCGTGCATTAGTTAAGTACTTATTGTATGCTTGTTTGATTGTGATAGAGTACCCGGAGTGCGCCGCTTGCTACTTTGAGTCTCTAGGTTTTGCGGATCATCAGCAAGGCAAGTAACACTTTGATCATGCTTTCCAATTACCCAGTTTTCATTGCACTAGTCAAACCCTCACACATTGCATGAGTAGGATCAATTAACTTGTGGGATTGGGAAGCAGTCGAGGTAGTACCTATTACCTGCATTGCATTCAAACCCTTGGGAGTTACTTCTACGTTTGATGTTAGGACATGCTATGCTCGTAGACGTGGTTTGGGTTTGAGTGAAATCCATGACAGATGTGAGTTGTTAATTAATGCTTCAACTTAAGGTGGCAACATTAATACACATATGGGTGGATTGAGGCATCTGGGTATTCTAGTGATTGCCTGTTTTTCTTTTGGACCGCCACCCAGGCTCAAAGGGATCATGAGATTTTTCATACTAGAAACTTCCGTGTGCAGCCACATGCCAATATGGGCTCTAGCATAGTTGAGTAAGTTGTGGGAAACCTTTCCATGATGGGCTCTCAGATGTAGTGGGTTTTGTAGGTGTACCGGCCTATCTATCTGGTTAAGGGGACCTCTTCGGAAAGACTGTGTCTCGGTCATCCGTTTCTCAAACACCATGTAGTGCGAGAAAACAAACGGAGGAGCTCGAGTCTTGTGGCGAAAAGTGCACAAACCTCTGCAGAGTGTACAAACTGATCATGATTAGCCGTGTCCCCGGTTATGGACGTCTTGAGTATCTAGTACTTGGATTATCATGTGAATCTCGTCATGTTACTCTAATTTAATATTGTTGGGTTTAATGATTATTTTAATTGGGGTTGAGAGGATGTCTATCTTCTCGACGATGTTTCAACTACCATGATAGTTAATTAAAATGCATTCCTTTGAAGTATTGGCTTTACGCAAAAACTTAACCATAGAGCTTTCCACCAGCCATATTGCATATAGTATAGCTTTACTTTCATTGCATTCTCTTGTGTTACCTTGCCAGCATATTCCATGTGCTGACCCGTTTTTTCGGGCTGCAACGTTTCATGTTGCAGACTTTTCAGACGACGAGTAAGATGCCCTTTTAGGTCGTGGTTCTATAGTCAGTGATGCCGCTGGAGTTGATGGACTCACTTATCTTCCAAGTCTTCCGCTGTTATCGTATTAGATGGCCTTCAGCCATATTATTTGTAATAAAGTCATCGTTGGACTATCGATGTAATAAGTGTGTGATTGCTACTCTCTTATAAATCCTTCAAGTACTGTGCGTGTCAGCATTACTGATCCAGGGATGACACTGATGCATAGAGATCAGACTGTTTGAGGTCTGGTCGCTACAGATAGGTAGGTATGGTGGCTGTTTTGAGGAACAATATGGTGGCTGTTTTGAGGAAGGATATATAGTGGGTTTATGGCACCGGCGAAAGTTGCGCGGTACAAGAGAGGCTAGCAATGGTGGAAGGGTGAGAGTGCGTATAATCCATGGACTCAACATTAGTCATAAGAACTCATATACATATTGCAAAAATCTACGAGTCATCAAAACAAAGCAATCAACGCATGCTCCTAGGGGGGAGTTTGGTAGGAGTTAACCATCTCGCGCCCCCGACCTTGACACAAAGGTTGGCACTCTACAAATACCTCATGGTCTAACTTCGTCACATAGCGGTACACCATACGTGCATGATACGGGAATCACCAACATTAACACAAGTATTTCTTAATTTCATAATAACTCCACTAGCATGACTCTAATATCATTATCCTCATGTCTCAAAACAATTATCAAGCATCCAACATCTCATTCTATTCAATGCACTTAGTGTGATTTTTTTTACTACATTGACATTCAATGTTTATCATGTGAAGACTAGTTTCTTTAGCCTAAACACGTTAACATTCTGTTTTAATAGACTCTCAAATAGATATAAGCGAAGCATGAGAGTTCAACAATTTCTACAAAATATTACCACCACCGTTCTCTAAAAGATATAAGTGAAGCACTAGAGCAAAACTATTCAACTCAAAAGATATAAGTGAAGCAGACAGAGTGTTCTAACAATTTCTAGGCCATATTTAACTCACTCAAATAAGTGTGTCCAGCAAGGATGATTGTGGCAAACTAAAAAGAAAAGACTCAAATTATACCAGACGTCCATGCAAAACACATATCATGTTGCGAACAAAAATATAGCTCCAAGTATAGTTACCGATGGATGAAGACGAAAGAGAGGGTGCCTTCCCGGGGCATCCCCAAGCTTAGGCTTTTGATTATCTTGAATTTAATTGGGGTGCCATGGGCATCCCCAAGCTTAGGCCTTTGCTACTCTTTGTTCCATAGTCCATCAAAGCAATACTCAAAACTTGAAAACTTCACAACACACAACTTAGACAAAAATTCTCGTGAGCTCCGTTAGCATAAGAAAGCAAACCACTACTCAAAAGTGCAGCAATGAATTCATTCTTTGTTTATATTGGTGTTAAACCTACTGTATTCCAACTTGTCTATGGTTCATATCCTCCAATACTACTCATAGATGCATCGGAATAAGCAAACAACACACGAAAAACAGAATATGTGAAAAACAGAACAGTCTGTAGTAATCTGCAGGTTTCGCCTACTTCTGGAACTCCAAAAAATTCAAACTAAATAGGTAAATTTGTGGAATTTGTCTACCAATAATCTGCAAAATGAATCAACTAAAAAGCACGCTCCAGTAAAATCCGAAGACTACTTTAGCAAGCGCTAACGATTCTGTTTTTCACAGCAAGATCGCATAAACTTCACACAAGTCTTCCCAAAGGTTCTACTTGGCACAAACACTAAACAAAACATGAAACCACATCTAATCGGAGGCTAGATGCAATATTTATTACCTAACAGCAACAAAAACGAAAAATATAAAGTTGGGTTGCCTCCCAACAAGCTCTATCATTTTACGCCCCTAGCTAGGCACGATACAAGATAAAACTAGGTATTGCCATCTTTGGAAGGCAATCCATAAGTGGCTCTCATGATAAATTCATATGGTAATTTGATTTTATTTCTAGGAAAGTGTTCCATGCCTTTCCTTAACGTAAATTGGAATCTAATATTGTAATGCCCAGGATGGTACTATACCTCCTACGTGTCGAGGCATGACTTAAAGGTATAAGCCCATTCTGGAATGATCTCAAGTTTGGTATCTTTGCACGACTCATGTAAAAATAGGGATGAAATTGCAAAAGGAGATAGTTGGCTTACACTCGCCACTTCACACAATACATTACATAAGCAAAACATCATTCAAAACATCACAACCTGACTACGGGCGAAGATCCAAAAGAAAGATACCAAATACATAAAGCCACAGGTCCGAATCGCCCCTACTAGAAACCACTACTGATCGTCGAAAACGTCACAAGCATACGGCCACGCTCTTCATGGAACTCCCAGAAGTTCTGACCCATCTCCTGCGTCAATCTCGGCTGAACCTGCATCTGGTATTGTAGTATATGTGAGCCACGAGGACTCAGCAATCCCATAACCATGGGTATCAAGACTAGCAAACCGACTTGTAAAGCCCAGGATGGGACTATACCTCCTACGTGTCGAGGCACGACTTAAAGGTATAAGCCCATTCTGGAATGATCTCAAGTTTGGTATCTTTGCACGACTCATGTAAAAATAGGGATGAAATTGCAAAAGCAGATAGTTGGCTTACACTCGCCACTTCACACAATACATTACATAAGCAAAACATCATTCAAAACATCACAGCCCGACTACGGGCGAAGATCCAAAAGAAAGATACCAAATACATAAAGCCACAGGTCCGAATCGCCCCTAGTAGAAACCACTATTGATCGTCGAAAACGTCACAAGCATACGGCCACGCTCTTCATGGAACTCCCAGAAGTTCTGACCCATCTCCTGCGTCAATCTCGGCTGAACCTGCATCTGGTGTTGTAGTATCTGTGAGCCACGAGGACTCAGCAATCCCATAACCATGGGTATCAAGACTAGAAAAGCTTTATGGGTAGGAAGAGGTAAAGTGGTGAGGTTGCAGCAGCGGCTAAGCATAATATGGTGGCTAACTTACGAGTACAAGAATAAGATGAGCATCTACGCAAATGGTCGCAAACTAGTAGTGATCGCTAAAGATCCTGAACTACCTACGAGTCAAACATAACCCCATCGTGTTCTCTTCTCAAAGTGAAAAGAGATAGTCACGGTTACTCACACATTTGTGTGTTTTACTTCGGATCCTCTGTCAAGTTTTCTACAACCGGACATTAACAAATTCCCATCTGCCACATAACCGAGGGCACGGCTTTCAAAAGTTCATAACCCTGCGGGGGTGTCCCAACTTAGCCCATCACAAGCTCTCACGATCAGCTGAAGTGATAAATATAATATCATTACCCCTTATCTTAGGGAAATCCGATCAGGCTCGGCATCCCGGTGCACAAGACATTTCGACAATGGTAAAACAAGTCCAGCAAGAACTCCCGGTGTGCCGACACCCTGATAGTAGCCGCGCGTATCTCGTCTCAGGCCACAACCGAATAGGTGATCCTACGAGTAAAACCAGCCCTCGGGTTTCCCCAAGGTGGCCCCACAATCTCCCCGTTTGGGACCAACACCATCAGCACTGGCCCCCCTGCTATGTAGAAATGAATCTCCAAGGAGCGTCCCCCTTATGCAAATTAATTAATTAATTAAGTTGTTATTATGAGCAAATTAAAACCAATGTTGGGCCTTGCTGGAGGAGTTTTATTCAAAGACGAAGTGTCAAGGGGTCCCCATATACCCAACCGTGTAAGGAACGCAAAATCAAGGAACATAATGTCGGTTTATCGGTGCCTAAGGTGGCATGAGTGGAACAAAACACCAAGCAAAAGGCCAAGCCTTCCACCCATGCCCAGTATATAGGTGTGTTATTATATATATAACATATTGTGATATTCCAACAACAAGTTCCCTCCTGGAACGATCTTCATCTTCACCTACAACTAACAACGCTATAAGAGGGGCTGAGCAAGCGGGTAACATAGCCAAACAATGGTTTTGTTAGGAAGGTTTCAAAGGTTAGAGGTTTCATGGCAACAAGGAGAGGCTGACAATAATGATGGGTAGCGCGACATATAACGATAGCATCGAGACAACTAAGCAATGGCAATGATAGTAAAGGTATCCAAGGTTACGGTCATCTTGCCTGAGAGGAAGAAGAACGGATCCAAGAAGAAGACGAAGAAGAAGCCTTGAAGAAGAACCACGAGAAGTCGAACGAATCCTCACAATCGCAACGGAACAAGCACTAACGAGAAGAAGCAAGCAAAACGGTATACACACAACACGAGACACGACAATATGCTCAACCAAGTATGATGCAAGACAGTTCTATATAGGATGCACCATAAGTCTATACATGAAACAAAACATGGCAAGGTAGGAAGCACAGAAAAACAACACAAGTCTATACATGATGCCATGGCGTGGCGCCACCCCTTCGATCTGCTCCTCCCGTCGACCGGTCGCCCAGATGATCGCCGGCCTCCCCTAGCAGCAGAAGGCGCCGCTGCTCGCGACTTCTACTTCATCCTTGCCGCCCTCCACGGCTTCGCGCCCCGTCGCCATCGGGACCACCAGGAGGTCCAGCGCCTCCTCATCTCCTTCGCGCCGCCGACTCACCATGGCCGAGCCTCCCATGTGCTCCACGCATCACCGCGGCCAGGTGGATGCTCGCCAAGTCCACCACGGGCACGTCGGAGCCCCGTCGCCCCTCCTCGAGCTTGTGATGGGTGCTGCCGCCCTGGATCCAACGCTCCTCCTGCTCGACCGCATCGCCGACGACCTCCACCGGAAGCTCGCCGCCTCCAACAGCCACCGGCGACCTCCCCTCCAACGCCATCGCCGGCTGCCTTCTTTGCACCTTGCTGCCTTTTTTCCTTTGTTGTGAAACTGCAGTTGCAACACCCGTGGGCGCCGAGTTCCCCTTCCGGATCCGACAAGTGTACGACTACACGGAAAGGCGACAAGTACCACAACAGCCAGAGTGCATTTTTTTTGTCAAGTTCATCTTTGACACAAACGACTACACGATGTGACGCTAAGTACATCTACAAAACGAGTACCACTACGACGCGACAAGTACCACGACGCCCGGAGCCATCGGAACCGTCAAGTACATCTACAAAATGAGTAACGATGGCAGCCCGAAACGCCAAGTTCGACTACTGTCGCAAGAATCAAGACCGGCAAGTCCGAAGACCCAAGTACCACTACATAACGTGTACCCCTACGTCAACGACGACCCCGTTGCCTCGTGAACAACTACTTCCCACGACGACCCCGTGAACGACTACTTCCTATACGACACGTGAACCACTACTTCCCTCTTCCGTCAAACTCGTTCCGCCCCGAAAATGCACGCTTCAAAGGTATACCCCGAGTCGAATGCCGATGTGGTGAACGAATGCTTGTTGTGTTGTATGAGACATATCGAATGTTTGCTCGTGTCCGTTGTGCCCTCGTTTGCCTTGGCGGCAACCCGTGGGAACCCGGTGACGGGATCACCCCACCTTTCATCTTGTTCGACTCGCTCACGCCACCTTTTCTTTTGCACCGGTCTCTCAACGAGTTACCGGAACCGAGATGTTGCCGTTGCATCATTTTCAGATCGTTGCCGTGGCACCCTTTCCTTCCACCACGGTGACAATACTTCATATCTCTTCATGTTAACTTTTACTAAAAATTGCATAAAACTTGATCATGTCATCCGCATCATGTTAACAACATTAAAATGTGTGAATTGTTGTTTGCTTAAAATTGCTAAACATGCACATGGGGATTTTCCGGAATTGTTGTTGTTATTTCCGGCCTCATTTAAAATGCCTAGATAGCTAGTTTACACTTGCTTCACCTCTTGCCATGTTAACAAACATTTTAATCTTGTCTTGTAATTAAACGTGAGTCAACTAAATAAATATAATGTGGTGTTTCGTCAATATGCAACTCGTTGCTTATTGAGCTCCACTTAACTTGTAGTATTGTTTGTGCACCTTGCCATGTTTTGCTTCCTGTATAGACTTGTCTTGCATCCTACTTGGTTGAGCATATTGACATGTTGCTTGTGTTGTTTTCCTGTGCTTCCTACCTTTCCATGTATTTCTTCCTGTATAGACTTGTCTTGCATCATACCTTGCCATGTATTGCATCATGTATAGACTTGTGTTGTTTTTCTGTGCTTCCTACCTTGCCATGTTTTGCTTCCTGTATAGACTTGTGGTGCATCCTATGTAGAACTGTCTTGCATCATACTTGGTTGAGCATATTGTCGTGTCTCGTGTTGTGTGTATACCGTTTTGCTTGCTTCTTCTCGTTAGTGCTTGTTCCGTTGCGATCGTGAGGATTCGTTCGACTTCTCGTGGTTCTTCTTCAAGGCTTCTTCTACGTCTTCTTCTTGGATCCATTCTTCTTCCTTGCGGGATCTCAGGCAAGATGACCGTAACCTTGGATACCTTTACTATCATTGCCATTGCTTAGTTGTCTCGATGCTATCGTTATATGTCGCGCTACCCATCATTATTGTCAGCCTCTCCTTGTTGCCATGAAACCTCTAACCTTTAAACCTTCCTAGCAAAACCATTGTTTGTATATGTTACCCGCTTGCTCAGCCCCTCTTATAGCGTTGTTAGTTGCAGGTGAAGATGAAGATCGTTCCAGGAGGGAACTTGTTGTTGGAATATCACAATATGTTATATATATAATAACACACCTATATACTGGGCATGGGTGGAAGGCCTGGCCTTTTGCTCGGTGTTTTGTTCCACTCATGCCACCTTAGGCGCCGATAAACCGGCATTATGTTCCTTGATTTTGCGTTCCTTGCACGGTTGGGTATATGGGGACCCCTTGACACTTCGTCTTTGTATAAAACTCCTCCAGCAAGGCCCAACATTGGTTTTAATTTGCTCATAATAACAACTTAATTAATTAATTAATTTGCATAAGGGGGACGCTCCTTGGAGATTCTTTTCTACATAGCGGGGGGGCCAGTGCTGATGGTGTTGGTCCCAAACGGGGAGACCGCGGGGCCACCTTGGGGAAACCTGAGGGCTGGTTTTACTCGTAGGATCACCTATCCGGTTGTGGCCTGAGACGAGATACACGCAGCTACTATCAGGGTGTCGGCACGCCGGGAGGTCTTGCTGGACTTGTTTTACCATTGACGAAATGTCTTGTGCACCGGGATGCCGAGCCTGGTCGGATTTCCCTAAGATAAGGGGTGATGATATTATATTTATCACTTCAGCTGATCGTGAGAGCTTGTGATGGGCTAAGTTGGGACACCCCTGCAGGGTTATGAACTTCCGAAAGCTGTGCCCGCGGTTATGTGGCAGATGGGAATTTGTTAATGTCCGGTTGTAGAAAACTTGACAGAGGATCCGAAGTAAAACACACAACTGTGTGAGTAACCGTGACTGTCTCTTTTCACTTTGAGAAGAGAATGCGGTGGGGTTATGTTTGACTCGTAGGTAGTTCAGGATCTTTAGCGATCACTACTAGTTTGCGACCGTTTGCGTAGATGCTCATCTTATTCTTGTACTCGTAAGTTAGCCACCCTATTATGCTTAGCCGCTGCTGCAACCTCACCACTTTACCTCTTCCTACCCATAAAGCTTTGCTAGTCTTGATACCCATGGTTATAGGACTGTTGAGTCCTCGTGGCTCACAGATACTACAACACCAGATGCAGGTTCAGCCGAGATTGACGCAGGAGATGGGTCAGAACTTCTGGGAGTTCCATGAAGAGCGTGGTCGTATGCCTGTGACGTTTTCGACGATCAGTAGTGGTTTCTACTAGGGGCGATTCGGACCTGTGGCTTTATGTATTTGGTATCTTTCTTTTGGATCTTCGCCCATAGTCGGGTTGTGATGTTTTGAATGATGTTTTGCTTATGTAATGTATTGTGTGAAGTGGCGAGTGTAAGCCAACTATCTCCTTTTGCAATTTCATCCCTATTTTTACATGAGTCGTGCAAAGATACCAAACTTGAGATCATTCCAGAATGGGCTTATACCTTTAAGTCGTGCCTCGACACGTAGGAGGTATAGTCCCATCCTGGGCATTACAAATATTTCCTTCCTTCATATCAATAATTGCACCAATCGTTCTAAGGAAAGGTCTACCAAGAATAATAGGACATGAAGGATTGCAATCTATATCAAGAACAATGAAATCTACGGGCACATAATTCCTATTGGCAATAATAAGAACATCATTAATTCTTCTCATAGGTTTCTTAATAGTATAATCTGCAAGATGCAAATTCAAAGAGCAATCATCAAGGTCATGGAACCCTAGCAAATCACACAAAGTTTTTGGGATAGTGGAGACACTTGCACCCAAATCACACAAAGCATAGCATTCATGATCTTTTATTTTTATTTTAATAGTAGATTCCCTTTTCTTTTCTTATCTTTTTTCTCTTTTTTTTGGGCCTTTCTTTTTTTTGGCCTTTCTTTCTTTCTTTCTTTTTTCTTTTTTTGCGGAGGGGCTTTATAGATTTAGCCTTTCGTCCCATCGGACAATGCTCTAATAATGATGATCATCACACTTTCATTACAACTCAATATTACAACTCGATACTACAACAACAAAGTATGACTCTGTATGAATGCCTCCGGCGGTGTACCGGTATGTGCAATGAAACAAGAGTGACATGTATAAAAATTATGCATGGTGGCTTTGCCACAAATACATGTCAACTACTCCCTCCGTTCCTAAATATAAGTCTTTTTAGACATTTCAAATGGACTATAACATACAGATGTACGTAGACATATTTTAGAGTGTAGATTCACTCATTTTGCTCCGTATGTAGTCACTTGTTGGAATCTCTAGAAAGACTTATATTTTGGAACGGATGGAGTACATGATCATGCAATGGCAATATGATAATATGATGCGTGTCATATGAACGGAACGGTGGAAAGTTGCATGGCAATATATCTCGGAATGGCTATGGAAATGCCATGATAGGTAGGTATGGTGGCTGTTTTGAGGAACAATATGGTGGCTGTTTTGAGGAAGGATATATAGTGGGTTTATGGCACCGGCGAAAGTTGCGCGGTACAAGAGAGGCTATCGATGGTGGAAGGGTGAGAGTGCGTACAATCCATGGACTCAACATTAGTCATAAGAACTCATATACTTATTGCAAAAATCTACGAGCAAAGGGAGATGCAGCACAGTAGCATAAGTATTTCCCTCAGTTTTTGAGAACCAAGGTATCAATTCAGTAGGAGACCACGCGCGACTCCCTCGCACCCGCACAAACAAATAAGAACTTCGCAGCCAACGCGATAAGGGGTTTTCAATCCCTTTACGGTCACTTACGAAAGTGAGATCAGATAGAGATGATAGTTTATATTTTTGGTATTTTGTTTATAAGAACAGAAAGTAAAAGCGGAAAAAGTAAAGTAGATGTAGATTGAAATGTTGAGAATAAACCCGGGGGCCATAGTGTTCTCTAGTGGCTTCTCTCATGATAGTGATATTCTACGGCGGGTAAACAAATTACTGTCGAGCAATTGATAGAAAAGCGAATAATTATGAGACTATCTAGGCATGATCATTGTATATAGGCATCACGTCCGAGACAAGTAGTCCGACTCCTGCCTGCATCTACTACTATTACTCCACACATCGACCGCTATCCAGCATGCATCTAGTGTATTAAGTTCATAAGAACAGAGTAACGCCTTAAGCAAGATGACATGATGTAGAGGGATAAACTCAAGCAATATGATATAAACCCCATCTTTTTATCCTCGATGGCAACAATATAATACGTGCCTTGCTGCCCCTACTGTCACTGGGAAAGGACACCGCAAGATTGAACCCAAAGCCAAGCACTTCTCCCATTGCAAGAACTATAGATCTAGTAGGCCAAACCAAACCTATAATTCGAAGAGACTTGCAAGAATATTGTGAGCACACATAAAGAGTTCAGAAAAGAACCAAATATTTCTCGTAGATAATCTTGATCATAAACTCACAATTCATCGGATCTCGACAATCACACCGCAAAAAGAGATTACATCGAATAGATCTCCTCGAAGACCGAGCAGAACTTTGCATTGAGATCTAGAGAGAGAAGAAGCCATCTAGATACTAGCTATGGACCCGAAGGTCTATGGTAAACTACTCACAACTCATGGTGAGGGCGATGATGATGATATAGAAGCACTCCGTGATGGATCCCCCCTCCGACGGAGCTCCGGAACAGGCTCCAAGATGGGATCTCACGGGAACAGAAGGTCGCGGTAGTGGAATTAGGGTTTTCTCTCTGTTGCTGATGGTTTCGGGGTACGTAGACTTATATAGGAGGAAGGAGGACACCGGGGGAGTCACATGGGCCCCACGAGGCAGGGGGCGCGCCCCCCACCCTCGTGGGCAGCCCGTAGATCCCCTGATGTGGTTCTCAAGTCCCCCCGTGCATGATTTTCTCCAAAAATATCTCTCGCGAAGGTTTCATTCCGGTTGGACTCCGTTTGATATTCTTTTTCTGCAAAACCCTGAAACAGGCAAAAAACAGCAATCTGGACTAGGCCTTTGGGTTAGTAGGTTAGTCCAAAAATGATATAAAAGTGTATGACAAAGCCCATTAAACATCCAAGACATCATAAATAATAGCATGGAACAATCAAAAAAATTATAGATACGTTGGAGACGTATCAAGCATCCCCAAGCTTAATTCATACTCGCCCTCGAGTAGGTAAATGATAAAGAAATAATTTTTGATGTGGAACTCTAACCAACATAGTTTTTCAATGTAATTCTCTTAATTGTGGCATGAATGTTCAGATCTGAAAGATTCAAGATAAAAGTCTATATTGACATAAGAACTAATAATACTTCAAGCATACTAACAAAGCAATCATGTCTTCTCAAAATACCATGGCTAAATAAAGTTATCCCTACAAAATCATATAGTCTGGCTATGCTCCCTCTTCATCACACAAAATATTGATATCATGCACAACCCCGATTTCAACCAAGCAATTGTTTTCATACTCTATTCTTTCAAACCTTTCAACTTTCACGCAATAGATGAGCGTGAGCCATGGACATAGCACTATGGGTGGAATAGAGAGGTGGTTGTGGAGAAGACAAAAAGGAGGGAGATAGTCTCACATCAACTAGGCGTATCAACGGGCTATGGAGATGCCCATCAATAGATATCAATGTGAGTGTGTAGGGATAGCCATGCAACGGATGCACTAGAGGTAAAAATGTATGAAAGCTCAATAAAGAAACTAGTGGTGTAGCGACCAGACCTCAAACAGTCTGATCTCTGTGCATCAGTGTCATCCCTGGATCAGTAATGCTGACACGCACAGTACTTGAAGGATTTATAACAGAGTAGCAATCACACACTTATTACATCGATAGTTCCAACGATGAACTTATTACAATAAAAATGGCTGAAGGCCATCTTACACGATAACAGCGGAATGTTTGGAAGATGAGTGTGTCCATCAACTCCAACAGCATCACTTAGTATAGAACCACGACCTAAAATGCATCTTACTCGTCGTCTGAAAAGTCTGCAACATGAAACGTTGCAGCCCAAAAACGGGTCAGCACATGGAATATGCTGGCAAAGTAACACAAGAGAGCAATTGAAAGTAAAGCTATACTACATGCAATATGGCTGGTGGAAAGCTCTATGGTTACAGTTTTGCGTAAAGCCAGTTTTTCCCTACTTCAAAGGAATAAATTTTAATTTAACTATCATGGTAGTTGAAACATCGTCGAGAAGATAGACATCCTCTCAACCTCAATTAAAGTTCATCATTAATCCCAACAAAATTAATTAAGTAACATGATGAGATGCACATGATATTCAAGTACTAGATACTCAAGACGTCCGTAACCGGGG
Source organism: Secale cereale (assembly GCA_902687465.1). NCBI lineage: Eukaryota > Viridiplantae > Streptophyta > Magnoliopsida > Poales > Poaceae > Secale > Secale cereale. Next base: position 136,704,177 of record LR738714.1, read on the forward strand.
ACACGGCTAATCATGATCAGTTTGTACACTCTGGAAAGGTTTGTGCACTTTTCCCCACAAGACCCGATCTCCTCCGTTTGATTTCTCGCACTGCATGATGTTTGAGAAACGGATGACCGAGACACAGTCTTTCAGAAGCACTATCACCTACGACCGGGTGAACCGTACGAACCTAGATCCCCTACATCTGCTAGTCCACCACTGTAGATGTTCGCACAACTTACTCATACTATGCTAGAGCCCATAATAGCATTGTGGCTGCACACGGAAGTTTCTAGTATGAATAATCTCATGATCCCTTTGAGCCTGGGTGGCGGTCCAAAAGAAAAACAGGCAATCCCTGGAATACCCAGATGCCTCAATCCACCCAGATGTGTATTAATTTTGCCACCTTAAGTTGAACCATTAATTAACAAACTCACATATGTCATGGATACACTCACCCAATCCACGTCTACGAGCATAGCATGGCCTAACAACAAACGCAGAAGTAACTCCCAAAGGTTTGAATGTAATGCAGGTAATAGGTACTACCTCAATCTACTTCCCAGTCCCACAAGTTCATTAATCCTACTCATGCAATGTGTGAGGGTTTGGACTAATGCAATGAAAACTGGGTAATTGGAAAGTATGATCAAAGTGTTACTTGCCTTGCTGATGATCCGCAAAACCTAGATATTCAAAGTAGCAAGCGGCGCACTCCGGGTACTCTATCGCAAACAAACAAGCACACAATAAGTACTTAACTAATGCACGGGTAAATCTCAAATAAAAGATCTAACCAGAAAGTTCAACTTAAGAACTCCGGTTTGCAAAAGAAACGACAAAAGAAGAAACAACAAAAGACGAACGGCGAAAAAGAAACAACTACCGAACCAATCTGGATCTAAGTCCAAATTTAACAGAGGCAAACGCTTGAGCGACTTGGTTAAACGGAAAGAGAATTTCGATATGAAACTCCAGGCGCTTGAATCACCTGATTCCGATAAACGAGCGAAAAGTTAAACTAAAACGAAGATCGGATCAGAGACCGCGATCAGAAAATAACTGCGGAAAAAGAAACTAAAACAGCTTAACGAACGGACGTTCGTCAGCTGAGACTAAACGGTGAATTCGTTCGTTAGAACGAACGAACGGGTGAACGTTTACTACTTAACTAAACCAGAAAAAAACAGAAAACCGATCTAATAAAAAAACGGCTAGGGGTTCTAAAAAAACCAACGGTTTTCTGGAGAAAACCGGCAGCGGCTACCTCGAGAACTGCCGACGGCGGCGGCTGGCGTCGCGGCGGCGGGCGAGGGCGGCGGCTACGGGGTTGGCGGCGGGCAGCGGCGGCAAGGGCGGCGGCTAGCGGCGGCGAGGGTGGCGGCTAGCGGTGGCGTGCTGGCGTTGCGGCGACGGGGTTGGCGTCGCGGCGGCGGGGCGGCTTGCGGCGAGGGGCGAGGTGCGGCGGCGATGGTTGGAGGGGGGTGGCTAGCTTTATATAGGAGGGGGTGGCTAGCTTGGGGAGGGGGCAAACCATGGCGGTCGGCGGCGGTGTCCGAGTCGGCCACGACGGGCGACGCGGGGAAGGCGACGACAGGGCGATGGGCCGGTTCGGCTGGGCCTCGTCCCAGTCGGGCCGGTCCCCTAGTTTTTTTTAACAATTACGCCGGCGCTAATAACTCTAGAAAAAAATTAAAATCTAGAAATTGCCAAAACAAATTTTGACCGTCTAAATAAAATATTTAGAACCAGATGAACATTTTCTTGGCACTAAACTGCATTTTTGAAAACATGCAATTTTTCCTAATTCAAATAAAATCCAAATAAAATTTGTTTGATCTTTTTATTAAATCTTCCGTATTTCTTTATTTTTGGGAGTGTCATTTTACTCCCTCTCTCATATATTTATGATAGAAATACTTGAAGAAAAATAAATAAAATCAAACGATCCTATTTTCAAAATTTGAGAAACCTCAAATATGAAAATTTAGAAATCCCCAACTCTCATCGAGGGTCCTTGAGTTGCTTAGAATTTTCTCGAATCACCAAAAGCAAGAAAATATGATATGCATAATGATCTAATGTATAACATTCCAAATTGAAAATTTGGGATGTTACAAACCTACCCCCATTAAGATGAATCTCGCCCTCGAGATTCGGGTTGGCTAGAAAATAGGTGAGGGTGGTCCTTGCGTAGATCATCTTCTCGTTCCCAGGTGGTTTCTTCCTCGGTGTGGTGACTCCACTGAACTTTGCAAAACTTGATAACCTTGCTGCGGGTAACTCTGCTTGAAAATTCGAGGATCTTAACAGGCTTCTCCTCGTAGGTCAGATCACTGTCCAACTGAATCGCTTCCAGGGGTACTGTGTCTCTTAGCGGTATATCGGCCATCTCCACATGACACTTCTTAAGCTGCGAAACGTGAAACACATCGTGCACTCCTGACAATCCTTCGGGCAATTCCAACTTATAGGCAACCTCTCCCATGCATTCCAAAACACGGTAGGGTCCCACAAATCTCGGGGCTAACTTTCCTTTAACTCCGAAACGTTTGACTCCTCGCAGAGGCGATACTCTCAAGTATGCTCTGTCCCTGATCTCATAGGTTATCTCCTTACGCTTCGAGTCTGCATAACTTTTCTGCCTGGACTGATCTACCTTCAGTCTATCTCGAATCAACTTCACCTTTTCCTCAGACTCTTTGATCAAGTCTGGTCCAAACAACTGTCGGTCTCCAACTTCGTCCCACGACAACGGAGTCCTACATCTCCTTCCGTATAGCGCTTCGAAAGGGGCCATCTTCAAACTGGATTGATAACTGTTGTTGTAAGAAAACTCGGCATACGGCAAATTGTCGTCCCAACTAGATCCATAATCTAGTGCACAGGCTCTCAGCATATCCTCCAAAATCTGATTGACTCTTTCAGTCTGTCCATCTGTCTGCGGGTGAAAAGCTGTGCTAAACTCTAGTCTGGTACCCAAAGTTTCATGTAACTGATTCCAGAACTTTGAGGTAAACTAGATTCCTCTATCTGATATGATGCTCCTCGGAACTCCATGTAGACATACAATTCGGTTCATGTATATCTTTGCCAACTTTGCACTGGTATAGGTAGTCTTTATGGGGATGAAATGAGCTACCTTTGTTAAACGATCACTACGACCCAAATCGAGTCATAGCCAGAACGAGTTCTGGGTAGTCCCGTAAAAAAATCCATACCTAGCTTATCCCACTTCCATTCGGGTATTGGCAATGGTTGTAACAATCCTGCCGGCTTCTGATGTTCTGCCTTCACTCGCTAACATACATCATAAACTGCTACATACTCCACAATATCCTTCTTCATACCGGTCCACCAGAAAATATCCTTCAAATCCAAATACATCTTAGTATTTCCTGGGTGAATCGAGTATGGTGAATCATGGGCCTCCTGTAAAATCAACTTCCTTGTCTCCGGGGCATTAGGCACATAGACGCGGTCCTCAAACCATAAGGTGTCGTGTTCATCCTCACGAAATCCTTTAGCTTTTCCTTCGCTCATCCTCTCCTTTATAGAGGCAATCTCCTTGTCAGTTTTCTGAGCTTCTCGGATTTTATCCATCAGGGTAGACTGGATCTCTATTGTTGCTACATAGCCTCTTGGAACTATCTCCAAACGTAGTTCTCGTAGGTCCTCGGCTAGCTCCTTTGGAAATTCCTCCATCATTAGGGTATTGACATGGCTCTTGTGGCTTAGCGCATCAGCTACTACGTTAGCCTTTCCGGGATGATAATGCAATCTCATGTCGTAATCCTTAATGAGTTCCAGCTATCTCCTTTGCCTGAGATTCAACTCCTTCTGAGTGAATATATACTTCAAACTCTTGTGATCCGTATATACTTCACAATGATTTCCAATGAGAAAGTGTATCCACGTCTTCAATGCATGCACTACGGCTGCTAACTCCAAATCATGAGTGGCATAGTTCAACTCATGAGGTTTCAGTTGTCGTGAAGCATACGAAACAACTCTTCCTTCCTGCATAAGTACTGCTCCAAGTCCTTGACGTGAAGCGTCGCAGTACACCTCAAAATCCTTATGTTGATCTGGCAGAATCAACACAGGTGATGAGACCAAACGTTTCTTTAATTCCTGGAAACTGGCCTCACATTCCTCTGTCCATCTGATCTTGGTGTCCTTCTTTAACAACTCCGTCATTGGCTTTGCAATCTTTGAGAAATTCTCGATAAATCTCCGGTAGTATCCTGCAAGCCCAAGAAAACTCCGGATCTCTCCAACTGTTGTCGGTGCTTCCCAATGGGTCACAGTGTCCACCTTGGTGGGATCTACTATTATTCCTTCTCCAGATATAACATGTCCGAGGAATCCAACTTCCTTCAACCAAAACTCGCATTTGCTAAACTTGGCATATAACTGATGTTCTCTGAGCTTCTCCAATACCAAATGCAAATGCTTTGCATGATCCTCTTCATCCTTCGAGAAGATCAATATATCATCTATGAACACTACGAAGAACTTATCCAAATATTCCATAAACACTTTGTTCATCAGGTTCATAAAGTATGTCGGTGCGTTAGTCAGACCAAAAGACATAACGGTATACTCGTACAACCTATACCTGGTGGTAAAGGCCGTCTTAGGTATATCTTGCTCTCGGATCTTCAATTGATGGTACCCTGATCGCAGATCGATCTTGGAAAATACCTTAGCTCCTTGCAATCTATCGAACAGATCATTGATCATCGGCAGTGGCTACTTGTTCTTGATCGTTACTTCGTTCAGCCCTCGGTAATCAACGACCATTCTTAACGATCCATCCTTCTTCTCCACTAGAAGTACTGGCGAACCCCAAGGCAAAGAACTTGGGCGTATAAATCCTTTATCCAGTAACTCCTTAATATGTTTCTTAATTTCCTCCAAATCCTTTGCATGCATCCTATATGGTCTCTTGGAAATTGGCCTGGTGCCTGGCAAAAGCTCAATCAAAAATTCTATATCTCTGTCAGGTGGCATTCCTGGCAGTTCTTCTGGAAATACGTCAGGGAAATCCTTCACCACGGATACTTCCTCCTGAACAACTCCTGATAAGGAATTTAATATGTTCCTCTTCGGCTCATGCCGGGATACATACTTGATCCTTCTTCCTTCTGGCGTAGTAAGCAAAATGGTCTTACTGGCACATTCAATATTCCCTTCATACTTAGATAACCAATACATGCCTAATATCACATCCAGTCCTTGAGATTCCAATACTATTAGGTCCGAAGGGAAAATGTAGTTACCAATCCTTAATGGCAACTGATCACACCATAACTTAGCCATATACTCCGCTCCTGGTGGGGTTACTAACATGGGCGATCTAAGGGCTTGGGTTGGCAGTTTATACTTATCCACAAATCCCCTTGAAATGTATGAATGCGATGCACCAGTATCGAAAAGAATGAGTGTAGTAAAGGACTTAACTAAAAACTTACCTATTACTGCATCTGGCTGGGCTTCAACCTCCTCCACGCTAACGTGATTCACTTGTCCTTTGTTGAAGGGGTTGGGCTTCTTCGTGGCGCTTCCATTGCCGTTCCCATTCTTAGCTTCTGGGCAGTCAGTGGCATAATGTCCATTCTTCCCGCACTTGAAACAAGTGACATGGCTGAAATCCTTCTTGGTGGGTGTGGACGGTGTAGGGCGGCTCTGGTTTCCATTTGCTCCATTCCCATTTCCATTCTTGGTGCCATTGTTATTGTGCGAGCTACCTCCTCCATGGGTATGCTGAAACTGTCCTACCGTTTTAGGGGTAAAACGGGGCTTCTGTTGTGCTCCAAAATTATACTTTCCTTGCCCATACTTCCTCTTGCGACTTTCAATCTGTTGATGCTTCCTTTCAATCATTAGGGCGCGGTCAACCAGCTCCTGGTAGTTATTGAAAGTTGCCACCATCAACTGTACACTCATCTCATCATTCAGCCCTTCCATGAATCTCTCCTGCTTAGCGGCATCTATGGCCACATCATCTGGGGCATAACAAGATAGGGTACTAAACTCATCCACGTACTGAGCCACAGTATGATTTCCTTGGCGCATATTGCGAAACTCCTGCTTCTTCATACTCATAGCTCCAGTTGAGACATGGGCAGTACGAAAAGCTTGCTGAAACTGATCCCAAGTCACATTTGCTATGGGGTAAGTGGTTGTGTAATTCTCCCACCATGCTGCGGCTGGTCCAGACAACTGGTGTGCGGCAAATCGCACCTTCTCAGCATCCAAGCAATTTGCGGTGGTCAAATCCCTTCCAATCTTGCGTAGCCAGTCATCAGCCACTATTGGTTCGATGCTGCTAGCAAACACTGGTGGTTGCAACCTTAAGAAACGTGTCAGGTTGTCCACGGGTGGTGGTGGTGGTGGAGGGTTGTTGTTGTTGTTCTGGTTGTTCTGAGTATTCTGGACAAGAAGTTGCATCAGGGTGTTCTGCTGCTGGATCAACTGGGTGAGCTCAGGGGGAAACTCAAAGTCACGTCTTGGAGGCATTTGATGGTTGTAGAGGGAAGATATTAGAATAGAAAAAGGTCTAAGGGAAAATCACTACCCATATGCACATGAGGCAAACACACAATTATTCACACCAAAATCAATTTCAATCAAGGGCTTACACGGAACTAATCGTTACAAAAGTGATCTAAGTCTACTGAATGGAAAAACTACTAGTCAAGGGAAGGTCTTCTAATAATTTTGATCGACAGAGGATTCCATGATATCAGCTCCAGCTTCATCTTCATAGTCTTCATCTTTGCTATCATCGGGTTCCAAATCCGTGTCGTCGATGATGATGTAGTCTTCCGGTGGAATCTCCTTGGGTTCTTCTTCCTCGTCTTCTTCTCCCATGAGTATCCCCAACTTCCGTGTCAAGTCATCATTCTTCTCCACAAGTATTTGCATCTCCTCCTCGTATCCGTCGCATGTAGACTTGAGTTCTTCCTGTAGCTCCAAATTCCTATTTAGTGCTTTCTTCAAATCTACCATCCCTGCACACATCTGGTGCTCCTGGCGACGAATGTGATGGTTCAATTCCTGGATGAAGGCTGCAATGGATCTATCCTTCCGGGTGCTGATCATATCCCAATTCTCATCTCGGCGTCCACAAATCTGGTAGATAGTGTCCTTTAGCTCCTGCTTGTAGACTTCTCCGGTCCTTCCCATAGCGATGTGGGCTGCCATGCTCCTGCCTAGGCTCCATGCAGGCGCATTAAAGGAAAATGCTATGAGTGCGGTGACGGGCTTGAACGTCCTTCCTGGAACTTGAGCTTGAATCAGCCAACGCTCCTCCTCACGTAGAGTGGCATTGTAGGTTCCGGTGAAACTTGGTAGTCCGATGTTTAGATATCTGGTGACTTCCTTCAGGTGTCGTCCAAATGGTGTATCGTCATCCGGCTGCATGAACTTGTTCTTTGCATCCACCATCCTAAAAGAGTAGAAAAGATGAGGAGTCAGAAAAGAGAAGAGTGAATAGTGTTCTAGGGCTTTAGCTTAGTGGTCGTGTCCTACACTCAGCGTGTGCTCTGATACCATCTTGTAGCGCCAAACCTCAAACAGTCTGATCTCTATGCATCAGTGTCATCCCTGGATCAGTAATGCTGACACGCACAGTACTTGAAGGATTTGTAACAGAGTGGCAATCACACACTTATTACATCGATAGTTCCAACGATGAACTTATTACAATAAAAATGGTTGAAGGCCATCTAACACGATAACAGCGGAAGGCTTGGAAGATAAGTGAGTCCATCAACTCCAACGGCATCACTGAGTATAGAACCACGACCTAAAAGGCAGCTTACTCGTCGTCTGAAAAGTCTGTAACATGAAACGTTGCAGCCCGAAAACGGGTCAACACATGGAATATGCTGGCAAAGTAACACAAGAGAGCAATTGAAAGTAAAGCTATACTACATGCAATATGGCTGGTGGAAAGCTCTATGGTTACAGTTGTTGGAAATATGCCCTAGAGGCAATAATAAATTGGTTATTATTATATTTCCTTGTTCATGATAATTGTTTATTACCCATGCTGGAATTGTATTGATAGGAAACTCAGATACATGTGTGGATACATAGACAAACACCATGTCCCTAGTGAGCCTCTAGATGACTAGCTCGTTGATCAATAGATGGTTACGGTTTCCTGGCCATGGACATTGGATGTCGTTGATAACGGGATCACATCATTAGGAGAATGATGTGATGGACAAGACCCAATCCTAAGCCTAGCACAGATCGTGTAGTTCGTATGCTAAAGCTTTTCTATATGTCAACTATCTTTTCCTTAGACCATGAGATTGTGCAACTCCCGGATACCGTAGGAATGCTTTGGGTGTACCAAACGTCACAACGTAACTGGGTGGCTATAAAGGTGCACTACAGGTATCTCCGAAAGTGTCTGTTGGGTTGGCACGAATCGAGACTGGGATTTGTCACTCCGTGTGACGGAGAGGTATCTCTAGGCCCACTCGGTAGGACATCATCATAATGTGCACAATATGTGATCAAGGAGTTGATCACGGGATGATGTGTTACGGAACGAGTAAAGAGACTTGCCGGTAACGAGATTGAGCAAGGTATTGGTATACCGACGATCGAATCTCGGGAAAGTGCTATACCGATAGACAAAGGGAATCGTATACGGGATTGATTGAATCCTTGACATCGTGGTTCATCCGATGAGATCCTCGTGGAACATGTGGGAGCCAACATGGGTATCCAGATCCCGCTGTTGGTTATTGGCCGGAGAGTTGTCTCGGTCATGTCTACATGGTTCCCGAACCCGTAGGGTCTACACACTTAAGGTTCGATGACGCTTGGGTTATAGGGAAAGTATGTACGCGGTTACCGAATGTTGTTCTGAGTCCCGGATGAGATCCCGGACATCACGAGGAGTTCCGGAATGGTCCGAAGGTAAAGATTCATATATGGGAAGTTCTGTTTTGGACACCGGAAAAGTTTCGGGCGCTATGGGTAGCGTACCGGGACCACCGGGAGGGTCCCGGGGGTCCACCGGGTGGGGCCACCAGCCCCAGAGGGCTACGTGGGCCAAGTATGGGTGGGGACCAGCCCCAGGTGGGCTGGTGCGCCCCCCCCCCCACCATGGCCCAAGGCGCCTCCAAGAGGGGAGGGGGGCAAACCCTAGGGCAGATGGGCCCTAGGGCCCAATCTGGTGCGCCCCCCTCTCCCTCTCCCCCTCTGGCCGCCACCCTCGGATGGGATCTGAGGTGGCCACACCCCTAGGGGTGGGAAACCCTAGAGGGGGCGCAGCCCCTCCCTTCCCCCTATATATATGAGAGTTTTGGGGCTGCCCACAACATGTTTTTGACCTCTGTCGCTTGGCGCAGCCCTACCTCTCTCCCTCCTCGTCTCTCGCAGTGCTTGGCGAAGCCCTGCTGGAGTCCCGTGCTCCTCCACCACCACCACGCCGTCGTGCTGCTGTTGGATGGAGTATTCCCCAACTTCTCCCTCTCTCCTTGCTGGATCAAGGCGTGGGAGACGTCATCGGGCTGCACGTGTGTTGAACGCGGAGGCGCCGTTGTTCGGCGCTTAGATCGGAATCAACCGCGATCTGAATCGCAGCGAGTACGACTCCTTCATTCGCGTTCTTGCAACGCTTCCGCATCGCGATCTACAAGGGTATGTAGATGCACTCTCCTCTCCCTCGTTGCTAGATTACTCCATAGATAGATCTTGGTGATGCGTAGGAAAAAATTTGATTTTCTGCTACGATCCCCAACAGTGGCATCATGAGCTAGGACTATGCGTAGTATCTTGCACGAGTAGAACACAAAGTAGTTGTGGGCGTGGATTTGTCAATTTACTTGCCGTTACTAGTCTTATCTTGATTTGGCGGCATCGTGGGATGAAGCGGCCCAGACCGACCTTACACGTACTCTTACGTGAGACAGGTTCCACCGACTGACATGCACTAGTTGCATAAGGTGGCTAGCGGGTGTCTGTCTCTCCCACTTTAGTCTGATCGGATTCGATGAAAAGGGTCCTTCTGAAGGGTAAATAGAAATTGGCATATCACGTTGTGGTTTTGGCGTAGGTAAGAAACGTTCTTGCTAGAAACCTATAGCAGCCACGTAAAAACTTGCAACAACAATTAGAGAACGTCTAACTTGTTCTTGCAGCATGTGCCGTGTGATGTGATATGGCCAAAAGGATGTGATGAATGATATATATGTGATGTATGAGATTGATCATGTTCTTGTAATAGGAATCACGACTTGCATGTCGATGAGAATGACAACCAGCAGGAGCCATAAGAGTTGTCTTATTTATTGTATGACCTGCGTGTCACTGAATAACGCCATGTAATTACTTTACTTTATTGCTAAACGTTAGCCATAGTAGTAGAAGTAATGTTTGGCGAGACGACTTCATGAAGACACGATGATGGAGATCATGATGATGGAGATCATGGTGTCATGCCGGTGACGATGATGATCATGGAGCCCCGAAGATGAAGATCAAAGGAGCAAGATGATATTGGCCATATCATGTCACTATTTTATTGCATGTGATGTTTATCATGTTTTACATCTTATTTGCTTAGAACGACGGTAGTGAATAAGATGATCTCTCGCTAAAATTTCAAGAATTGTGTTCCCCCTAACTATGCACCGTTGCTAAGGTTCGTTGTTCCGAAGCACCACGTGATGATCGGGTGTGATAGGTTCTAACGTTCGCATACAACGGGTGTAAGCTAGATTTACACACGCGATACACTTAGGGTTGACTTGACGAGCCTAGCATGACCAAACATTGTAATGCCCAGGATGGAACTATACCTCCTACGTGTCGAGGCACGACTTAAAGGTATAAGCCCATCCTAGAATGATCTCAAGTTTGGTATCTTTGCACGAATCATGTAAAAGAGGGATTATAATGCAAAAGGAGATAGTTGGCTTACACTCGCCACTTCAAACAATACATTACATAAGCAAAACATCATTCAAAACATCACAACCTGACTACGGGCGAAGATCCAAAAGAAGATACCAAAACAACATAAAACCACAGGTCAGGATCGAGTCCTAGTAGAAACCACTACTGATCGTCGAAAACGTCACAAGCATACGGCCAAACTCTTCATCGAGCTCCCAGTGAAGAACTTGAACCAGCTCTTGCATCATCCTCGGCTGAACCTGCATCTGGTGTTGTAGTATCTGTGAGCCACGAGGACTCAGCAATCCCATAACCATGGGTATCAACACTAGCAAAGCTTTATGGGTAGGAAGAGGTAAGGTGGTGAGGTTGCAGCAGCGGTTAAGCAAAATATGGTGGCTAACTTACGAGTACCAGCATAAGAAGAGCATCTACGCAAACGGCCGCATAAAGTAGTGATCGCTAAAGATCCTGAACTACATACGATTCAAACATAACCCCACCGTGTTCTCTTCTCAAAGTGAAAAGAGACAGTCACGGTTACTCACACAGTTGTGTGTTTTACTTCGGATCCTCTGTCAAGTTTTCTACAACCGGACATTAACAAATTCCAATCTGCCACATAACCGCGCGGACGGCTTTCGAAAGATCATAACCCTGCAGGGGTGTTCCAACTTAGCCCATCACAAGCTCTCACGATTAGCTGAAGTGATAAATATAATATCATCACTCCTTATCTTAGGGAAATCCGATCAGGCTCGGCATCCCGGTAGCACAAGACATTTCAACAATGGTAAAACAAGTCCAGCAAGACCTCCCGGCGTGCCGACACCCTGATAGTAGCCGCGCGTATCTCGTCTCAGGCCACAACCGGATGGGCGATGCTACGGGAGCCAATCCTCGAGTTTCCCCGTGGTGGCCCCCGCAGGCTCCCCGTTTGGGACCAACACCATCAGCACTGGCCCCCCCTGCTATGTAGAATTAAGAACCCGTGGACGCGACCCCCTATGCAAATTTAATTAATTAATTAAGTTGTTATTATGAGGCAAATTAAAACCAATGTTGGGCCTTGCTGGAGGAGTTTTATTCAAAGTCGAACTGTCAAGGGGTCCCCATCCACCCATCGTGTAAGGAACGCAAAATCAAGGAACATAATGCCGGTTTATCGGCGCCTAAGGTGGCATGAGTGGAACAAAACACCGAGCAAAAGGCCAAGCCTTCCACCCATGCCCAGTATATAGGTGTGTTAATAATAATAATAGATATTGTGATATTCCAACAACAAGTTCCCTCCTGGAACGATCTTCATCTTCACCTACAACTAACAACGCTATAAGAGGGGCTGAGCAAGCGGGTAACATAGCCAAACAGTGGTTTTGCTAGGAAGATTTCAAAGGTTAGAGGTTTCATGGCAACAAGGAGAGGCTGACATAAAAGATAGGTAGCGCGACATGTAACGATAGCATCGAGACAACTAAGCATGGCAATGGTAGTAAAGGTATCCAAGGGTATGATCATCTTGCTTGGGATTCCACAAGGGAGAAGAACGGATCCATGAAGTAGACGGAGCAACACAATCGAGCGAATCCTCACAACTCCGGAACGAAACCGAAGCTAACAAGAGAAGCAACCGGAAAGAAGCAAAACAACACAGTAACACACACAAGCATAAACATGGCATACGATGCACATCCAAGTATGATGCATGTCCGGTTTAGTTATGCATGGCATGGCAAAATGCACAAACAAAACTACAAGTTAAGTGGAGCTCAATATGCAACGAGTTGCATATTGATGAAACACCACATTATAATTATTTAGTTGACTCTCGTTTATTTACAAGACAAGATTAAATGTTTGTTAGCATGGCAAGAGGTGAAGCATAAAAAACTACCTATCTAGGCAATTTAAATGAGGCCGGAAAATAACAACAACAATTCCGGAAAATCCCCATGAGCATGTTTAGTAATTATTAAAGCAACAACAATTAACATTATAATGTTGTTAAATGATGCGGATGACATGATCAAGTTTATGCAATTTTTAGTAAAAGGTTAACATGAAGAGATGTGAAGCACTTGTCACCGTGGTGGAAGGAAAGGGTGCCACGGCAACGATCCGAAAATGATGCCACGCAACATATCGGTTCCGGTAACTCGGTGAGCGACCGGTGCAAAAGATGACGGGAGGCGTGTCAAGCAAGAAGAAAGTGGGGAGATCCCGTCACCGGGTTCCCACGGGTCGGCGACGAGGCAACCGAGGAGCATGACAAAAGGCGACACGGGCACGGTGCACACAAGGGAAACATTTCATACAACACGAGCAAACATCTCACGGGGTCATCGTCTCGGGGTTATACCTTCGAAACACTCATTTCGGGGCGGTTCGAGAGCGTAGAGGAAGAAGTCGTTCACGGTCATCGGTAGGGGTACTCGTTCCGTAGTGGGAAGTAGTTGTTCCGTTCGGAGAGGTACTTGGCGGATCGTTTCCGGGCGACGGTAGCGGTACATGCCGTAGAGGGAAGTAGTCGAACACGTTTCCGAAGAGGTACTCGCCGGCGGGGTACGCGTTCGTAGAGGTACTTGCGGTCTCAGCGACGGTAGTTGTTCACGAGCTCGTTTTTCCATAGATGATCGGTTCGTCGTGGTACTTGTCGCGGTCGGGGTACTTGTCGGTCCATGAAGTAGTCGAACTTGACGGGTCGCCGAGTAGCCGAACTTGGACACACCGGAAGGAACACTTGGCAAAAGAAACATAGGCAGCACTTGGTGGAGGAAACTTGGCAACAACTTGGCAGTCTTGGGGGCGCCGATGACCGGATCAGAGACCGCTCGAGGGAGACACACGGGGAGACAGGGGCATGGCCTCGCTGGAGGAAGGAGATGGAGCAGAGGCCGCTGGACCTTGCGGCGGGCGGCGGCAGCGACCCTTGGCCGGCCGGGGCGCTGTCGGGAAGAGGCTCGCGGGGCGCTGGATCCGCAGGAGACGAAGGAGGAGGCCAGCGAGCGGACGAACTGGGCGCGACGGGGCTCGTCCTTGCGCGGGCGCACGACGGCGCTGGAGAGGGGCCGCGCGGGGGAAGGTGGTCGCGGCTCCCGGGGCCTGCGGGCGACCTGGCGACTGAGGAGGCCGGAGGGAAGCGCGTCCAGGCGGCGGGGAGATGGAGGACGGGCGCGGCGCGTTGGGAACGGAGGAAGGACGCGGACGGAGGGAGGCCAGAGGGCCGCGTCGGCTCGAGGGCGAAGGGCGCCGCGGCGGATCCTGGCCGGAGGGGCATGGCCTCTGCGGGGACGGGCGCCCGAGGCCGTCGCGAGGAAGGGGATCGGGGGTTTCGGGCGACAGAGGAGAGATCGAGAGGGTTCGGCGGTGCGAGGGAACGAGTGAGGAGGGAGCGAGGGAAAGGAGCGAGCGGCTAGGGTTACGAGGCTAGGCGGCTGGGCCTGAGGGAGGCTGGGATGGCCTTGGGCCAGGAGGGAGGAGGAGATGGGCCGGAGGACTGGGCCTGGGAAGGCTGAGGGAGGCCGCAGGCCGGCTGGAGACGGCCTGGCTGCGAGCTGGCTCTCTCTTAACTGATTTTTTTAAAACAGAAAAGAAAGAAGAAGAAAAGGGAAGAAAAGAAAAAGTTAGGGAAGAGATTTAATCACGGAGTTAAATCTCTGGACTCACACAAAATGTAAGGAATTTAAAGAATTTGTTGGAAGACTTTTGGAAGATAAAAATTCAAACGAATTTGAATAAATGTCAAACTATTTGAATTTAGAGATCCCTTTAGATGAAATCCAAATGGGTTGGAATTTCAAGGGATGGCCCTACACATTAGATGTGATTTATGGGAAGATTTGGAACATTTGTAGAAAAAGTAAAATTGCAACACAATTTTACAAAAGGCCTCAAAGGAAGAAATGAAGTTGAATTGGATAAAATAAAATTGAAAAATGGTGCAATTGTGTTATAGGTGATTCCAAGGAATGGAATATTTATTAATATAGCTCCCTAATATTGGGAGGATATGTTTTAAAGAGAAGACACTTCCCTCGATTTAAATGGACCGAAGGTCCACAAGATTTATTTAAGTTGAGATGCAAAAGAAAATGACATGATGGCATGATGACATGATGCAATGCAAAAATAAATAAAGCAACCACAAAAGAAACACACGGGAGAACCCAGAACATCTTAAATCTTCTGTAATCTTCTGGGACGTCGGTCTTCGGGCGTCACAACTCTCCCACACTAACAGAGGATGTCGACCCGAGATCCTAGAGATAGCACCGGGTAAAAACGGAAGAGGAAGAGGTAAAACAAAGTTGCTTCTTTGACATACGAGTGAAACCAAAGAACCTTGAGAGGTTGACCAAAAGAAAGAAGAATACAACGGAGATAAACGAAGATGAAACACTCCGTTGGAAAAGAGGGACAAGGAGCATTATGAGAACCTTGAAGGTTGAAAGACATGAAACAAGAGCTCACGGATGACGAAAGAATTTCAAAACCACTCCGGTTAACCAAGATTGAGAAAGAATAAGAACGAAATAATTTGGACAGCACTCCGTCTGAAATGGAAGGAAATGAACAAGAACTTGAGGATATGCAATGATACTTGATGAAAACAACAACACACAGCCTCTGAAACAATTGAAAGAATGACACAAGGGGAAAGAAAGATTCAGACAGCACTCCGGTTGAAAAGAGAGGCAAACTTGATAAGATGAGGGAACTTGAATGAAGAATACAACACTCCGGTTAATGATAAGCAAGGGAAAGAACATGATCTTGATAAAACGAGATGATGGTTCGAAGAGAGCAACATCACAATGCCTTCGGAATGAAAGAATGGCATATAGATCAATGAAAGAAATGAACGGAGAAAATATGACAACTTCTCTCAAAATTGAATTTGAAAGAGCGTCCTTACGAAGAAGGTTGAACGGAGTTGATTTAAAAAAAATCATCAACGAAAACGAATAAGCTTGATGTGGGCTTATGGAAAACATCTCAAAATTATGAGGTGACAACCAGCCACTAACGAAAACGATTGATTGGATTGAGATCACAAGGAGATGAAAACTTATCTCACCGGAATGATAAAAGAAGAACTTGGGTCATTTATAAGCACCATGATAGCAACAATTCTCAAGGAAAGCTTTTAGGTGAAATAGAACCCAAGATAACTCCAAGAGATAAAATGAGGGGTTGAAAAGATCTCCTGAACAAGGAAAATGATGGTTTTAAATATCTCATTCTCGATAACTCGTGAATCATGAAACATGAAGGAATTGTCAAAAATGACATAACACCATCTCAAACAATAAAGGTAGAAAGAATTGCAATTGGAAGCATGATGAAGAATGCTTGAGCTCCAACAAGAATCTTGATGAAGACTTCAAGGATGAATTAAAACATGATGAACCACCATGAAAACTCCGGTAATGAAAGCATGAGAAGTGAAAGATAAAAAGAATAAGATTCAAGGCCTGTGATGAATTAGATGGAGCTTTGGAATGATATAATAGAAATAACTTGGAGCTCCGGAAAACAAGATGAACAGCTCCAGACAAAAGAATTAAATCACCTGAAGGAACAAGAATAAGAATTATGTTATGCATCTCCTTAACCAATTTAATTGATGACAACCAAAGGATTTGGCATACTACTTATTCTCCTTGGAAAGAATTAAAGAGAGATCTAGCACAAGCTGGGTAAATCTTCAACGAACCACCGGTATGACTGTGAAAAGAACAAATGAATTAAAACGATAACAACGGAAGGGTAAACTTGAATGAACCACCGTAAAAATATGGAGATGAACGAAGAGACATCAATGAAGAATATTTGGAGGACGAAGTTGAAAACTGAGAACGAAGAAATATTCTGAAATGATGGCCTTCGGAGGATCACGAAGAAAGAATTCATGAAGAATCTTGAGAGAACGGGCCAAGATTTAAGAGAAACACTTCTGCGGTCTCCAAATGTTGAGAATGAAGACGAGAAATGCCATAAGAATTGTTGAGCACTCCGGAATGAAGAATTAAAAAGGTTGAAACAACGATGAAAAGAATTTGAAAGCGGTCCTGGAGAAGGCATGTGAGTGATGGAATCATTCTTACGTCACGCTTAAAGAGAATCTTAGAATAACTCCGGAAAAATTAGAAGAGTCTGGTAAGATCCTGGAAAAAGACCTGTGGGTTAGGGCCCACTCAAAAGAAATCACCGTTGAAAAGATTGTTTAAGAGATATTGCACCGGTTGAATTAAATGGCTTGAATAAGATAGCAATCCTCAAAATAATTTGAACGGATTAAGAATGGAATTATGAATCTTCAGCACTCTGGATATGAATAGCAAGAGGAGAATGAATAATTGGTGCACCGGAATAAGAAAACATTGTGAAATGAGGAAAAGGATAAGATGAACACCGAAATCTTGAATTACATCCACCGGCAGAATTTGAGAACAAAAGAATGATGAACTTGAAGCTCTTGAGCATCTTCACGATAAAGCACCTGATGAGAACATTGAAGGAAAGAATGAAGAAATATCACATGAATAAAATGGATACTTCTTTTAAGAATTTCTGAATCCGAGAAGAAGAAGGGTGGGAGGGTGGGGAAAACAAAGACAACTTGAGACGAACAAAATGGACACCGGTTGAAAAGAATTTAACATGACCATCTTGATGATTAAGAAGGACTAGCACTCCCATAGAAATATGAGAATACCGATTAGGAAAGGTATGGAATCAACATTTGACATCGAAGCAACTCGAATACCAGAATCAAAACAAGAACAAAGGATAGATATGCAACATGATCTTCATAATATCATCCGAACAGAGAATTGAACGAATGAATTCTGTAGGTACATCCGCTTGACGAGAAGCCACTTGGAGAAGGAAAAGGTAATAAAAAAGGAACAAGGATCAGATAGAACAAATACAAGATAGAAGCTTCATTCCACATCTTCGTGCTGAAAGCTCATGAACATGTTACAAAAGGGTTTTGCAATCCCCGGATCAGCATAGCCAAGGACCCTTTAAGATGCAACTCCCGATCAGAACAAGTCCATAAAACCACTTCACTCAATGTAGAACCCCGAACTTCATATCATGCACTCGTTGGAAGAATGCCTAGAACTACTAGATGAACCCACCTATTAATTTCCGAAAGTTTCCAGTTATGCAATCAGATGTTGGGGATACAGGGGAAGCACCGCGCACTCAACTCTAATCCTAAATCCAGCTGTATCCATCCTTCAACACATAACCAGTTGTTCTCGGAAACCGTTTACCTCGGACCTTTGAAACGCATCCACTATACAAGCTATGGCAATACTCCCGAACTACCTCCCCAGTATTGGGTGATGTCGGGGTTATCTTGCCACTAACCGCATAGGAGAGTTTTCGATGTCGGCCGTCTTAAGTATTCTAGTACTGCCGCGATGGATTTGTGACGACAACACCTCGGAGCTCAACTCCCCGGGACACTGCCACAACCCCTAATGTCAGGAGACATCGAGAACAATGTTCTCGTCACAAAGACATCGGAACAATCCAAACAATACTCGCGAGATCCTAAAAAAATTTGGTGCAATTTTTGAAAGTAGAAGAGGCAAGAGTAATCGTCAGTAGTCCTCACCAGAGTGAAAAGAGATGAGAAGCAAACAGAAATCCTACTCTTCGATATCTATATAGGACTCAAAACATTTTCAAGTGTGTGCCTAGACTCAACCGTCAACGATTCGATCAATCAGTGGGGGCTTCTAGGTCGGAGAAGGCTCTGATACCAACTTGTAATGCCCAGGATGGAACAATACCTCCTACGTGTCGAGGCACGACTTAAAGGTATAAGCCCATCCTAGAATGATCTCAAGTTTGGTATCTTTGCACGACTCATGTAAAAGAGGGATTATAATGCAAAAGGAGATAGTTGGCTTACACTCGCCACTTCAAACAATACATTACATAAGCAAAACATCACAACCCGACTACGGGCGAAGATCCAAAAGAAGATACCAAAACAACATAAAACCACAGGTCAGGATCGAGTCCTAGTAGAAACCACTACTGATCGTCGAAAACGTCACAAGCATACGGCCAAACTCTTCATCGAGCTCCCAGTGAAGAACTTGTACCAGCTCTTGCATCATCCTCGGCTGAACCTGCATCTGGTGTTGTAGTATCTGTGAGCCACGAGGACTCAGCAATCCCATAACCATGGGTATCAAGACTAGCAAAGCTTTATGGGTAGGAAGAGGTAAGGTGGTGAGGTTGCAGCAGCGGTTAAGCAAAATATGGTGGCTAACTTACGAGTACCAGCATAAGAAGAGCATCTACGCAAACGGCCGCATAAAGTAGTGATCGCTAAAGATCCTGAACTACATACGATTCAAACATAACCCCACCGTGTTCTCTTCTCGAAGTGAAAAGAGACAGTCACGGTTACTCACACAGTTGTGTGTTTTACTTCGGATCCTCTGTCAAGTTTTCTACAACCGGACATTAACAAATTCCAATCTGCCACATAACCGCGGGCACGGCTTTTGAAAGATCATAACCCTACAGGGGTGTTCCAACTTAGCCCATCACAAGCTCTCACGATTAGCTGAAGTGATAAATATAATATCATCACTCCTTATCTTAGGGAAATCCGATCAGGCTCGGCATCCCGGTAGCACAAGACATTTCGACAATGGTAAAACAAGTCCAGCAAGACCTCCCGGCGTGCCGACACCCTGATAGTAGCCGCGCGTATCTCGTCTCAGGCCACAACCGGGTGGGCGATGCTACGGGAGCCAATCCTCGAGTTTCCCCGTGGTGGCCCCCGCAGGCTCCCCGTTTGGGACCAACACCATCAGCACTGGCCCCCCTGCTATGTACAATTAAGAACCCGGGGACGCGACCCCCTATGCAAATTTAATTAATTAATTAAGTTTTTATTATGAGGCAAATTAAAACCAATGTTGGGCCTTGCTGGAGGAGTTTTATTCAAAGTCGAACTATCAAGGGGTCCCCATCCACCCATCGTGTAAGGAACGCAAAATCAAGGAACATAATGCCGGTTTATCGGCGCCTAAGGTGGCATGAGTGGAACAAAACACCGAGCAAAAGGCCAAGCCTTCCACCCATGCCCAGTATATAGGTGTGTTAATAATAATAATAGATATTGTGATATTCCAACAACAAGTTCCCTCCTGGAACGATCTTCATCTTCACCTGCAACTAACAACGCTATAAGAGGGGCTCAGCAAGCGGGTAACATAGCCAAACAGTGGTTTTGCTAGGAAGGTTTCAAAGGTTAGAGGTTTCATGGTAACAAGGAGAGGCTGACATAAAAGATAGGTAGCGCGACATGTAACGATAGCATCCAGACAACTAAGCATGGCAATGGTAGTAAAGGTATCCAAGGGTATGATCATCTTGCCTGGGATTCCACAAGGGAGAAGAACGGATCCATGAAATAGACGGAGCAACACAATTGAGCGAATCCTCACAACTCCGGAACGAAACCGAAGCTAACAAGAGAAGCAACCGGAAAGAAGCAAAACAACACAGTAAACACACAAGCATAAACATGGCATATGATGCACATCCAAGTATGATGCATGTCCGGTTTAGTTATGCATGGCATGGCAAAATGCACAAACAAAACTACAAATTAAGTGGAGCTCAATATGCAACGAGTTGCATATTGACGAAACACCACATTATAATTATTTAGTTGACTCTCGTTTATTTACAAGACAAGATTAAATGTTTGTTAGCATGGCAAGAGGTGAAGCATAAAAAACAACCTATCTAGGCAATTTAAATGAGGCCGGAAAATAACAACAACAATTCCGGAAAATCCCCATGAGCATGTTTAGTAATTATTAAAGCAACAACAATTAACATTATAATGTTGTTAAATGATGCAGATGACATGATCAAGTTTATGCAATTTTTAGTAAAAGGTTAACATGAAGAGATGTGAAGCAGTTGTCACCGTGGTGGAAGGAAAGGGTGCCACGGCAACGATCCGAAAATGATGCCACGCAACATATTAGTTCCGGTAACTCGGTGAGGGACCGGTGCAAAAGATGACGGGAGGCGTGTCAAGCAAGAAGAAAGTGGGGAGATCCCGTCACCGGGTTCCCACGGGTCGGTGACGAGGCAACCGAGGAGCAAGAAAAAAGGCGACACGGGCACGGTGCACACAAGGGAAACATTTCATACAACACGAGCAAACATCTCACGGGGTCATCGTCTTGGGGTTATACCTTCGAAACACTCGTTTCGGGGCGGTTCGAGAGCGTAGAGGAAGAAGTCGTTCACGGTCATCGGTAGGGGTACTCGTTCCGTAGTGGGAAGTAGTTTTTCCGTTCGGAGAGGTACTTGGCAAATCCTTCGTTTTCGGGCGACGGTAGTGGTACATGCCATAGAGGGAAGTAGTCGAACACGTTTCCGAAGAGGTACTCGCCGGCGGGGTACACGTTCGTAGAGGTACTTGCGGTCTCGGCGACGGTAGTTGTTCACGAGCTCATTTTTCCGTAGATGATCGGTTCGTCATGGTACTTGTCGCGGTTGGGGTACTTGTCGATCCATGAAGTAGTCGAACTTGACGGGTCGCCGAGTATCCGAATTTGGACACACTGGAAGGAACACTTGGCAAAAGAAACATATGCAGCACTTGGTGGAGGAAACTTGGCAGCAACTTGGCAGTCTTGGGGGCGCCGATGACCGGATCAGAGGCCGCTGGAGGGAGACACACGGGGAGACAGGGGCATGGCCTCGCTGGAGGAAGGAGATGGAGCAGAGGCCGCTGGACCTTGCGGCGGACGGCGGCAGCGACCCTTGGACGGCCGGGGCGCTGTCAGGAAGAGGCTCGCGGGGCGCTGGATCCGCAGGAGACGAAGGACGAGGCCAGCGAGCGGACGAACTGGGCGCGGCGGGGCTCGTCCTTGCGCGGGCGCACGGCGGCGCTGGAGAGGGGCCGCATGGGGGAAGGTGGTCGTGGCTCCCGGGGCCTGCGGGCGACCTGGCGACTGAGCAGGCCGGAGAGAAGCGCGTCCAGGCGGCGGGAAGATGGAGGACGGGCGCGGCGCGCTGGGGACGGAGGAAGGACGCAGACGGAGGGAGGCCAGAGGGCCGCGTCGGCTCGAGGGCGAAGGGCGCCGCTGCGGATCCTGGCCGGAGGGGCATGGCCTCCACGGGGACGGGCGCCCGGGGCCGTCGCGAGGAAGGGGATCGGGGGTTTCGGGCGACAGAGGAGAGATCGAGAGGGTTCGGCGGCGCGAGGGAACGAGTGAGGAGGGAGCGAGGGAAAGGAGCGAGCGGCTAGGGTTACGAGGCTAGGCGGCTGGGCCTGAGGGAGGCTGGGATGGCCTTGGGCCAGGAGGGAGGAGGAAATGGGCCGGAGAACTGGGCCTGGGAAGGCTGAGGGAGGCCGGAGGCCGGCTGGAGAGGGCCTGGCTGCGAGCTGGCTCTCTCTTAACTGATTTTTTTTAAAACAGAAAAGAAAGAAGAAGAAAAGGGAAGAAAAGAAAAAGTTAGGGAAGAGATTTAATCACGGAGTTAAATCTCTGGACTCACACAAAATGTAAGGAATTTAAAGAATTTGTTGGAAGACTTTTGGAAGATAAAAATTCAAACGAATTTGAATAAATGTCAAACTATTTGAATTTAGAAATCCCTTTAGATGAAATCCAAATGGGTTGGAATTTCAAGAGATGGCCCTACACATTAGATGTGATTTATGGGAAGATTTCGAACATTTGTAGAAAAAGTAAAATTGCAACACAATTTTACAAAAGGCCTCAAAGGAAGAAATGAAGTTGAATTGGATAAAAGAAAATTGAAGAATGGTGCAATTGTGTTATAGGTGATTCCAAGGAATGGAATATTTATTAATATAGCTCCCTAATATCGGGAGGATATGTTTTAAAGAGAAGACACTTCCCTCGATTTAAATGGACCGAAGGTCCACACGATTTATTTAAGTTGAGATGCAAAAGAAAATGACATGATGGCATGATGACATGATGCAATGCAAAAATAAATAAAGCAAGCACAAAAGAAACACACGGGAGAACCCGGAACATCTGGAATCTTCTGGAATCTTCTGGGACGTCGGTCTTCGGGCGTCACAGACATGGCCTCGGAACACGGAAGACCGAAAGGTCGAACATGAGTCATATAGAAGATACGATCAACATGAAGATGTTCACCGTTGATGACTAGTCCGTCTCACGTGATGACCGGACACGGCCCAGTCGATTCGGATCATGTATCACTTAGATGACTAGAGAGATGTCTATCTGAGTGGGAGTTCATTAGATGAACTTAATTGTCATGAACAATAGTCTAAGTTGTCTTCGCAAATTATGTTGTAGACCAATAACTGCGTTGCAGCTCCCTGTTTAATACGATCCTATAGAAAGACTAAGTTGAAAGATATTGTAAGCAATGATGCGGACTGGGTCCGTAGTCCGAGGAGTGTCCTCACTGTTGCACAGGAAGCTTACGTCTTTGATGCACCGCTCGATGTGCAAATCCCTACAACGTTGTCTGTGGATGTTGTGAACACCTGACAGACACGTCCTGATGACTACTTGATAGTTTAGTGCACCATATTTTACGGCTTAGAATCGGGATTCCAATGACGGTTTGAACGTCATAGAACATATCAGATGTTCTGAGAGCTGAAATTGGGATTTCAGGCTCATGCCCGTGTTGAGAGGTATGAGACCTCTGACAAGTTCTTTTGCCAAAAAGATGGAGGAGAATAGCTCAACTAGTGAGCATGTGCTCAGAATGTCTGGGTGCTAAAATCACTTGAACCAAGTGGGAGTTAATCTTCCAAATGAGATAGTGATTGATGGAATTCTCTAGACACTATCACCAAGCTACTAGAACTTCGTGATGAACTATGACATGCAAAGGATGGAGATGATCCCGGAGCTATTAGCGGTTCTTAAGACCGCAAAAGTAGAAATCAAGAAGGAGCATCAAGTGTTGATGGTTTAACAAGACTACTGGTTTCAAAAGGGCAAGGGCAAGAAGGGAAACTTCATGAATGGCAAACCAGTTGTCGCACTAATGAAGGAACCCAAGGTTGAACCCAAACCTTGAGACTAAGTGCTTCTACTGTAAGGGGAAAGTCATATGGTAGCGGAACTACCCCAAATACATGGTAGATAAGAAAGCTGGCAACTTCAACCAAGTATGTTTGATATACGTGTTATTGATGTGTACCTTACTAGTACTCCTTGTAGTATCTGGGTATTGGATACCGGTTCAGTTGCTATTATTAGTGACTTGAAGCAAAAGCTACGGACTGAACGGAGACTAGGTAAGGGTGAGATGACGATGTATGTTGGAAGTGTTTCCAAGGTTGATACGATCACCATCGCACGCTCCCTCTACGTTCGGGATTAGTGTTGAACCTAGATAAATGTTATCAGGTGTCTACGTTGAGCATGAATATGATTAGATCATGTTCATTGCAATACGGTTATTCATTTAAGTTAGAGAATAATGGTTATTCTGTTTACATGAATAATACCTTTATGGTCATGCACCCAATGGTTTATTGAATCTCGATCATAGTAATACACATGATAATAATATTAACGCCAAAAGATGTAGAGTTAATAATGATAGTACCACTTTCTAGTGGCACTGCCGCTTAGGTCATTTTGGCATAAAATGCGTGAAGAAACTCCATGCTGATGGATGTTTGGAGTCACTTGATTTTGAATCACTTGACATATGGGAGCCATGCTTCATGGGCAGGATGACTAAGATCCCGTGTTCAGGTACAATGAAACAGGAAAGTGACTTGTTGGAAATCATACATGCTGATGTGTGTGATCCAATGAGAATTAAGGCGTGTGGTGGATATCGTTATTTTCTCATCTTCACTGACGATTTGAGTAGATATGGGTATATTTACTTAATGAAGCAAAAGTCTGAAACGTTTGAAAAGTTCAAGCAATTTCAGAGTGAAGTTAACAATCATCATAACAAAAAGATCATGTTCCTACGATCTGATCAAGGGGAGATTTTCTGAATTATGAGTTTGGCAATCACTTAAGACATTGTGGAAATGTTTCACAGTTGAAGCCACCTAGAACACCACAGCGTAATGGTGTGTCCAGATGTCGTAATTGAACCTTATGAGATATGGTGCGATCTATGATGTCTCTTACCGATCTACCGCTATTATTTTGAGGTTATGCATTGGAGACAGCTGCATTCACTTTAGATAGGGCACCATCTAAGTCCGTTGAAACAACACCGTATGAACTCTGGTTTAGCAAGAAACCAAAGTTGTCGTTTCTTAATGTTTGGGGTTGCGATGCTTATGGCTTCAGCCGGAAAAAGCTCGAACCCAAAGCGAAAAGATACATCTTCATGGGATACCCAAAGGTAACAGTTGGGTATACCTTCTATCTCAGATCCAAGGACAAAAATGTTTGTCGCTAAGAACGGGTCCTTTCTCGAGAAGGAGTTTCTCTCGAAAGAATTGAGTGGGAGGAAGATGGAACTTGATGAGGTTGTCGAACCCTCACTTCAACCGGAAAGTAGTGCAACACAGAAAGATGTTTCTGTGGAACCTACGACTGTTGAAGAGGAAACTAATGATAGTGATCATGAAGCTTCGGATCAAGTTGCTAATCGAACCTCGTGGGTCGACAAGGATATGTACTACTCCTGAGTGGTACGGTGATCCTGTCTTAGAAGTCATGTTGTTGGACAACAATGAACCTACGAACTATGGAGAAGCGATGGTGGGCCCGTATTCGGACAAATGGTAAGAAGCCGAGAAATCCGAGATAGGATCCATGTATCAAAGCAAAGTATGGACTTTGGTGGACTTGCCCGATGATTGGCAAGCCATTGAGATAAATGGATCTTTAAGAAGAAGACGGACGTGGACGATAATGTCACTGTCTATGAAGCTCGACTTGTGGCAAAGAGTTTTTCACAAGTTCAAGGAGTTGACTACGATGAGATTTTCTAACCCGTAGCGATGCTTAAGTCCGTCGGAATCATGTTAGCATTAGCTGCATTTATGAAATCTGGCAGATGGATGACAAAACAAGTTTCCTTGCCAGTTTTCGTAAGGAAAGTTTGTATGTGATACAATCAGAAAGGTTTTGTCGATCCTAAGGATGCTAAAAGGTATGCTAGCTCTAGCGATCCTTCCATGGACTGGAGCAAGCATCTTGGTGTCGGAATATGCGCTTTGATGGAGTGATCAAAGTTTTTGGGTATACAAAGTTTAATAGAAACTTGTATTTACAATAAAGTGAGTGGGAGCACTACAACATTTCTGATAAGTATATTTGAATGACATATTGTTGATCCGAAATGATGTAGAATTTCTGGAAAGCGTAAAGGGTTGTTTGAAAGGAGTTTTTCAAAGGAAGACCTGGATAAAGCTGCTTATATAATTGGGCATCAAGATCTATAGAGATAGATCAAGACGCCTAATGGAACTTTCAAAAGAACACACACCTTTGACATGATTTTGAAGGAGTTCAAAATAGATCAGTCAAAGAAGGAGTTCTTACCTGAGTTGTAAGGTGTGAAGTTGAGTAAGACTCAAAGCTTGACCGCGGCAGAAGGAAGAGGAAGGACGAAGGTCGTCCCCTATGCTTTTGTCATAGGCTCTATACGATATGCCATGCTGAGTACCGCGCCTGATGTGTGCCTTACCACATGTCTGACAAGAGGGTACAAAAGGTGATCCAGGAGTAGATCACCAGATAGCGGTCAAAATTATCCTTAGAGGAATAAGGAAATGTTTCTCGGTTATGGAGGTGATAAAGAGTTCGATGTAAAGAGTTACGTCGATGCAAGCTTAACACCTATCCGGATAACTCTGAGTAGAGACACCGGATACGTATAATGGAGCAATAGTTTGGAATAGCTCCAAGTGGAACGTGGTAGCCACATCTACGATATGACATAAAGTTTTGCGAAGTACATAGGGATCTGAATGTTGCAGACCCGTTGACTACAACCTCTCTCACAAGCGTAACATGATCAAACCCAGAACTCATTGAGTGTTAATCACATATTGATGTGAACTAGATTACTGACTCTAGTAAACTCTTTGGATGTTGGTCACATGGCGATGTGACCTGTGAGTCTTAATCACATGGCGATGTGAACTAGATTATTGACTCTAGTGCAAGTGGGAGACTGTTGGAAATATGCCCTAGAGGCAATAATAAATTGGTTATTATTATATTTCCTTGTTCATGATAATAGTTTATTATCCATGCTAGAATTGTATTGATAGGAAACTCAGATACATGTGTGGATACATAGACAAACACCATGTCCCTAGTGAGCCTCTAGATGACTAGCTCGTTGATCAATAGATGGTTACGGTTTCCTGACCATGGACATTGGATGTCGTTGATAACGGGATCACATCATTAGAAGAATGATGTGATGGACAACAGCCAATCCTAAGCCTAGCACAGATCGTGTAGTTCGTATGCGAAAGCTTTTCTATATGTCAACTATCTTTTCCTTAGACCATGAGATTGTGCAACTCCCGGATACCGTAGGAATGCTTTGGGTGTACCAAACGTCACAACGTAACTGGGTGGCTATAAAGGTGCACTACAGGTATCTCCGAAAGTGTCTGTTGGGTTGGCACGAATCGAGACTGGGATTTGTCACTCCGTGTGACGGAGAGGTATCTCTGGGCCCACTCGGTAGGACATCATCATAATGTGCACAATATGTGATCAAGGAGTCGATCACGGGATGATGTGTTACGGAACGAGTAAAGAGACTTGCCGGTAACGAGATTGAGCAAGGTATCGGTATACCGAATATCGAATCTCGGGCAAGTGCTATACCGATAGACAAAGGGAATCGTATACGGGATTGATTGAATCCTTGATATTGTGGTTCATCCGATGAGATCATCGTGGAACATGTGGGAGCCAACATGGGTATCCAGATCCCGCTGTTGGTTATTGGCCGGAGAGTTGTCTCGGTCATGTCTACATGGTTCCCGAACCCGTAGGGTCTACACACTTAAGGTTCGATGACGCTAGGGTTATAGGGAAAGTATGTACGTGGTTACCGAATGTTGTTCGGAGTCCCGGATGAGATCCCGGACATCACGAGGAGTTCCGGAATGGTCCGGAGGTAAAGATTCATATATGGGAAGTCCTGTTTTGGTCACTGGAAAAGTTTCGGGCGCTATCGGTAGCGTACTGGGACCACCGGGAGAGTCCCGGGGGTCCACCGGGTGGGGCCACCAGCCCCAGAGGGCTACGTGGGCCAGGTATGGGTGGGGACCAGCCCCAGGTGGGCTGGTGCGCCCCCCCCCCCACCATGGCCCAAGGCGCCTCCAAGAGGGGAGGGGGGCAAACCCTAGGGCAGATGGGCCCTATGGCCCAATCTGGTGCGCCCCCCTCTCCCTCTCCCCCTCTGGCCGCCACCCTCAGATGGGATCTGAGGTGGCCGCACCCCTAGGGGTGGGAAACCCTAGAGGGGGCGCATCCCCTCCCTTCCCCCTATATATATGAGAGTTTTGGGGCTGCCCACAACACGTTTTTGACCTCTGTCGCTTGGCGCAGCCCTACCTCTCTCCCTCCTCGTCTCTCGCAATGCTTGGCGAAGCCCTGCTGGAGTCCTGTGCTCCTCCACCACCACCACTCCATCGTGCTGTTGTTGGATGGAGTCTTCCCCAACCTCTCCCTCTCTCCTTGCTGGATCAAGGCGTGGGAGACGTCATCGGGCTGCACGTGTGTTGAACACGGAGGCGCCGTTGTTCGGCGCTTAGATCGGAATCAACCGCGATCTGAATCGCAGCGAGTACGACTCCTTCATCCGCGTTCTTGCAACGCTTCCGCATCGCGATCTACAAGGGTATGTAGATGCACTCCCCTCTCCCTCGTTGCTAGATTACTCCATAGATAGATCTTGGTGATGCGTAGGAAAATTTTTGATTTTTTGCTACGATCCCCAACAACAGTTTTGCGTAAAGCCAATTTTTCCCTACTTCAAAGGAATAAATACTAATTTAACTATCATGGTAGTTTAAACATCGTCGAGAAGATAGACATCCTCTCAACCCCAATTAAAGTTCATCATTAATCCCAACAAAATTAATTAAGTAACATGATGAGATGCACATGATATTCAAGTACTAGATACTCAAGACGTCTATAACCGGGGACACGGCTAATCATGATCAATTTTTTCACTCTGCAGAGGTTTGTGCACTTTTCCCCACAAGACCCGATCTCCTCCGTTTGATTTCTCGCACTGCATGATGTTTGAGAAACGATGACCGAGACACAGTCTTTCAGAAGCACTAGCACCTACAACCGAGTGAAATGTACCAACCTACATCCCCTACATCTGCTAGTCCACCACTGTAGATGTTCGCACAACTTACTCATACTATGCTAGAGCCCATAATAGCATTGTGGCTGCACACAGAAGTTTTTAGTATGAATAATCTCATGATCCCTTTGAGCCTGGGTGGCGGTCCAAAAGAAAAACAGGCAATCCCTGGAATACCCAGATGCCTCAATCCACCCAGATGTGTATTAATGTTGCCACCTTAAGTTGAACCATTAATTAACAAACTCACATCTGTCATGGATACACTCACCCAATCCACGTCTACGAGCATAGCATGGGCTAACAGCAAACGTAGAAGTAACTCCCAAAGGTTTGAATGTAATGCAGGTAATAGGTACTACCTCAATCTACTTCCCAGTCCCACAAGTTAATTAATCCTACTCATGCAATGTGTGAGGGTTTAGACTAATGCAATGAAAACTGGGTAAATGGAAAGTATGATCAAAGTGTTACTTGCCTTGCTGATGATCCGCAAAACCTAGAGATTCAAAGTAGCAAGCGATGCACTCCAGGTACTCTATCGCAAACAAACAAGCACACAATAAGTACTTAACTAATGCACGGGTAAATCTCAAATAAAAGATCTAACCAGAAAGTTCAACTTAAGAACTCCGGTTTGCAAAAGAAACGACAAAAGAAGAAACAACGAAAGACGAACGGCGAAAAAGAAACAACTACCGAACCAATCTGGATCTAAGTCCAAATTTAACAGAGGCAAACGCTTGAGCGACTAGGTTAAATGGAAAGAGAATTTCGATACGAAACTCCAGGCGCTTGAATCACCTGATTCCGATAAACGAGCGAAAAGTTAAACTAAAACGAAGATCGGTTCAAAGATCGCGATCAGAAAATAACTGCAAAAAAAGAAACTAAAACAGCTTAACGAACGGACGTTCGTCAGCTGAGACTAAATGGTGAATTCATTCGTTAGAACGAACGAACGGGTGAACGTTTACTACTTAACTAAACCAAAAAAAACAGAAAACCGATCTAATAAAACCGATCTAATAAAACCGATCTAATAAAAACAACGGCTAGGGGTTCTAAAAAAACTAACGGTTTTCTGGAGAAAACCGGCGACGGCTACCTCGAGAACTGCCGGCGGCGGCGGCTGGCGTCGCGGCGGCGGGCGAGGGCGGCGGCTGCGGGGTTGGCGGCGGGCAGCAGCGGCAAGGGCGGCGGCTAGCGGCGGCGAGGGCGGTGGCTGGCGGCGGCGTGCTGGCGTCGCGGCGGCGGGGTTGGCGTCGCGGCGGCAGGGCGGCTTACGGCGAGGGGCGAGGTGCGGCGGCGGTGGTTGGGGGTGGCTAGCTTTATATAGGAGGGGGGTGGCTAGCTTGGGGAGGGGGCAAACCATGGCGGTCGGCAGCGGTGTCCGAGTCGGCCACGGCGGGCGATGCGGGGAAGGCGGCGACGGGGCGATGGGCCGGTTCGGCTGGGCCTCGGCCCAGTCGGGTCGATCCCCTATTTTTTTTAACAATTACGCCGGCGCTAATAACTCTAGAAAAAAATTAAAATCTAGAAATTTCCAAAACAAATTTTCACCGTCTAAATAAAATATTTAGAACAAGATGAATATTTTCTTGGCACTAAAATGCATTTTTGAAAACATGCAATTTTTTCTAATTCAAATAAAATCCAAATAAACTCCAAATAAAATTTGTTTGATCTTTTTATTAAATCTTCCGTATTTCTTTATTTTTGGGAGAGTCGTTTTACTCCCTCTCTCATATATTTATGATAGAAATACTTGAAGAAAAATAAATAAAATCAAACGATCCTATTTTCAAAATTTAAGAAACCTCAAATATGAAAATTTAGAAATCCCCAACTCTCTCATATATTTAAGCATTTCATTTTCCTACAAAGCAGAATTTGCTCATGATGAGGTTGCAAACAATTATTATGTGGTGCATCAGTTGCTATTAAAGAGGAGAAGTAAGATACTTTAGTGGGGATTGGGTGCATATCACTCTCTAATAACAGTAAAGCTAGATGGTCTATGTTCGCCATATGCTCCATGGCTTGCACTTGGAAATAGAAATAATTGTTGTCTAATGATTTGCTTCTTGGTGTCACTGTGATGATGATTTTTTTTTTTGCCAGTTAGATGCGATACTTTGCGTGGTTTGTCGGTTATTGTTCATGTTTATTCATGTTTACTATTATGGTTTATTGTTCGGGACTGTTAATGGTTTATTTGGGTTTCTGTTCCGGTTTATTATTTTCGCTTTTCCGGTATATTTGAGTTTGATGATCCTATTTATTCATATTTCGGTTCCAGTTTGACACTTTAGGTATTATTTCCAGTTTATATTGGATACAATCTTTGGTTTACATTTTTGGTTTATTGTTCTGATATTGTTCACCCCGGGGTAGGGGCTTGTTTATAAATAAGTATTGTTCACACCTAATTATTGTTTACACATAATCACTGTCATATCTAATTACTGTACAGATGTTCATACGGCACATAGTCATGGTTCATCCCTGATTACTATTTATATGTGCCTCGTATTTACCAAAACTATTCACACAGTTTATTGTTCTGGGTTGCAATTCAAGTATTGTTCAAGTTCACCGTTTGAGTGGGTTAACGTTTTCGGTTATTCAAGTATTTTTTTTTCTGTTCCATTGGTTCTACTGTTTCAGGTTATTCGGGATTGTTGTTTCAGTTTGTTTGGTCTATTTATTTTGGTTAGCAGTTCTGCGCGTATTTGGGTACTGTTCCGATTTTGTCCCGATAATTGTTGGTGCACGTTCACTACTGCCGTTGTGTAAAAATTGACAGTAATCGACCAAGAACTTATTTTGTCCACAGATCACTGTTGATGCAAAATACACTAATCCGGTTTATTTTTTGTGTGCCTCGGCAGCACCGTCATCGAAAAGGAGCCGGAGACAACCGAGGTGGCTCTGCATCGGTATGCCTATGCAAACAAATGATACGCAAAAAATGCTAAATCTTAACCCTCCATATAAGGATGCAAGGGTGGTGGAGGGGGAAAAGAAATGATGTTTTTAAAAAATCTCAGTTTTTTCTCTACTACGGGGTTATTTTTTCCTCCAAAACATAGTTCATAACCAGCCATTGTTCACCTAAAAAATACTGTTCAAAACTAGACACTGTTCGCACTTGCTATTCACATTAGCCAAATTGAACAGTAGTAGCAAGTAAAAAAAGTCACAAAAATCAGGATATGAGAAAGCTTCCCGCTTTAGTATATATAATGATTTAGTGCGCGGATCAACTCGTCTGGGCGTTCGGCTAGATATCTGCGTCCCGATGCCGCTGCGTCCAGGACGTCGCTCTCACCAAGTCTGCCACTTTATGAAGTGAGAGTCTGATGTACTGGCCCATGTGGCCCATCGTGTTCTAGCCGATTTGCCCAACCACAGTTGAGTTATGAAGCTATGCTTTCCTTCGAAAAAAAAGTAAGGCAGGACGATTTCATATACCACCCAACAACTAGTAATCATACGAAACAAATTTAATAATGAAAATTAAATTACATAGAACAATATCTTATTTTCTACTCTCTGTAATATAAGAGCATTTTTAACGAAAATGCACTTTGGTGCACGAGCACCATGTAGCTCGATATCCTGAGGGCTTAGTTCCCTCGTGATATGTATCTCCTGTGTATTCCAAGCCTGTAGACGGTCAATTAATTCCCGAAAGTACTGTATTTTTTGATATGTGCTGTCGGTCGTGGCCCAGCCCATTCATTGTCGTTTCTGTTTGTTTGGTACGATTGCAGCAGTGGGCATGTATCAAAACATGTGTTAACTTAGTACTGATTAACAATCAGCGTATTAGGTCATGCGTAATTAGGATTTAGCACTAAATATCATTGCAAAGTGACCAAAAAAGTTCTCGTGTCCATCACCAAAAAACAGGATTGCAGAATTAAGAAGGTTGTACATTTTTTGCAGCAGGAACAAGATTGTACTATGACCCACCAAAAAAACAAGATTGTATTGGATTACAAAATCTTTACCTAATAATAAAGCCTGTATCGCTTCTGTCCACCCACCCGTCGGGGAACTTTTGCAAAAAAGCACTTCTTCTTTTCAAAAATGAACCCGCACTCCCAATGTAAGTGTATATCTGGGGAAAACGATTCGGTAAAGAAAAACTTTCGCGTCTCCTCTGTTTCTTCGTATGCAGACGGGCAGTGAGGCCGCCGCAGTGGACGAGGTGGCGGAACAGGGGCCCCGTATTGGAAATATGCCCTAAAGGCAATAATAAAAGGATTATTATTATATTTCCTTGTTCATGATAATTGTCTGTTATTCATGCTTGAATTGTATTGTGCGGAAACAGCGATACATGTGTGAATACATAGACCACAACGTGTCCCTGGTAAGCCTCTAGTTACTAGCTCGTTGATCAACAAATGGTCACGGTTTCCTGACCATGGACATTGGATGTCATTGATAACGGGATCACATCATTAGGAGAATCATGTGATGGACAAGACCCAATCCTAAGCCTAGCACGAGATCGTGTAGTTCGTAATGCTTAAGCTTTTCTAGTGTCAAGTATCTGTTCCCTAGACCATGAGATTGTGCAACTCCCGGATACCGTAGGAATACTTTGGGTGTGCCAAACGTCACAACGTAACTGGCTGGCTATAAAGGTACGCAACGGGTATCCCCGAAAGTGTCTGTTGGGTTGGCACGAACCGAGACTGGGATTTGTCACTCCGTATGACGGAGAGGTATCTCTGGGCCCACTCGGTAAGACATCATCATAATGAGCTCAATGTGACTAAGGAGTTAGTCACGGGATGGTGGATTACGAAATGAGTAAAGAGACTTGCCATGACGAGATTGAACAAGGTATCGGTATACCGACGATCGAATCTCGGACAAGTACCGTACTGATAGACAAAGGGGATAACATACGGGATTAAGTGAATCCTTGACATCGTGGTTCATCCGATGAGATCATCGAGGAACACGTGGGAACCAACATGGGTATCCAGATCCCGCTGTTGGTTATTGACCGGAGAGTCGTCTCGGTCATGTCTGCGTGTCTCCCGAACCCGTAGGGTCTACACACTTAAAGTTCGGTGACGCTAGGGTTGTAGAGATATATGCACACGGTAACCCGAATGTTGTTCGGAGTCCCGGATGAGATCTACGACGTCACGAGGAGTTCCGGAATGGTCCGGAGGTAAAGAATGATATATATGAAGTCCAGTTTCGGCCATCGAGAGAGTTCCTCGGGTCACCGGTAGTGTACCGGGACCACCGGAAGGGTCCCGGGGGTCCACCAGGTGGGGCCACCCATCCCGGAGGGCCCCGTGGGCCGTAGGGGGAGGGGGACCAGCCCTTAGTGGGCTGGCGCACCCCCCATGGGCCTCCCCCCATGCGCCTAGGGCTGAAACCCTAGGGGTGGGGGGGCCCCTAGGCTTGGGGGGCAAGCCACCCCCCTGGCCGGCGCCCCCCCTAGGAGATCCCATCTCCTAGGGCCGGCGCCCCCCCTGGCCCCCTATATATAGTGGGGGAGAGAGGGCAGCCGCACCTCAGCCCCTG
>LR738714.1:136742943-136768922 GCA_902687465.1 Secale cereale
CAAAAACAGCCGAAAACAGAAACTGGCACTGGGGTGCACTGAGTTAATAGGTTAGTCCAAATATGATCAAAAGTGTATGGAAGTGTATAAATATCATAGCAATATCACCCAAAAGAGGCATGGAGCAAGCAGAAATTATAGATACGTTTTGGACGTATCAACATCCCCAAGCTTAATTCCTGCTCGTCCTCGAGTAGGTAAATGATAACAAGAATAATTTCTGTGGTGACATGCTATTAACCATATAGGACTTTTTCATAGTCATATGACAAAAGCTTACTGAGACAATGAATCTATAGTAATTAAGTTGCCTCATGAGAAAATCACAAAGAACTGAAAGTTTTACCATATGATATTGAAACATCAAATAGATTTGTAATGAACATGATGTGCAAATATGATAAAGTGATATCTAGCTTGCCCCCTTTAGTGAAGCAAAACATAAATGCAGGGGCACCTCCAAGGTTTAAGTGATGACTAGATACAATGATTTCAAAATAAATGATATCACAATCATGCAAAAGACAATGCTACTTTGGGACAATGCACATTACACTCAGAATGACAATCATGCTCTCAGTAGTTGGTGCTTTTAAAAGAAGGTGGAGACTCTCAAACCGTGGCTTTTGTTGGCAAGGTTGAAAACCCGTAGTCAGAAACAAAGACAAAACATGTACCAGAGCTCTTGGTTTTAAAACAGAGGTAATAATTTTTTTAGATCATGCATGTTTCGTCAACGAATGCTAGCAGACAACTCAATCACTTCTTGAGATGGACAAGTTTCGAGGAACGGCTCCCGAATGAGGACGATCACATCCTCTTAATCTCCTTTGTTTATCACTGCCAAAGTTTTCTGATTTCTCATGAACAAAGCGTGAAGGAGGGTTTGTTTGTTATATTATCTTTTTGAGCCGGGCGCACTCAATGCCAGTTCCTCCTCGTATTATGGGTTTGCACATTATACATGCAATCCCGGGGTGAAGCTTGTCCAACTTAAAAAGGTCATGAATTAACCACTACTTCCTCATGAACTTACAACAGAGGCACAAAAAAAGAATGCTTTTTCTTTGAATAATTTCGAGATGGCACATGCAAGTCTCCGTTAGGAATGGCAGGTAAATACCATGTAGGAAGGTATGGTGGACTCATATGGCATAACTGGATTAAAGGATGTGGATGCACAAACAGTCAGTCCGCTTAGTACAGGCGAAGGTTAGAAAAAAACTGGGAGCGACCAACTAAGAGAGCAATGACGGTCATAATCATGCAGAGCGACAAAGCAACATTGAATCAGGCATGGTAGTTATATCCACTGTTCAAGAAATCTTCTGATTCAGCGATTTATCGTCCGATTTATCGCTACTCTTGAGGCGACAGATAAGATTATGCCTTATCTTCATCATTTATCATTTGAGCCGAT
The DNA here is from genome assembly GCA_902687465.1 of Secale cereale. Taxonomy (NCBI): domain Eukaryota; kingdom Viridiplantae; phylum Streptophyta; class Magnoliopsida; order Poales; family Poaceae; genus Secale; species Secale cereale. The sequence continues at coordinate 136,744,364 of LR738714.1, forward strand.
TTATCGCTATGACAAGCGATTTATCGGGAATCTACCGATAAACCGGTCCTATTCGTAGCACTATGTTTGCAAGAACTATGTTTATTTGTATTTTGTGGACCTTTTTATGCAATATGTAATGTTTTTTCTATTTTGTTTGTCATTATATCAGGATTCAAAGGCTAGGATTCAAGGTAACACTTCTGTCCAATTTTGTTTGGGTGTTGAATATAGCATATTTTAGTGTTGGGAACCAGAGATTTGGAAAAAATGACTGATTAATAGTCGACCGATAAAATCGATTAATCGGCCGATTTCAGATTAATCTCTAATCCCCAGCTGACCGAGACGATAACGATAAGCGATATCCCCAACATTGGTTATATCGCTACTCAGAAACAAAAGATCATCAAGGCTTGACAGACTTTCTTTACAGTCTTAAATATGCGTGAGCATACGCCAAGTCAATCAAAATAAATTCTCGAAGGAAGATATTACTAAATCATACCACATCATAGGCAAACAAATCATGTTGGTATTCCAATAACACATTGGGAACCCCCCAGCTATTTGAGACTAACCATAAGAAAACATGAACTACTAAGCGCCATCATGCACGTAGCATCTTTATCATAGACATATCAACCAATGCAACGGAAGCAAACTCTCTTAATAAGGTGAGCATGGTAATTAAAGAGAGTTCAAGCAACCAACTAAACAAAAGCTCTTTGAAAAGATAAGCATGAAAGCTAAGAGCTGAACATGATAGTAGCTATTAAAAGACAAAGAACACACACAGCAAGGATAGACATGAAAATTCTATGTTATGTTCTAGGTAGAAGTGGAGCGTGTTTCTCTCCCACATAAAGAAAGCTGAGTTCCGACTCGTTATGAAAAACTAAAGAAAACTAAAAGCAAGACGCTCCAAGCATAGCACATAACACATGAAGTGATTAAAATATAGTGGAACGAAAGATGAACTGATAATGTTGATGGAGAAGGGGATGCACGGGGGCATCCCCAAGCTTAGACCCTTGAGTCTCCTTGAATATTTCTTGGGGGTGCACGGGGGCATCCCCAAGCTTGAGCGCTTGACACTCCTGAATCTTTTTATCATCTTCCCTCGCACACTTGAAAACTCCCTTCATACATAACTCATCATAATCTGATTAGCGAGGTTAGTACCCATAATAAAATAATTGTTCCTTGCTGGAAATAAAGATATTCTTAAAGGTGTACTGTTTCTCAAGATTGCCAAAAGGATTTTGCAAAGAAAAAGCAAGCTCAAGGTTTGCAAAATGAAGGAAAGGCAAAACAGGACAGAATCTGTAAAAAACAGAACAGCAGGTAGTAAATGATTTTTTCGGGGCACTTCTGCAACTCTAATAAAAAAACTCAGAACAGACGCACGAAAGACAATTGTATAGAGCACGCTGTCGAAAAATTTCAGACCAAAAAGATGATCTGGTGACTTTATACGAATTTTTCTATCCAAGGACAGAATCTGTTTCATGGACAGCACGTCACAACTTTTGAACTTTCTTGCAATCAAAGGCTACACTTGGCACAAAGTTGAAAAGTAAAGATACAATGATGATTCTACTGTAGTAACAACATCAAGACACAACAAAAGCAAAATAAAATTTTATTCATGTGGGCTGCTGTGGGGACCCCGACTTGGAAGTCGAGATCACCAAATGCATGTGTACAGTGATCCCAGAGATCAATGCTCACTGAACACACAGAAGCTGAAATAACCAGAGTCTTACATCCATACAAATAGTCTTACACGAATTAAGGCCATTATGGCCAAGTCTTACATAGATAGAGCCTCACGGGCTGAATAGGAAATAACTCAAATAGCGGAAGTCTTCGATAAACGGGTAGAACCCATGCCATCTGCCTTAACCCTACAGGCATTCTGACTGGGATAGCGTCCTAGTTCGCATGTTCGTCTCCAAAGAACTCTTCCTCATATTCCTGCTCTTCCATGCCTGGCCAATTAAATAACCAGTGGCAAGCCAATGAGTACTTTGAATGTACTCGCAAGCAACCCACGATGTGGTTCAAAGTAACAGTGCATAACAATGATCAATCTAGCAAGGCGAGAACAAATATGCTATCATCAAGTTTATGCATCAATAACCTCGCGTAACCTTGAAGACAGGTTACCGATATCAACATGAATATGATTCAACTCATCGAGTCAAGTCACCATCCTTGACTTGTCACACACATACCAACACTGATGAAGTAAAATTCTGGACATAGTTTAAGTAGCACCACCCAACTGTCCATGACCGTGGACACGGCTATTCGAATAGTTTTACACTCTGCAGAGGTTGTACACTTTACCCACAAGATCCGGGGAACTTCCGTGTCATCCACGACCCGCGGTACCTCAAGTACCCGGGGTAAGCACCCGGTCATTACCTTTCCTTAGACGACACTAACATAGAGTTCACTCGTTGGCACACGGCCCTCAGGTACAAACAATAGATCACGGGACTTGCCCTAATTTCAATATTCACGCGTACCCGAAGGGACCAACGGTGTGTCCGGTGCCCTGTGAAAACAGTCATGGTCGTCTATCCAAGCACGACCCTGTCCCGGGAAAGACCTCAAGTCTTCCCGTCACTAGTAATGCGGGCACCATGCTAGTATCGACCTAAGTAATCAATAAAGCCCCGTCCCATAAGGGGTAGTGTGGTTGCACATGTTTGGTTGGGACGGTAGTCACACATAAATCTAATCCATCATTCCACCATGCACATGATCTACCGGCACTTCACTTCTTTCTCAAGTGATGACCTAACACTTCATCACCCTCGGGCATTAGGGGCACCCGATGGGTTCATGCAAAGATTTCAACTACGAGGGTTCATATCACACATGCATCATATAAGCATCATGACCAACTATTTGCATGCCATCTAGCACATAGCAAGATCAACAATAAGGCATGCATCATGTGGTGGTTCATCTAGGTTACCATCGTAACCCTATCATCATGCATCGGAAACAAACGGGTTCCGAGAACAAGTGTATCATGGTCAAAGGGCTGCTTGCCTGGATTGGCTTGGTCTTCAAAGTCTTCAAATCCTTCTCCTTCTTCTTCCACAGCAACTTCGTCAAATACGGGATCTATACGTCGCATAATAACCACGGGAAAATAAGAATACAAACAATACAGAAAAATCAAAGTGCTCAGAAAAATGTCAACTCATTTTTGTAAAATACTAGAGGGATTTCTAAGATGGGGAAAAATCTTAGTTGGAGTTTTGGAGTTACAGAATAGGACATATTGATTTTTGAACAGGAGTTATACTGCTCAAATTTGAATTTAAATTTGAACAGTACAGAAAAGTCTCATGAATTTGAATGAAAGTGGTACCATTAAATAGGTTGGAATATTTCAAGATTTTAGGAGTTGGAAATATTTAATTTGGATCAATATTCTTTTCTGTAGAAATGTTTAAATCATTTACAGAAAAGAAAAAGAAAAAGGGGTCCTGTGAACTGGGCCAGAGAAGGCCACAGTGCACGGCCCAGACGGACTGGCCCAGCCGCACGGGAGCCAGCGCGCGCTCGTCAGGTTTTCAAACCTGACGGGCGGGGCCCGTGGGTCAGCGGCACAGAGGAGGGGGAGAGAGGTGGGGGGATGACAGGCGGGGCCCGCCTGTCATCTCTAACCCCATGGCCACGGCGGCGGCGAGCTCACCGGCGAGGATTCCAGCCACGGCGTCGGTAACGGAGGCCAGGGACGGACTCAGTGTTGAGTGGCGGTTGAAGTGGTGGTGGTGCGGCACGGCGGGGAGCCCTGGTTCACCGGCGGCGAGGTGGGACGGCGGAAGCTCGTCGGAGGGTGGTTGCTGTGGCCGTTTCCGACTGCGAATGAAGGGGGAAACAGAGGGGAAAGGATCAGTGAGGTGCGGCGGTTCCGAAACAGGTGGAAGGAGAGGCAGGGGAGGCCCGTACGTTGAGAACGCCGGCGACCCGACGCGGCGGAGCTCCGGTCGATCCCGAGCACTGGGACCTCCTGGGGTCGAGCTGGTGATGCAGGAGTGATGCTGGGGGGAGGAGGTGCTGCTGATGCTGTTGGAATGGCTCGGGAGGTCCTATTTATAGGGGCTCGACGGAGACCCGTGGTCCAGTGCGCCGGCGAGCTCCGGCTCGGGGCTACAGCGCACGGGAGGCCAAGGGAGTGAGTTTGGGGAGTTCCTGGACGAGCTCCACGTCCAGTAGAGGTGAGAGGAGGAGCGGGGGAGCGTCAGGGGCGCGCGCGCGTGTGAAGCAGAAGAATGGCCGAAGCGGGCGGCCGGTGCGCGTGCGACGACGTTCACTGGAGGGCGCAGGAGGAGGGGGGACAGCGCCGGGGAGGTCGCGGACGTCGAGGCGCCTCGACTGGTGCGAGGGGGAGGCTTGAGGTTGTCGGGGGAGCCCGATTGGCCGGAGCCAGCGTGCGGAGGGCACTGTTTGCGCGCTCCAGAGCATGCGTATTGCTGGCATCAGCGCGCTCTCGCCGGTTTGGTCCGATCCAGCGTGTCCAACAGTGTCCAGCACGTTGTAGGAGGAGTAAAGAAATGCCCTCAGGCCTTGGATGCCCTGGGGATGCAGAGAGAGAGGGAGAGGGCTGGTGAAATGGTGAAAGTTGGCTGTACAGCAAGGTAAAACAAGGGTTTCACCCTTCAATCATGGAGCTGAGGTGCTGGGGGAGTTACTGGAGGTAGCTGGTAACTCAATGAGCCTGTGGTAAGAAGTTGAGGCCATGGAGAAAAGTGAAAGTGGTCAAATTGGAGGTTTTAGCATTTCTGCAGAAGGTGGTTGATCAGTGTTTGATCAAGTAAATGAAGTCCGCTTGACATGGCACTTGAAAGGGTTGAAAGACATGAGAAAATAGGGTGCTTCACCAAATTTGGGCTCATTTGAAGAAACTAGCCAATGTAACTTTGGTGAACCCTAGAAATCAACAGAAAAAGTTTCATCTTGATTGAGTCAAGCTAATCATCTCCCCTTGATGCACCACTTGGTGTAGCATCATCATTTGGGGTATTGATCATGCCCACAAAGTTTGAAGCTCCAGATAAAAAGTTGGTAATGTAAAGTTGTTCAAATTTGCATTTGAACAGAAAGGGTTTTGAGGTGATCTGATCAAGTTGCTATATTCCAAATCTTGTGCCATTTGGTCTAGATGCCTTATTAGGTCATTCTAGCATGTGCACCAAGTTTGAGAGCATTTGGACAAGTTTGGCTATGTAAAGTTGCTCAAACTTCAAATATGGACAGAATGGTTATGAAGGGGTTTGAGGATGTTTTCTTGCTTCCCAAGGCATGGGACTTGGCAAGATCATCAAATATGTCATATATGACATGATAGAATTTCCCTGGAATTTTTGGGAAAAATTCCTTTGTAAATATTTCAAAAGCTTGAAATATCCAGAAAGGGTTTTACAGGGTTTAGCCCATTATTTTGAACATGACCAAGTGTTGAAACTCTTATATATGGACAATATATGTCCTATGAGTCTCTCTGAATTTTGGCAAATATCTTTGAAACAGTTAAATAATTTTCCCCTATTAAAGTCCATTTCTGGCCTTAAGAAAAAGCTTTTAAATAAAATAGGAAAATAACTTTTAAAATTATACCTTTGTGGTTTCTGGGAGTCCTATAACTACTAGGTCTCAAATAAACCTTTTGAAATAATTTTCTCACCCTAAATCAAGTACTTGCAGTGCAAATCTCAATTCAGGGGTTTTTGAAAAACTAAATTTATAAAATACTTTTTGGCCAAATTAATTTCGTAAGAAAATACTATACTGTTATATAACACTTGGCATGATCATTGGGCAGAAGTTTTGGATAAGGAGATGAAATCTACAAGAGATCATAGTTGACTTTAATGAGCACATGAAAAAGCAAATGAAGAAAACTCAATTCCAAATAAAAGCCAAATGATGCTAAAAAAATTGTTGGTCCAAATTTTCATGCTTCAAAGTTACAAATAACATGTTACAAAATGCAGGGTGTGACAGACCTACCCCCCTTACAAGAATCTCGTCCCCGAGATTCCTAAACTAGGGCTTAAAAGAGGTCGGGAAACTCGGATCTAAGATAGTCTTCTCGTTCCCAGGTTGCTTCTGCTTCGGTGTGGTTGCTCCACTGGACCTTGAAGTACTTGATGTTACGGCTCCGCGTACGTCGTTCTGCTTCGTCCAGAATACGAATGGGCTTCTCGCGGTAGGTCAAATCAGGCTACAGATCAATGGCTTGGTGATCCACATCCTTGTAGAGATTGGGCTTGTCTGGAACTTGGAGACATTTCCGGAGTTGTGACACATGGAACACATTGTGCACATCGGATAGCTTAGGTGGTAGTTCCAACTGATAAGCCACTTCTCCTCGTCGTGCAGTGATCTCAAAGGGTCCAATGAACCTTGGTGCGAGCTTCCCCTTAACATGGAAACGCTTGGTTCCCTTCAGAGGAGTTACCCGCAGGTACACATGGTCCCCGACATGGAAACTCATGTCTCGGCGTCGGGTGTCAGCATAACTCTTCTGCCTTGACTTGGCTGCCTTTAATCGCTCTCTGACTAGTTGGACTTGCTCTTCTGCTGCGCGGAGATTATCCGGTCCAAAGACTAGTCCTTCTCCAGTCTCTGACCAGTTGAGGGGTGTGCGACATCTGCGTCCGTACAACACCTCAAATGGTGCCATCTGAAGGCTAGACTGGTAACTGTTGTTATAGGAGAACTCGGCAAAAGGGAGACAGTCTTCCCACTTGGCTCCATATGCCGGGACACAAGCTCGGAGCATGTCTTCGAGAATCTGATTGACTCGCTCAGTTTGACCTCCGGTCTGTGGGTGGAAAGCTGTGCTGAAAGACAACTTGGTTCCCAAGGCTTCTTGGAACTTCTTCCAGAACCTTGAGGTGAACTGGGTTCCTCGATCTGACACAATCTCCTTGGGAACATCGTGAAGACTTACGATTCGGTCGATGTAGAGAGCTGCCAGCCGGTTGCCATCATAAGTGGTCTTGACAGGAATGAAATGAGCCACCTTGGTCAAATGATCGACTATGACCCAGATAGAGTCATGTCCTCTATTCGACTTTGGTAGTCTAGTGATGAAGTCCATTCCGACTTTATCCCACTTCCACTCAGGAACTTGGAGTGGTTGAAGCAATCCAGCAGGTCGCTGATATTCAGCCTTGACCCTTTGGCACACATCACACTTTGCAACATAGGTTGCAATCTCTCTCTTCATACCGTGCCACCAGAATCGTGCCTTCAAGTCTTGGTACATCTTGGTTCCTCCGGGGTGGATGGACTACAGAGTGTCGTGGGCTTCTTACAGAATCAGCGTCTTCAGCTCGGTGTTGTTTGGTACGCAGAGGCGACCTTTGTACCAAACAATCCCGTGCTCGTCTTCGGAGAATCCTGGGGCCTTGCCCAGCTTCATCTTCTTCTTGATGCCTTCAATGCTTGCGTGTCCATCTTGTGTCTTCTTGACGTCGTCCATCAGGGTCGGTCTGACTTCCAAATGATCCAGATATCCGGGGGTGACCAATTCCAAACTGAATTGTTCGATCTCCTTAAACAAGGCTGGCTGCCTTTTCTGAATAATGGCATTCAAAGAGCAAGCCTTCCTGCTTAAGGCATCGGCCACGACGTTAGCCTTCCCAGGGTGATACTGAACACTGAGGTCATAATCTTTGATGAGTTCCAACCATCTCCGCTGCCTCATGTTCAATTCCTTTTGGGTGAAAATGTACTTCAGACTTTTGTGGTCTGTGTAAATCTCACACCGTTTCCCTAGGAGGTAATGCCGCCATGTCTTCAAGGCATGAACTACTGCCGCTAGCTCAAGATCGTGAGTAGCGTAGTTCTCCTCATGGGGTCGTAGCTGCCTGGAGAGGTATGCTATGACGCGGCCTTCTTGCATCAGAACGCTTCCCAATCCGATTCGAGAGGCATCACAATATATCACGAACTCCTTGTGAATATCAGGTGTTGCCAGAACTGGGGCGGTGGTCAATCTCTTCTTGAGCTCTTGGAAGCTCTCTTCGCATTTTGGCGTCCACTCGAACTTCTTGTCCTTTTTGAGGAGCCGAGTCATTGGTCGTGCAATGCTAGAGAATCCTTCCACGAACTTGTGGTAATAGCCCGCTAATCCGAGGAAGCTTCTGACTTCCTTGACGGTCGTTGGAGATTGCCATTGGGTCACAGCTTCGATTTTTGCAGGATCAACAGATAATCCTTCCTCGGTCAAGACATGACCTAAGAATCCAACTTTATGCAGCCAGAACTCACACTTGCTGAATTTGGCATACAGTTGGTGCTCACGAAGCTTGTCTAGGACCATCCTCAGGTGCTGCTCATGCTCTTCCTCCGACTTCGAGAACACAAGAATGTCATCAATGAAGACAACAACGAACTTGTCCAAATATTCCATGAAGACTTTATTCATGAGATACATGAAGTAGGCTGGGGCATTGGTTAACCCAAAAGACATGACCGTGCACTCGTACAGGCCATATCTGGTTACGAATGCCGTCTTCGGAATATCTTGGGGTCTGATCTTCAGCTGGTAATACCCAGATCTGAGGTCGATCTTGGAGAATACCTTGGCTCCGCTGAGCTGATCAAACAGATCTTCGATCTTGGGAAATGGATACTTGTTCTTGATGGTGACTTCATTGATGGAACGATAGTCAATGCATAAGCGGATGGTACCGTCCCTCTTGGCCACAAACAGAACAGGAGATCCCCAAGGGGAGGCACTCGGGCGGATAAATTCCTTTTTTAGCTGCTCTTCTAGCTGCTTCTTCAACTCGGCTAATTCTTCCGTCCCCATTCTATAAGGCTTCTTATAGATGGGTCCTGCTCCGGGCACGAGCTCGATGATGAACTCAATGTCACGGTCAGGGGGCATTCCCGGTAGTTCATCCGGAAAGACATCAGGATACTCACATACCACCGGTACTTGATCTAGCCCAACTTCAGACAGACAGTTGACTTTGGCGGCTTGAGCGGAAGAGGAGTTGGGGGCAAACTTGACTTCGACTCCTTGGTCATTGGTCACAGTGACTGTCCGATTGGCACAGTCTAACAAGCCTTGGTGCTTACTGAGCCAATCCATCCCTAAGATCACATCCAAGCCTTGCGATCTCAGGATGATAAGGTCTGCTAGGAAGTCTACACCGTTAATGGTAATACCGACTCCTTTACAGCCTATCTTGGCTCTCATCTCGGCTCCAGGGGTTTGTACCACCATAGGGTTATTCAGGGGTGTAGGGGTCATGCCACTTTTTAATGCAAATCTTTGAGTGACAAATGAATGCGTTGCTCCAGAATCAAACAAGATAGTTGCAGGTGCTGAGTTGACAAGGAACGTACCCAGCACGACGTCCGGGTCTTCCTGGGCTTCTTCAGCAGTGACGTGATTCACACGCCCCTTCCCATGGTTCGGTGGATTGCGAGGAGCTGGGTTCCTTGGGTGGCATTCCACGGCCTTGTCCCTGGTTCTGCGCATTGGGGCGCGGGGCATCAGGCTTCTTGTTGGGGCACACCCTGGAGATGTGTCCGGGCTGACCACACCCAAAGCAAGTGACTTGGTTTGGAGTGTTGATCTTGTTGCCACCACTGGTATTGGGGTTGAAGGCTGGCCTGGGGTTGGCATACTGCTGAGGCTGAGGATTGGCACGAGGTGCAGGAGCTCTTGGCTGCTGATAGGCTGGCTTGGCCGGGGCTGACTGCCACGGACGAGGCTTCTGGTTGCTGGAACTTCCCTTACTGACCAACTTGCGCTTGCGAGTGTCTTCCAAAGCACGCCGCTTGTCTTCAAGCATAAGTGCCTTGTTTACCAGGTCAGGGAAAGATGGGCAGTCGCACACGACAAGCGAATATTGCAGAGTCTGATTAAGGCCTTCCATGAAGCGCTCCCTTTTGGCAGCATCAGTGCTGACATCTTCAGGGGCATACCTTGACAGAATACTGAACTTCTGCATGTACTCCTTGACAGTGCCACTTCCTTGCTTCAGGGCTCGGAACTCGCGCTTTTTGATAGCCATGATTCCGGAAGGAATGTGGGCCTTGCGGAATTCTGCCTTGAAGTTCACCCAAGTGATGTCTTGTTCAGCATGCATGACCTTGAATCCATCCCACCAAGCTCTAGCAGTTCCCCCGAGGCAGTGGGCTGCATAAGCCACCTTCTCGCGATCTTCGGTGCATCCGACTAGTTCCAGGATTTCCTCAATGGAACGGACCCAGTCATCTGCATCCAGGGGTTCAGCAGTCTCGATGAAGGTTGGCGGTGCATGCTTCTTGAACTCTGCCAACGTGGAACGTCCATTGCCATTCCCCGCCGGCTGGCGGTTGTTGGTGACAGCTTGAGCAATCAGCTGAAGAGCTGCAGCGTTGGCTTGGCGTTCCTCTCGGAAAGCTTGGAGAAGTTGAGCCATGTCCATGCTTGGAGGAGGTGGTGGTGGAGCTTGGTCGTTGGTTTGGTCGTGGCCTGCCTATGGCTGAGAGGATGCTCCGGCTTCGGGCTGCTGGGTAGAGGTACCAGTACGAGTTACAACAGGCATCCTGTTGGAGCGGTAAAAGGTCTCATGACTCGGAAGAGGGAAAGCAAGATAGATGGGTGCCTAGTAAGGGGGTGGGTGTGACACTAAATCAAATCATGCAAGGGCCGAGAGGCCAAAACACATCCATTAAAATCCAAATGGGTGATGCAGTCGTTTACACATTCCCGAAGGAAGATTACGACTTACATCCAGACACAACAAAAGCAAACACTAGATGGTTTCATATGAACCATACAAGGACTCGACTGCGCATAGGGGTTACACGACCTATCCTACCGTAGGGGTTACAACTGGCATATCCGAGTAGCGAATAATGCCTAAACGGCGGAATGCTCGGTCGCGTATTCCGGCTCTTCTGGGTCTTCCTCCTTGTCTTCATCTGTTTGGGCTCCCTTGTTACTTGAGGGAGTAGGGGAGTGGAGGAGTTGGATACGACGGTGCTTCGACGGTGGTGCAGGAAAAAGCTTGCGGTATTCCCTTGCTGTCATCCGGCGTCACCGAGGTGGTTCTTCACCCTTGAAAGATACATCCTCGGAGGGCCTTCCGCCTCGATATGCGATAGCGGATTGTCCAGAAGGTGCTCCTTCCTTCTTGATCCTGTTTGCCTTCTCTTGAGCTCAACGAAGAAGTGCCTTGGTCTTGTAAAGTTCTTCTCGAAGCTTCATTGATTCCGAGGCCAAGTCTTGGGCCAAGCTGTCGGCACATAGACTGAAGTAGGTCTGGAACCGAAGCGAGAGTCCTTCCTTCAGTGGAGGGGCTAGTGCGCTGCTGTCTTCGTCACCTTCCTTCCGGTAAGGTAAGAAGCGAGTTGCCATCTTGGCTGCCATCTCCGGAAGAAGCTCGCGGAGACGGGTTAGTGCCTTGAGTGCAGCAGCCTCAACAGCGAGTGGTAGTGTCGCCATCTGGGGTCCCTCGAAGAACCAACTTGTGGGAGGATCGTTTGCCTTCACGATCACTTCCACATGGTACTCCACGTCAGTATCGCTCACCCAATGCTCAAGGTAGGTGAGGATGGGTGCTCGGTGGAACTGACACTCCTGGAGGCTATCCTCGAGAAGTAGGGGAAACCCAGTGGTCAGGTGCTCTTCGGGAACAGCGGCCATCTACAAAGGTGGAATAGGAGGGGTTAATAAGCTGAGGAAATCTCAGGTTTAGAAAAGAAGAGAGGTTCAGAAGGTTTTTGAAAAGGGGTCTCAACTAACTAACGCCCATGCTAACTAAGGCTTCCTACAGTCAGGATGGCTCTGATACCAGCTCTGTGGGGACCCCGACTTGGAAGTCGAGATCACCAAATGCACGTGTACAGTGATCCCAGAGATCAATGCTCACTGAACACACAGAAGCTGAAATAACCAGAGTCATACATCCATACAAATAGTCTTACACGAATTAAGGCCATTATGGCCAAGTCTTACATAGATAGAGCCTCACGGGCTGAATAGGAAATAACTCAAATAGCGGAAGTCTTCGATAAACGGGTAGAACCCATGCCATCTGCCTTAACCCTACAGGCATTCTGACTGGGATAGCGTCCTAGTTCGCATGTTCGTCTCCAAAGAACTCTTCCTCATATTCCTGCTCTTCCATGCCTTGCCAATTAAATAACCAGTGGCAAGCCAATGAGTACTTTGAATGTACTCGCAAGCAACCCACGATGTGGTTCAAAGTAACAGTGCATAACAATGATCAATCTAGCAAGGCGAGAACAAATATGCTATCATCAAGTTTATGCATCAATAACCTCGCGTAACCTTGAAGACAGGTTACCGATATCAACATGAATATGATTCAACTCATCGAGTCAAGTCACCATACTTGACTTGTCACACACATACCAACATTGATGAAGTAAAATACTGGACATAGTTTAAGTAGCACCACCCAACTGTCCATGACCGTGGACACGGCTATTCGAATAGTTTTACACTCTGCGGAGGTTGTACACTTTACCCACAAGATCCGGGGAACTTCCGTGTCATCCACGACCCGCGGTACCTCAAGTACCCGGGGTAAGCACCCGGTCATTACCTTTCCTTAGACGACACTAACATAGAGTCCACTCGTTGGCACACGGCCCTCGGGTACAAACAATAGATCACGCGACTTGCCCTAATTTCAATGTTCACGCGTACCCGAAGGGACCAACGGTGTGTCCGGTGCCTTGTGAAAACAGTCATGGTCGTCTATCCAAGCACGACCCCGTCCCGGGAAAGACCTCAAGTCTTCCCGTCACTAGTAATGCGGGCACCATGCTAGTATCGACCTAAGTAATCAATAAAGCCCCGTCCCATAAGGGGTAGTGTGGTTGCACATGTTTGGTTGGGACGGTAGTCACACATAAATCTAATCCATCATTCCACCATGCACATGATCTACCGGCACATCACTTCTTTCTCAAGTGATGACCTAACACTTCATCACCCTCGGGCATTAGGGGCACCCGATGGGTTCATGCAAAGATTTCAACTACGAGGGTTCATATCACACATGCATCATATAAGCATCATGACCAACTATTTGCATGCCATCTAGCACATAGCAAGATCAACAATAAGGCATGCATCATGTGGTGGTTCATCTAGGTTACCGTCGTAACCCTATCATCATGCATTGGAAACAAACGGGTTCCGAGAACAAGTGTATCATGGTCAAAGGGCTGCTTGCCTGGATTGGCTTGGTCTTCAAAGTCTCCAAATCCTTCTCCTTCTTCTTCCACAGCAACTTCGTCAAATACGGGATCTATACGTCGCATAATAACCACGGGAAAATAAGAATACAAACAATACAGAAAAATCAAAGTGATCAGAAAAATGTCAACTCATTTTTGTAAAATACTAGAGGGATTTCTAAGATGGGGAAAAATCTTAGTTGGAGTTTTGGAGTTACAGGATAGGAGATATTGATTTTTGAACAGGAGTTATACTGCTCAAATTTGAATTTAAATTTGAACAGTACAGAAAAGTCTCATGAATTTGAATGAAAGTGGTACCATTAAATAGGTTGGAATATTGCAAGATTTTACGAGTTGGAAATATTTAATTTGGATCAATATTCTTTTCTGTAGAAATGTTTAAATCATTTACAGAAAAGAAAAAGAAAAAGGGGTCATGTGCACTGGGCCAGAGAAGGCCACAGTGCACGGCCCAGACGGACTGGCCCAGCCGCACGGGAGCCAGCGCGCGCTCGTCAGGTTTTCAAACCTGACGGGCGGGGCCCGTGGGTCAGCGGCACAGAGGAGGGGGAGAGAGGTGGGGGGATGACAGGCGGGGCCCGCCTGTCATCTCTAACCCCACGGCCACGGCGGCGGCGAGCTCACCGGCGAGGATTCCGGCCATGGCATCGGTAACGGAGGCCAGGGACGGACTCAGTGTTGAGTGGCGGTTGCAGTGGTGGTGGTGCGGCACGGCGGGGAGCCCTGGTTCACCGGCGGCGAGGTGGGACGGCGGAAGCTCGTCGGAGGGTGGTTGCTGTGGCCATTTCCGACTGCGAATGAAGGGGGAAACAGAGGGGAAAGGATCAGTGAGGTGCGGCAGTTCCGAAACAGGTGGAAGGAGAGGCAGGGGAGGCCCGTACGTTGAGATCGCCGGCGACCCGACGCGGCGGAGCTCCGGTCGATCCCGAGCACTGGGATCTCCTGGGGTCGAGCTGGTGATGCAGGAGTGATGCTGGGGGGAGGAGGTGCTGCTGGTGCTGTTGGAATGGCTCGGGAGGTCCTATTTATAGGGGCTCGACGGAGACCCGTGGTCCAGTGCGCTGGCGAGCTCCGGCTCGGGGCTACAGCGCACGGGAGGCCAGGGGAGTGAGTCTGGGGAGTTCCTGGACGAGCTCCACGTCCAGTAGAGGTGAGAGGAGGAGCGGGGGAGCGTCAGGGGCGCGCGCGCGTGTGAAGCAGAAGAATGGCCGAAGCGGGCGGCCGGTGCGCGTGCGAGGATGTTCACTGGAGGGCGCAGGAGGAGGGGGGACAGCGCCGGGGAGGTCGCGGACGTCGAGGCGCCTCGACTGGCGCGAGAGGGAGGCTCGAGGTTGTCGGGGGAGGCCGGTTTGCCGGAGCCAGCGTGCGGAGGGCACTGTTTGCGCGCTCCAGAGCATGCGTATTGCTGGCATCAGCGCGCTCTCGCCGGTTTGGTCCGATCCAGCGTGTCCAACAGTTTCCAGCACGTTGTAGGAGGAGTAAAGAAATGCCCTGAGGCCTTGGATGCCCTGGGGATGCAGAGAGAGAGGGAGAGGGCTGGTGAAATGGTGAAAGTTGGCTGTACAGCAAGGTAAAACAAGGGTTTCACCCTTCAATCATGGAGCTGAGGTGCTGGGGGAGTTACTGGAGGTAGCTGGTAACTCAATGAGCCTGTGGTAAGAAGTTGAGGCCATGGAGGAAAGTGAAAGTGGTCAAATTGGAGGTTTTAGCATTTCTGCAGAAGGTGTTTGATCAGTGTTTGATCAAGTAAATGAAGTCCACTTGACATGGCACTTGACAGGGTTGAAAGACATGAGAAAATAGGGTGCTTCACCAAATTTGGGCTCATTTGAAGAAACTAGCCAATGTAACTTTGGTGAACCCTAGAAATCAACAGAAACAGTTTCATCTTGATTGAGTCAAGCTAATCATCTCCCCTTGATGCACCACTTGGTGTAGCATCATCATTTGGGGTATTGATCATGCCCACAAAGTTTGAAGCTCCAGATAAAAAGTTGGTAATGTAAAGTTGTTCAAATTTGCATTTGAACAGAAAGGGTTTTGAGGTGATCTGATCAAGTTGCTCTATTCCAAATCTTGTTCCATTTGGTCTAGATGCCTTATTAGGTCATTCTAGCATGTGCACCAAGTTTGAGAGCATTTGGACAAGTTTGGCTATGTAAAGTTGCTCAAACTTCAAATATGGACAGAATGGTTATGAAGGGGTTTGAGGATGTTTTCTTGCTTCCCAAGGCATGGGACTTGGCAAGATCATCAAATATGTCATATATGACATGATAGAATTTCCCTGGAATTTTTGGGGAAAAATTCCTTTGTAAATATTTCAAAAGCTTGAAATATCCAGAAAGGGTTTTAGAGGGTTTAGCTCATTATTTTGAACATGACCAAGTGTTGAAACTCTTATATATGGACAATATATGTCCTATGAGTCTCTCTGAATTTTGGCAAATATTTTTGAAACAGTTAAATAATTTTCCCCTATTAAAGACCATTTCTGGCCTTAAGAAAAAGCTTTTAAATAAAATAGGAAAATAACTTTTAAAATTATACCTTTGTGGTTTCTGGGAGTCCTATAACTACTAGGTCTCAAATAAACATTTTGAAATAATTTCTCACCCTAAATCAAGTACTTCCAGTGCAAATCTCAATTCAGGGGTTTTTGAAAAACTAAATTTATAAAATACTTTTTGGCCAAATTAATTTTGTAAGAAAATACTATACTGTTATATAACACTTGGCATGATCATTGGGCAGAAGTTTTGGATAAGGAGATGAAATCTACAAGAGATCATAGTTGACTTTAATGAGCACATGAAAAAGCAAATGAAGAAAACTCAATTCCAAATAAAAGCCAAATGATGCTAAAAAAATTGGTGGTCCAAATTTTCATGCTTCAAAGTTACAAATAACATGTTACAAAATGCAGGGTGTGACAGCTGCCTCCCAAAAGCGCTTTCTTTTATGCCTTTAAGCTAGGCATAAGACTTTAATGATGCTCTCGTAGGAATAAGAGTTAAAGAACAAAAGAGAGCATCAAGAAGCAAATACCAAACACATTTAAGCCTAACATGCTTCCTATGTATAGGAATATTGCAATAGAATAATTCATTAAAGCACAAAGCTATAAGCATAGGAAGACAAAACAAGTGCAACTTCAAAATATTCACCATAAGGTGAGGAAACTTCTTATTATTGAAATACCTATAAGCATATGTTCCCTTCTCATAATAATTTTCAGTGGGATCACAAATAAACTCAACAATATAAGCATCACATACAGCATTGTTACCATGATCCACATGCAAAAAGGTACTCTTACTCTCCACATAAGTATATTCTTTCTCATTGGTAATAGTGGGAGTAGGACTATCATAAACAACTTGAACACTATAGATTAATTGTGCATTAGGAAGATGGTGTTCAACAAGGGAGTAATTCCCTCCATGATTATGACAAGTTTCATAAGGATAATTTCTCCTTATGTCATAGGTACCTTTATAACCACTATAGATTGGAGTCATAACATCATCATGGTAGAGAAGAGCATTATCATTAGCTAGCAACTATATTCGTAAACATGTTGTCTTTATTCTTACTAGCAAAAGAATTATCAATTATCACATCACTAGTGGGTAAAGGATTTGCAATCCTATCATCCCCAAGCTTAGAGCTTCCCATATCATCACTTTCAGAGTTGGTACCAAAAAGATTTTCAAGATCATAAGTAGCATTATCATCATTTTCCCAATCACAATAAGTAACATGCATATCATAATCAAAATCATCTTCAATAGTACCTACGGACGTATCATCAAGATGATAATTAAGGCAATAAACTTCTCCTTCTTCTTTAAACTTACAACCGTTAGGATAAAAGTTGATGGGAGGAATATGCTCAGGCCACGTTGATACCCATTCTTCTTCTTTCTTGCTCCTCTTCCTCCTCCTCTTCTTTTTCTTCTTCTTAACCTTAGGAGGGAGTGGTTGGAGATGAAGCTTCTCCACATATCCTGGTTTATCATTAGAAACAATAGGGGAAACTTGGGAGAAACTCTCCTTTTTATTAGCAGAAATATAAGAGACATTTTTATACGTTGGTAAAGTTCCCTCCTTTATAATCTTACCTATGTAATCATTTTTATGGCAATTAACAACACAATAGAGATGGCAATTTTGCAAAGTGTTTTTTATTCCTATGGCATTAACATCCAGCCATGAAGTCTTTTCTGATAACTCTTCACACATCAAAAATAACATAAGCTCATCATAAAGATCAGAGGTGATCATGTTATCACACAACCGGTTAACAGTTATGTTTTGAAAGTTCATGCATTGAAAATTAAAGTGACCCTCTATACGGCAAAGTTCACAAGTAAAAGGATAAATGTCACACAATTCTCTAGCAATTTCATTTAAATCTCTG
Organism: Secale cereale; assembly: GCA_902687465.1. NCBI lineage: Eukaryota > Viridiplantae > Streptophyta > Magnoliopsida > Poales > Poaceae > Secale > Secale cereale. Next base: position 136,762,044 of record LR738714.1, read on the forward strand.
ACCCAAGTGATTGTTCTTTCATGCTTATGTTGCTTACAATACTTCTCTTCTTCAATCATAGGCCTTTCACAAGGTCTATCCACTCCACAAAAATTAACATGCTTATATAAAACTTCATTTTTAGGAATTGGATCATGCATGTTGCAATCATCATGAACAATTTCATTTTCTTTGCAAGTCTCTTTAAAAGGTTTATGATACTTGATCCAATCCTCCTTAGGCATATTAAGATGTGAAGCAAAAGATTTGAGGAAATCAACAAGGAGTTGAGAATCAAGCCCAAACTTAGCACTAAACTTATTAAAACTTGTAGTTTCAACAAAGGACTTAATGCAATCATACTCATAAATTATACCTGACTCTTTACCTTTGTCGATCTCCCAATCTTCAGTGTTACGTTGAATTCTTTCAAGGAGTTCCCATTTAGCATCAATCTTTTTGTTTGTGAAAGAACCCATAGAGGAAGCGTCGAGCAAATCTTTATCCTGTCGAGAAAGCCTCGCATAGAAATTAGTAATAATCATATCTTTGGGGAGCCCATGGTTAGGACATTTTAGCATTAACGTTTTCAGTCTCCCCCAAGCTTGAGCTATGTTCTCTCCGTCATGAGGATAAAAATTATAAACATATTTCCTATTCTCATGGACTTCATGAAGAGGATAAAACTTGGAGTAAAAGAGAGACTGGATCTCTTCCCACTCCAGCAGGTGAGAGTCATTTAGCAGGCTATACCATTCCAATGCTTTTCCTTTCGGTGACAAGGCAAATAATTTCCTCATGACAAACTCCCTTGATACACCTGCAAGCTTAAATAATGAACATAGTTGTGACAGATATAGCAAGTGTTCACCGGGATGTCTGTCTCCTGCATAACGATCAGCCAAAACATAATCGATAATACCAGCTGGTATTTTATAGGGCACAATTTTAGTAGGGGGAGGAGCAACCACCACAGGTGTGGGGCGTCTTCCCGCAAGCAACGATCCAATAGCACGGTTTTCCATAAACATAACTAGTGAAATAAAAACAAGAAACAAAAAGATTTAATTGCAAGATCTAAAGATATACCTTCAAGCACTCACCTCCCCGGCAACGGCGCGAGAAATAGCTTGATGTCTACACACGCTTCTACTCTTGTAGACTATGTTGGGCCTCCAAGCGCAGAGGTTTGTAGGACAGCAGCAATTTCCCTCAAGTGGATGACCTAAGGTTTATCGAACTCAGGGAAGTAGAGGTTGAAGATGGTCTCTCTCAAGCAACCCTGCAACTAGGATACAAGAAGTCTCTTGTGTCCCCAACACACCTAATACACTTGTTAGATGTATAGGTGCACTAGTTCAGCGAAGAGATGTTAAATGGCAAGTGATATGGATGGCAAAACAAAGTAATATAAATCTGTAATAAAAAGTGCAGCAAGCAAACAAGTGGTAAACGTGAGCACAAATGTTATTGCAATGGTGGAAACAAGGCCTAGGCTTCATACTTTCACTAGTGGCAACTCCCAACAACATTAACATAATCGAATCACATGATATTTCCCATAAAACATGGAAAGGGGACGCACTCGGAGGTCATTCCTTCGTGGTCAAGAGAGGACGAGAATTATGTAGGGCTACAAAAGCACACCTCAAAGTTCGTAGTTCTCAATCTAAGGATTTCCCAATGTCACCGCGGCCATCCAAAGAGAGTCCCACAATCACCACAACATATCTAAAGGATAGTCAAAGACAAGCACCAAGAGACTCTCAATCTTCAATCAACACACAAGAGAGGAAATCACTCATGAAAGTATTGTTCTAATCCATGTCCAATAGACCGCTGTCACCTTGGTCTCGGGGATTATACTAGATAAAGACAAGTGAGTACATCAATCCAATACATAGAGGAAGGGGAAATATCATGGGATCGCCCTAGATTAACATAGCCTATGATCACAACGAAGATCACATCATGGGAGAGAGAATTGACCACATAGCTACTGGTAAGAACCTCAGCCCCGAGGAGGAACTACTCCCGCATCATGGAGGGAGGAAGCAACGTCGATGGAGATGAATCCGGGGGCACTTCCCCGTCCCGGCAGGGTGCCGGCGCAGGAATTCTGGTCCCCCGAAGCTTGATGGCGATGGCGGCGGAGATCGGAATCGCGTCTGGAGAAAAGGGGTCTGGAATCAGGGTTTCTACGACACGCTTTAAATATATGCCAAAGGGGGCATCGGAGGAGCCTCGGGGGGCCCAGGCGCCCCCCCGCCGCGGCCCAGGGGGGGCGCGCCGCCAGGGCGCCTGGAGCCCTGGTGCCCCCCCCCCGGCTGTCCTTCGGGCGCACGGTAGTTTCTGGAACGCTGATTTTTTATATAATTTTTCTGGATTTTTCCTGGCAGTTCTCGTAATGTGAAAACCTGAAATACAAAAACAGCCGAAAACAGAAACTGGCACTGGGTGCACTGAGTTAATACGTTAGTCCAAATATGATCAAAAGTGTATGGAAGTGTATAAATATCATAGCAATATCACCCAAAAGAGGCATGGAGCAAGCAGAAATTATAGATATGTTTTGGACGTATCAGCACGCTGCCTCTACATCTACCCTCGGGATTAGTTTTAAACCTTAATAATTGTTATTTAGTACCAGCTTTGAGCATGAACATTGTATCTGGATATCGTTTGATGCGAGATGGCTACTCATTTAAATCCGAGAATAATGGTGGTTCCATTTATTTGAGAGATATGTTTTATGGTCATGCCCCGCTGGTCAATGGTTTATTTTTGATGAATCTCGAACGTGATGATACACATATTCATAGTGTGAATGCCAAAAGATGTGAAGTTGACAATGATAGTCCCACATACTTGTGGCATTGCCGCCATGGTCATATTGGTGTCAAACGTATGAATAAGCTCCATGCAGATGGACTTCTAGAGTCTCTTGATTATGAATCATTTGACACGTGCGAACCATGCCTCTTGGGCAAGATGACCAAGACTCTGTTCTCCGGAACAATGGAGCGAGCGACCAACTTATTAGAAATCATACATACCGATGTGTGTGGTCCAATGAGTGTTGAAGCTCGCAGAGGCTATCGTTATGTTCTCACCCTCACAGATGACTTGAGTAGATATGGGTATGTCTACTTAATGAAACACAAGTCTGAGACCTTTGAAAAGTTCAAGGAATTTCAGAATGAGGTTGAGAATCAACATGACAGAAAAAAAAGTTCTTACGATCGGATCGTGGGGGTGAATATTTAAGTCATGAATTTGGCACGCACCTAAGGAACTGTGGAATTGTTTCACAATTGACACCGCCCGGAACACCTCAGCATAATGGTGTGTCCGAACGTCGAAATCGTACTCTGTTGGACATGGTGCGATCTATGATGTCTCTCACCGACTTACCGCTATCTTTTTGGGCTTATGCTTTAGAGACTGCCGCATTCACTTTAAATAGGGCTCCGTCGAAATCCGTTGAGACGACACCGTATGAACTTTGGTTTGGCAAGAAACCTAAGCTGTCGTTTCTGAAAGTTTGGGGTTGCGATGCTTATGTCAAGAAACTTCAACCTGAAAAGCTTGAACCCAAATCGGAAAAATGCGTCTTCATAGGATACCCAAAGGAAACCATTGGGTACACCTTCTACCTCAGATCCGAAGGCAAGGTCTTTGTTGCCAAGAATGGATCCTTTCTGGAGAAAGAGTTTCTCTCGAAAGAATTGAGTGGGAGGAAAGTAGAACTTGATGAGGTGATAGTCACCCCTCCCGAACCGGAAAGTAGCGCAGCGTAGGAAATTGTTCCTGAGGAGCCTGCACCGACAAGGGAGGAAGTTAATGATGATGATCATGAAGAAACAGAATCAAGTTACTACTGAACTTCGAAGGTCCACAAGGACACGTTCCGCACCAGAGTGGTACGGTAACCCTGTCATGGAAATCATGTTATTAGACAACGGTGAACCTTCGAACTATGAAGAAGCGATGGCGGGCCCGGATTCCAATAAATGGCTTGAAGCCATGAAATCCGGGATAGGATCCATGTATGAAAACAAAGTATGGACTTTGGTGGACTTGCCCGATGATCGGCACGCCATAGAAAATAAATGGATATTTAAGAAGAAGACAGACGCGGATGGTAATGTGACCATCTATAAGGCTCGGCTTGTCGTTGAGGGTTATCGACAAGTTCAAGGGGTTGACTACGACGAGACTTTCTCTCCCGTAGCGATGCTAAAGTCTGTCCGAATCATGTTAGCAATTGCCACATTCTATAATTATGAGATATGGCAAATGGACGTCAAAACGGCATTCCTTAATGGCTTCCTCAAGGAAGAGTTGTATATGATGCAGCCGGAAGGTTTTGTCGATCCAGAGAATGCTAGCAAGGTATGCAAGCTCCAGCGCTCGATCTACGGGCTGGTGCAAGCATCTCGGAGTTGGAATATTCACTTTAGTGATGTAATCAAAGCGTTTGGCTTTATACAGACTTGGGGAGAAGCATGTATCTACAAGAAAGTGAGTGGGAGCTCTGTAGAATTTCTCATATTATATGTGGATGACATATTGCTGATGGGAAATGATATAGAATTCTTGGAGAGCATAAAGGCCTACTTGAATACGAGTTTTTCAATGAAGGACCTTGGAGAAGCTGCTTACATATTAGGCATCAAAATCTATAGAGATAGATCAAGACGCCTCATTGGTCTTTCACAAAGCACATACCTTGACAAGATATCGAAGAAGTTCAATATGGATCAGTCCAAGAAGGGGTTCTTGCCTGTTTTGCAAGGTATGAGATTGAGCATGGCTCAATCCCCGACCACGGCAGAAGATAGAGAAAAGATGAGTGTCATCCCCTATGCCTCAGCCATAGGTTCTATTATGTATGCCATGCTGTGTACCAGACCTGATGTGAACCTTGCCATAAGTTTGGTGGGGAGGTACCAAAGTGATCCCGGTATGGAACATTGGACAGCGGTCAAGAACATCCTGAAGTACCTGAAGAGGACTAAGGATATGTTTCTCGTTTATGGAGGTGATGAAGAGCTCATCGTAAAGGGTTACGTCGATGCTAGATTCGACACAGATCTAGATGACTCCAAGTCACAAACCGGATACGTGTATATTTTGAATGGTGGAGCAGTCAGCTAGTGCAGTTGCAAGCAGAGCGTCATGGCGCATTCTACATGTGAAGCGGAGTACATAGCTGCTTGCGAAGCAGCGCAAGAAGGATTCTGGATGAAGGAGTTCATCACCGACCTAGGAGTCATTCCAAGCGCGTCAAGCCTGATGACTCTCTTCTGTGACAACACTGGAGCTATTGCCATTGCCAAGGAGCCCATGTTTCACAAGAAGACCAAGCAGATCAAGCGCCGTTTCAACTCCATCCGGAATTATGTTCAAGATGGAGACATAGATATTTGTAAAGTGCATATGGATCTGAATGTCGCAGATCCGTTGACTAAACCTCTTCTACGGGCAAAACATGATCAACACTAGAACTCTATGGGTGTTCGATTCATCACAATGTAACTAGATTATTGACTCTAGTGCAAGTGGGAGAATGTTGGAAATATGCCCTAGAGGCAATAATAAAAGGATTATTATTATATTTCCTTGTTCATGATAATTGTCTATTATTCATGCTTGAATTGTATTGTGCGGAAACAGCGATACATGTGTGGATACATAGACCACAACGTGTCCCTGGTAAGCCTCTAGTTACTAGCTCGTTGATCAACTTATGTTCACGGTTTCCTGACCATGGACATTGGATGTCATTGATAACGGGATCACATCATTAGGAGAATGATGTGATGGACAAGACCCAATCCTAAGCCTAGCACGAGATCGTGTAGTTCGTAATGCTTAAGCTTTTCTAGTGTCAAGTATCTGTTCCCTAGACCATGAGGTTGTGCAACTCCCGGATACCGTAGGAATACTTTGGGTATGCCAAAGGTCACAACGTAACTGGATGGCCATAAAGGTACGCAACGGGTATCTCCGAAAGTGTCTGTTGGGTTGGCACGAACCGAGACTGGGATTTGTCACTCCGTATGACGGAGAGGTATCTCTGGGCCCACTCGGTAAGACATCGTCATAATGAGCTCAATGTGACTAAGGAGTTAGTCACGTGATGATGGATTATGGAACGAGTAAAGAGACTTGCCATGACGAGATTGAACAAGGTATCGGTATACCGACGGTCGAATCTCGGGCAAGTACCGTACCGATAGACAAAGGGAATAACATACGGGATTAAGTGAATCCTTGACATCGTGGTTCATCCGATGAGATCATCGAGGAACATGTGGGAACCAACATGGGTATCTAGATCCCGCTGCTGGTTAGTGACCGGAGAGCCATCTCGGTCATGTCTGAGTGTCTCCCGAACCCGTAGGGTCTACACACTTAAGGTTCGGTGACGCTAGGGTTGTAGAGATATATGCACACGGTAACCCGAATGTTGTTCGGAGTCCCTGATGAGATCCCAGACGTCACGAGGAGTTCTGGAATGGTCCAGAGGTAAAGAATGATATATAGGAAGTCCAGTTTCGGCCATCGGGAGAGTTTCGGGGGTCACCGGTAGTGTATCGGGACCACTAGAAGGGTCCCGGGGGTCCACCGGGTGGGGCCACCCATCCCGGAGGGCCCCGTGGGCCATAGGGGGAGGGGGACCAGCCCTTAGTGGGCTGGCGCACCCCCCATGGGCCTCCCCCCATGCGCCTAGGGCTGAAACCCTAGGGGTGGGGGCGCCCCCTAGGCTTGGGGGGCAAGCCACCCCCCTGGCCGCCGCCCCCCTAGGAGATCCCATCTCCTAGGGCCGGCGCCCCCCCTGGCCCCCTATATATAGTGGGGGGAGAGAGGGCAGCCGCACCTCAGCCCCTGCCG